>JARQOC010000003.1:648163972-648189877 GCA_033576535.1 Allobates femoralis
AAATAAATTGGTGTCTGGATCCTGCTCATTTAGGTACTAATACACATGGTCAAGGTTTTAAATACATCAAAATAGGGATGTTTCTGTTTACAGGTTACCTTGAAGTGGTTAGAGCAGATTAGTATACTTTTTTTTTGCAAAAAAATCATATCAACTAATTACCCTGTTTTTTTATTTTTTCAGCAGCACTTGCTTTTACTGTGTTTTTACAACAGAGTATTTTTACACATTTGTTTGATGTTGTTTGTGATTCACATCCTATATCAGTGCGGTGCGTAATTAATTAATGCATGATACATCTACATTAAGGGTTATGTAATATATACATATTATTACATACATTATATATATATATACATTATATATTATATATATATATTTTATTACACAGTTGTGGCCAAAGTATTGACACCCCTTCAATTCTGTCAGTAATACTCAGTTTCTTCCTGAAAATGAATGCAATTCTTTGGTTTAAATTATCTTCATTTAATTTGTCTCAATGAAAAAACACAAAAGAGAATGAAGCAAAAAGCAAAACATTTATCATTTCACACAAAACTCCAAAAAATGGGCCAGACAAAAGATTGGCACCTCACCCTAAAAACTTGGGTTGCACAACCTTTAGCCAAAAAAACTGCGATCAACCGCTTCCGGTAACCTATCAATGAGTTTCTTACAATGATCTGCTGAAATTTTAGACCATTCTTCTTTGGCAAACTGCTCCAGGTCCCTGATATTTGAAGGGTACCTTCCCCAAAAAACTGCCATTTTTAGATTCTCCACGGTGTTCTATGGGATTCAGGTTTGGGCTCATTGCTGGACACCTTAGAAGTCTCCAGTGCTTTCTCTCAAACCATTTTCTAGTGCTTTTTGAAGTGTGTTTTGGGTCATTGTCCTGTGGAAGAGCCATGACCTCTGAGGGAGACCAGCTTTCTCACACCCGGGCCCTACATTATGCTGCAAAATTTGTTTTGGGGTCTTCAGACATCATAATGCCATGAACACGGTCAAGCAGTCCAGTGCCAGAGGCAGCAAAGCAACCTCAAAACATCAGGGAACATCCGCCATCTTTGACTGTAGGGACCGTGTTCTTACTGGTTGCAGTGAAATCATGGAGACATAGTTCCATTTGTACACAGCAAGCGAACAAATGAGGTGCACCACTGTGAAATAAGGATTCCCAATAAGGGTCAGGGGTTTCTGCTTTGTCAACTAAGGGAGCTTTTGATAATAGAGAAGGAATTGAAAAAATACACCAGCAGCACACCACCAAAATTATTTTTATCAGTACAAAAAGCTTTTTTAGAGCGAAACAGCAAACATTTAAATCAATTTAAAAACAATTTTCGGACCGCAGTCCGCAAGGAAATGGAACTCCAAAAAAATAACCATTTTAAAAAGTACCATATACAGTCATCAATACTTTCTGAATAAATTGCAATGAATAATAAATCAAACAAAAGTGGTGGCCAAGCAATAATTCCTCTCAAACCCCATATATAAATTACACTAGGAGGATTGACCAAGACCAATGTTGAATGAAATGCAAAAAACAATATTCAATGTGTTGCTATCAAGCCATAGCAGCCTGTTATGGAAAACAAATAATTTTGGTGGTGTGCTGCTGGGGGTATTTGTCAATTTTCCCTTCTCTATTATCAAAAGCCCATTTGTACACAGCAACAAGTAAACCATGTCTCCATGATTTCACTCAAAAAGTAAGTTACCTGGGGAAAAACCTTTTACCTTTACCGTTTTTAAAGGGATTTACATTTCCCCCCCCCCCAAAACCCCCTATATTTCTGTTTAACTGAAAGTTTAACCCTTTACCAATATACAAATAAAATTTTTTCCCTAAATTTTAAAAAATTTAGTAACCAAAACTTTCCCCCCCCAAAAAACCCCCCCCCCCCCTTTCATGAAAGAACGCAACCCCCCTTAAATAAATAACTTGTGCATCAAAACCCCACCCCCCCCCCCTAAATTTTTCACCTAAACTTCAAACCTTTTTACTCCCCCGGTTTTCATTCCCCAAAAAAAAAAGCAAATTAATGTCAAATAAAAAATTTCTTTAAATAACATATTTCCTTTGCTTTTTTTCCCTAAAAAATTCAAAAAAAGTTTTAAAAATTTAATTTTAAAAACAAAATTTTTTAATCTTTTTGAACCCATTGGTTTGCCCCCCAAAACCCCAAAACCCCCCCCTTAAACAAAAAAATTAAAAAGGCAATTTTAAAGAAACCTTCCCTTTTAAACCTTTTGATTTCCTCTGAAGGGGGGCCCCCCCCCCCTTTTCCTCCCCCCTTGGGTACACGACCTTTCCCCCCTGGTTTCCATTTTCCAACCCCAAATTGCGTCCCCACCCCCCGTTAAAACCCCTTTTCTCTGGGGGGCCCCCGGCTTTTTGGGGGAAAATTTTTTTTTTTCCTTGGTTTTAACCCCTAAACCCCCCAAATGGTTTTTTTTAATGTACCTATGTTTTCAATTATTTTGGCTAAAAATTTCTGTTCTGACCCCTAGAGTTTTTTGATATTTACCCCCTTTTTTTTTACTAAAAAAAAAAAAAAATTTATAAATTTTCCCCCTTTTTTTTACCTTTTTCTTTTAAAATTTTAACTTAAATCTTTTTCCCCCCTGAAAATTTTTCCCTTCCTGGATAATTACCCCCTTTTTTTTTCCCCCTCCCGTTTGCCCCCCTTTTTTCCTAATAAAAAATTTTCCAGATCTTTTCCTTTTTCCCCCCAATTCAAAATTTTAATTTTTTTTATTTTCCAAAAATAACCCCCCTTTTGGCCCCCCTTTAAAATTTGGGCCCCTTTAATTGCCAAAACCGCTGCCCCCTTAAAATTTCCCCCCCACGCTTTTTTCCCCCTTGAAAAAATTTTTCCCTAAATGGTCCCAACCCCCCAAAGCATACCCCATTAAAATCCAAATTATTAAAACCCCATTTAAAGCCCCCATAAGTCGCAAAGGACCCCCTTTTAAACGGGGTTTTTTTTTCTCAAAAAAAAAGGGGTTTTTAAAAGGTAAAAACTTGAAAACCAATTTGGGAAATTTTTTCAAAACAAAAAGGTGAAAAATAAAATTGCAATTTTGGTTTTCAAAGCCCCTTTTGCTTTTTTTCAAACCCCTTTTGGTTTTTCCCCAGAGTTCAGAGGGAGTCCCCAAAAATTTTTACTTAAAAAGGGTTCCCGTATTTAAAAAAGGGGAAAATTTTGAAAAAAAAAAAAGATTTATTTTGGTCAAAATTGGGGGAAAAGGTTGTTTTATAAATAGACTTTGTTTTTTTTAAAAAAAAAAAAGGCCTTTTTAAAAAAAAAAGGGCCCAGGGGGGCCAAATTTAAAAAAGGGTTTTTCCCCCAAAAAAGGGGTTAAAAGTGCCCAAGGCGTAGAAAAAACCATAAGGGAAAAAGAAAACTGGAATGGGACCCCGGGAAGGGGGGCCCCAAGAGCGATCCCTTGGCGGGGTTTAATTTCATGGCCCCAGTAAAAATCACCGGAAAAACCAGCTCAGATAAACCAAATCCCAACAATTGAGAGAAAATTAAAAAAAAAAAAGGAGCTTTTTGGGCAGCGGCACTTAAAAAATGGCTGGAAAAAAAGGAAACAAAAAAAAAACTTTTTGGGAAAGAACCAGGGGGAAAAAAAATCTGGGCTTTGGTCTGGGGCCCCCTTTGAGTTTTGGTTAAAAAGGGTTTTTTGGGGCACTTTTGGTTAAAAAAAAGGGATCTCATGCCGGCCAATGAAGCGGGGAAGGATTTGGGTATTTTTCCCCGGGGGGATTTTTAAAATTAAAGGAAGCCGAGGTCCCCAAGTCTTGCCCCGGGGAATGGTTTTGCATTTTTTGGACCAATTTTTTTAAAGGGGGAAATCCCCCCAAAACCCCATTTAGGGGAAATTTAAAAGGGAAGGGGGGGGGGAAGGGGGAGGGCCCGGGGTAAGGGGGGTAAACCAAAAGGAGGGGGGGAGCGGCCCCCCAGATGAAAGCAAAGGGCCCCCCCAAAAAATTTGGGCCCCTTCAAGCTTTGGAGCCATTTCTCATTTTAAGTTTTCAAACCGATGTCAAACCGGTAAAAAGAGGGGGCCGAAGCCTAGTTTAAGACTTTTTTCGGTTTTTCACACTTTTTTTAATTTTTCCCAAGGTTAACCAGGGTTTTTTTCCCTTCTTTCCAAATTTCATTTTTTAAAAAATTTTTTGGGAATAGAAGGTAAAAAAATTTTTCTTGTTGAATCCAAAAAAATTTTTAAAAAAATTATCGTCCTTTTTCCCCAAAAATTTTTTTTTCAACTTAACCCACTAATGCAAAATTGGGGAGAAAAAATTTTTTAAAATTTACCCAAAATCATTTTCCCCCTTTTAAACCTTAAAAGGGCCTAAAACCCATCTTTTCAAAAAATTTCCAAAAACCCCGTCCGCCCCCCCGGGGTTTTTCAAAAAAACCCCCCCAACCAGGTTTCCCCCCCCTTTCCCCCTTTTTTTTAAAAAAACATAAAGGCCCTTTTTGACTTTTTTTTTTTTTTTTTTCCCTGTATTTAGTTTTTAAAATTTAGTTTTTTTTGAGACCCTTTTATTAAAAACCAAAAAATTCCCTTTAAAAATAAAAAAAATTATTTTTGCCCCGGGACATTTTTTTTCAAAAGGGGGGGGGAAAAATTTCCCCCGGGGAAAACGTGACTTTTAAGTTTTAAACCCCGGGGCCCCGGGCCCCCCGCGGAAGGGAGCTTGAAAGGGATAAAAAGGTTTTTTTTAAAAAAAAAAAAGGGTTTGAGGGGTTTTTTTCCTAAAAAAAAAAAAATTTCCCAAATTTTTTGTTTAAAGGGGGTTTTTTAAAGAAAGAAGGGGGGGGGGGGCCCCCCCCACAACCCCCAACCCCCTTTTAATAAAAAAAATTTTTTAATCCCAAAAATTGTTAATTTTTTTAAGTGGGGGGATAAAACTTTAAAAAAAATCCAAGGAAAAAATCCCCAAATTCAGGGGGTCAGGCCCCCCGGGGGGGGCCCTTTAAGGAAAAGACTTTGGTTAATTTTCCTCCGGGAAAGTTAACAAATGGGTTTTCCCCCCAAAGGGTTTTTCCCCCACTAATGGAAAAAATTCATTCATTGACTGGTTTTCCCAAGCATTTTCCAAATTTGTTTTCCAGGGGGGCAGCGTTAAACTAAAAATAATTTTTCCAAAAAAAATTAAAAAAATAAAATTCCCCCCCGGGTTATTTTATTTAACCGGCCCATTTTGAATTTTCGAAGTGTTTTTGAAAAAAAATTTCTGGGCCTTTTTTCCGGGGTTTCTGAATTGTTTTTTGGAAAGGGGTTTTTTATTTGTTTTTAGGAAATTTTTGGTTTTTTTAAAAAAATTTAAAAAATTTCCCAAAATTTTTAAAAGAAATTTTTAAATTTGGGGAATTTTTACCCCAAACCCAAGGGGTAAAAATTTTTTTTTTCCCCCACTGCTTTTACATACAAAATTTTTGGGGGAAAAAAAATTTTTGTTGGATTTTTTAGGGTTAATTTCCTAAAATTTTTCTTTTTAAAAAAAAATTTCCCTTTTTTTTTTTGTCCAATCCATTTAAAGTTTTTTGGGGGTTTTTCTACGAAAAAAACCCCGTAAAATTTCCCAAAAAATTTTTTTAAAAAAGTTTTAAAAACTTTTTTGGGATTAAAAATTTGGGCTTGGGAACTAAGCAAATAAAAGAAAAAGGGATTTTTTTTTCCCAAAAAAAAAGGTTTTTTTAGCCCCCAATTCTTTCTTTTAATGGGAAAGGAAAAAAAACCAAAAATTGGGCAATTTTTTAATAAAACGAACCCAATTGGAAAAACCACAGAGGGGACGGGGGGTTTTAGAAAAAAGGAGGCAAATTTTTGGGCAATTTTTCCCCCCTTGTAAAAGGGGGGGGTTTTTCTGGTTTGGGGTCCCAAACTTTTTAACCGGGTATTGGGTTCCCCCAAAAAAACCCCAAATTTTTTTTCCCCTAAAAAGAAAAAAATTTAGGTTAAAAGAAAATTTTTGTGGAAAAAAAAAAAAAAGTATTTTTTTTTTCGAAAAAATTGAAAAAGAAAGGGGGGTTTCCCAAATTGTCAAACCCTGAAAGCCTTGGGGGTTATTTAAATTTGGGGCACTTTAAAAACCCCCCTTTTTGGAAACTCACTTCCCAAATGCGAATGGTGTGTTTAAAAACTTTTTTTCTCTTTTTTCCCCGGAACCCCTTTGGAATTTTGGGAGCCCCTTTGCCAAAAAAAAATCCCCCAAAATTCCTTTTGGGGGGTTGGGAACTATTTGGGGATGAATTTTAACCCCCATTTAAAAAAATTTCTTAAAAAAAAAAGGGAAATTTTTATAAAAAAAAAGATTTTTCATTTTTACGGAGTTTTGTAAAACCAGGGCTTTTTAAATGTAAAATCTGAAATTTTGGGGGGGTTTTTTAAAAAAATTTTTGGGGGGCCCAAGTTTAAAAAGGGGTCTCAAACGGTCTGGGGTCCCTTTCCCTTTGCCCGGGCTTTTGGGAACAGGCTTTAAAAAACCCCGGGGAAAAATTGGAGTCCCCCACAAGTCCCCTTTTTTAAATTCCCCCCGGGGGAAATTTTAAATGGGGGGAAACCTTTTTAAAAAAACCCCCGGGGTGCTTTAAAATTTAATCTGAACAATTAAAAAAAAAATTTTTGGAAGGGAAAAAGTTTTTTTTTAATTTAAGAAAATTTTGAAAACCCCTGGGGGTTCAAAATAAAATTTCCGAGTTCCCCGGGAGGTCTATTCCAAAAAAGGGTACGGGGGGGCTCCAATGTTTCCCCGGGGCTTCATAAAATGGTCCAAAAATTTGAAATTTTCTAAAATGTGTTTTGGAAGCCCAGGTTCCCTAAACTTGGGACTGAAAAAGTGCCCCTTTTTGGAAAGCCCCGGAAACGTTTTTCCCAGGAGAAAAACCCCCCAAAAATTTTACAAAAAACCAAAATAAAAAGAAAAAGGGGAAAAAAAAAAAAAATTTCCAACGGAAAGGGAACCCCCGGGGGAAAGACCTAGCAAAAAAACCCCCGGGGCGGGCCAAAAGGGGCCGGGGGGCCCCCAATTTTTGGGGCACCCCGGGGTTTCCCAAACCCCAGGGCCCCCGCAAAAAAGGAGCTTTTTTTTCCCACAACGAGGGGGAACCATGTGCTAAAAACCCAGGGCCACCACAAAAGGGCAAGGGGGAAAAGGGGGGGACGCACCAAAAAAAGCCCCAAGTGCCAGGGGGCCCCCCGGTTTTAAATTTTTAGGGGGGGGCCCCCCAAACGGGAACCCCCCGGGGAACCCCCCAGCCCCCCCCCAGAAAAAAAAAAAAAATAAAACTATTTTTTTTAGAAGAATAAAAAAAAAAAAAAAAAGCGAAATTTTTGGCCACCCGGGGTCAGTAGGCACTGGGGCAAACGAGACCCAAGATTGGGGCCCCAAACCCCCAAAGCCCCAGCCCCCCAAAAAAAAAAACCCAAAAGACCCCCACCGGGCGCCAGACCCCCCCCGGGGGAAAACGGGAACAAAGGGGAAGCCCCTTTTTATTGCACCAAACAAGCCAATTTATTTGTGGGAAGTTGGGGGTTTGGTTTTCTTTAAAAGAAAAAAAACACCCCGGGGAAAAAAAAATTTTTTTTTATTTGATCAAGGAGGGGGTTTTGGGGGGTGCCAAGGTTGAATGTCCCCCCGGGGAAAAATGGGGGGGAAAGGGGAAAAAGGGGGGTTAAAAAGGGGGGGGTGAAGGTCCCGAAAATTATGGGAGGTGATGGGGGGTGTAAAGGGGGAAAGGGAAGGGGGGGGAAGGGGGGGGAAAGGGAAAGGGACGGGGGGAGAAAAAAGGGGTTTTTTTGGGGGGGGTTTTGGGGGGGGGGAGGGGCCCCCCTCCCTAAAAAACTTTTTGGAAAACCCAATTTTGGGGGGGGGTGCCCGTCATTGGCGTTTTTTAAACAAAAATTTTTACCCTGGGGTTTTTAAAGGTTCCTCATGAAATTGGGTCTTTTTGGGCCCCCCGGGAAGTGGGGGGGGAAATAATAAAGGGGTTTGGGCCCCAAAATTAAAAATTTTAAAAATTCTTAAGAAGGAAGGGGTAGACATGGGGTTAAAATTCCCTGAAAAGGGTTTTTTCCCGGTTCGCCCCCTAAAATTTTTAAAATAACCAAATGGGGACAAAAAAGGAAAAGGGTGGAAATTAAAAAAAAAAAAAAAAAATTTTTTGGTTGGGTTTCCTTTTTAAAAAACAAAACTAAGGGGGTTTAATATTTTCTAAATTAAAAAAATTAAAGCAAAATGGGGCAAATTTAGGAAAAAAATTAATCATACTGAAAATTTTTAAAATAAAATTTTTTCCCACTTTTTGGGAATTTTTTACTTATGGACCGGGCCCTTAAACCCAGGGATGGGAAAATGTTTGAAGGGAACCCAGTAAAATGGGAAGGCATTTTAAAAAAAAAATTGAAAAAAAAAAACAGTAAAAAAATAACAGAAAAATATTTCTGTAAGTTTTTTAAACGAAAAAATTTAAGAAAAATAGGAAAAATCAATTTTAATTATTTTTTAATTAAATAAATTAGAAAAATAAAAAAATTTGGAAAAAAATTTTTTAAAAAAAAAAAAGAATGGGGGAAAAACCAAAATTTTTAAGGGGGAATTCACCTGTTTTACCCCCAAAAACTTCACTTTTTCCCCCTTTTTCCCCAAAATCCAATTTAACCCCTTTTTCCCAAAAAACTTTTTTAAAAAAATTTTTTTTCCCCCCCGGGCCCCCCGGGAAAAAAGGGATGGGCCGGATAAAAGTTTTTTTAAAAAATCAAAAGGGGGGGGGGTTTTAAAAAAAAAAAAAAGGGATTTTCAAAAGGGGAAAAAACGCCCTTGGGGTGATAAAAAAGGGAATCATGGGGGAAAACAAGGGGCCCAGGGGGTTTTAATGGCCCCCAATTTTTCCCCTACCATACCCTTTGAGGGGGGGGGCGGCAAAAGGCAGGAGGAGGGGGGGCCGGAAAATGGTTTGGGGAAAAATTTTCATAACCCTGGATTCTTTCCAAAAAAAAAATTTTTTTGGTTTAGGGGGGAAAAAAAGGATGGGAAACCCCCCCCGTCCCCTAAGGCCCTTTTAGGGGGTTTTTTTGGAAACACCAGGGGGTAAAGGTTCTTTGGGGTAACTGAGTAAATTTTCCCTTTAAAAATTAAAGAATTGACCTTTTTTTCTTATAATTTTTGTTTAACCCTTTTTTTGGGCGGTTTTAAAATTTTAAATTTTTTTTAAAGGGGTTTTTTTAAAAATTTTTTTTGAAAACCCTTTGTTTATTGAAGAGATTGGAAAAAACCAAGGGTTTTTTTATTTTTTTTAAAAAAATTGGAAAGGGCCCAACGGGGGATTGTAGAATTTAATTTTTGGAATTAAACGCTTAAGAAATAAAAAGGTAAAGGTTTTTTTTAAAAAAATTTTTATTTTCTCTTTTTTTTTCCTTTTTTACCCTTAAAAAAAGGGTTAAAAAAGGGGGGAATAAACTTAGCATTTGGGGGGGTCCAAAAGGAAAAAAAAGGGTTTTTTTAAAAGGCTAAGGCTTTTAACCAAAAAACCGTTTTCCCCGAAAATTTGGGATTTTTTAAAGAAAAAAAGGGGGCCCTAGAGCTTAGGACCTTTTAAAACTTAGATTAAGCTTTTTTCCCAAAAATTTAAAACAGAATTAAAAAAATTTTGTTTATGGGGGGTTTTAATTTTGATTTTAAATGTTTTTTTTAGGGTTTTTGTTTTTTTCCCCCTTTTTGGCTTTTTTCTAAGAAAATTTTTTTTAAATTCCCGGGATATTTTTAATTTTCTTTACCCTTGTCGGAATGCCCGTAGCCGGTTTGGGTGGGGGGGAAGGAATTTTTTTAAAGTTTTTTGTGGGCCTGGGGTGGCCCCCCCGACATTGGAGGTCCCCTAGTTTATTTTTCCCTAATTGTTTTAGTTTTCTTTTTTTTAAAAGTAAAAAAGGCCGGGCCCGCCAACACCCCTGTTGAGGGAAAAAACCCCCCCCCCAAAACTGGGGAAAAGGGGGTAAAAACAGAGCCCCCAAAAATTTAAACAGAGGAGAAGGGCCCGGGGAGGCCCTGTTCCAAACAGGCAAGGCCGGGGAAATAGGGGGGCGGCAAAAACCGGGGCCCTTTGGGGCCCGGGGGGGAAGGGGGGGGCTTCTGGGGGCCCCTTCCATCCCTCCCAAAACCGGCCCTTAGGGGCCCCCCGGGGCCCGACCCCCCCCCCCAGCCCCCCGGGCCGGGGAGCGCTGGGGGAAAGGTTTTCCTTCGGTTGGGAGAGGGCGGTTTCCGCCCTGCACATCAGAAAGGAAAGGGCGCTTTTTTTGGGGTTTGCAGGGGAGAGCTTTTTCCCCCTTTATGGGCCGGGCTGGGGCCACACCCGAAAAAATTTTTAGATTTTGCCATTTTTTTTTTTGAAAAAAAACCCCCCCACCTTACGCCCAATTTTTCAGGGGCATGCCCTGAAAAAGGCTGTTTGGGAAAAAAATGAAAACCAGGGTTTTGGGGCACACTCCCTGACTACCCCCAAAATTTGGGGGCCCCCAAAAGAAAAAAAATTTAAAAGATGCGCGACAAAAAACCTTTCAAAATTAAAGAGGGTTAAAGAAAGGGGGAAAAGGTTTGGGGGTTTTTAAAATTTTTTGGGTTTTTTTTTCCCCAAAGCTTAAACCATTTAAAGGTTCCAAAAATTGGGGGGGCCATTAGGGGGCCGATTGTATGGGGTCCTGTGGAAGATGGAGAGGTTTAAAATTTGGAAAATTGGAAGGGATTTTAAACTTTGTAAAAGGGATTTTGGGTTAAGGGGACCCCCCCGACTTATGGGCCCAGCCCAAGACTCCCCTGCCCCCCCCCTTTTATTTCCCAAAAGTGTCCAGGCATGTCGGGAGGCTGGAAAAAGAAAACGCCTTCACTGTGGAAGATGTTGTTAAGGTTTTTTTATATAACTAAATTTTTTTCAAGTGCCCCTTCAGAAATACGGGAATGGGTCCGGGATCAAAGCCCCTCCACATTGGTTGAGCTGCAGCCCTGGCGATGGGCCCTTACTATCCGACCGCAGTGGAGGAGGCTACTAGATGATAAATCACAGCCTGCCCCTGCACCCCAGCCCCCTGTGAATATATCTGCCCCTCCACCCAGCCGCAGACTTATGACAACCACACCTCAAAATCCTGGGCCTCCACAGTTCTGACCACGACTTGGGGGATTTACAGAGAGGAGATGTTATGGGTGCGAGAAACCTGGGCACCTGCAAGCTAGCTGTCCCTCAAGGACTTGGAGGGAGCCCCATGTACCCCCAACTTGTCGGTGAATCTTGTGCACTATAAACCACAGCCTGCTCTTGTGCCCGACCTTCTCTAGTTATATCTGCCCCATCACCCAGCCGCAGGTTGATGAACACACCTTACAATCCTGTGCCCCAACAGTTCCAAGCACAACCTTGGGGAATTCAAGGAGAAAAAATGTTAGGACTGTGGGCAACCTGGCCACCTGCAATCTGGTTGTACCTCAAGGACTCGGAGGGAGCCAAGCACACCCCCACCTCTATAATATAATGTCTATTATAGGACAAAGTATATCTGTCATACCTACCCAAGCCACGGTACAGGTAAATAGATCCATCCATTTTCACAGTAAATAAATACATCTCTTAGGTCTGTATTATCTGAGAATTATAACTAATTTAATACCATAGAGTTGAAGAAATTGACCACTTAGAGCCATTTGAAGTTTATTATTTCCATAAGACCTACAAACCAGAAAGGTGGGTACCTTTTTTTCAGACAATATCCTCCAGGGATATAATACTAATACTGTGGTAACTAATTACATACCTCTCATAATCCATCTGCAATCACCCTATGTAACGCAAAGGTCTACTGGAACAGCAAACAATTGCATCAAGACCCCACTCCAAAATGCCTCCCTTAAGAGATATGGGAAGCTAGTTTGAAGTCCGAGACTGAATAAAATGACCTATAGTTCCATATGGGAACCCTTCTTTTACATAACCTATTTTACAATTTTTAATGAGATTCTCATACATCTCTTACTGAGATCTGTTTTAATTGTACTGTTTTATTAGAGGTGTTGTCTTTTTAAAATATACAAAATAAAAAATTTATTTGTGATTAACCTACGGCATTAGTCACTTTAGGTGCAACCATACACTAATTGCGCTGAACCCCAAAAATCTTTATAGAATTATTACCGTAATTGTGTTTGAGGCCATCAAAGCCACAAAGAACTATCACACAGAGTACTTTAGGGGTTTACTAGCAGCAATAAGGGGATATAAACTTATTATACCCCCTTTTTTAATAAAATAAAAAGCCAGCTCCAGTGTCAACTGAAATTAACACCCCCCCCCACCTCGTTCGGTGCAGCATGAGCACTGCATCCCACCTGGGGAGTTACCACCACCCCGACCAGAGTGGCCCGCCGACCCTTGCACCACAGATGCCCCTTATGAAGTGTATGGCCTCCGGCCTTTGTCCCCAAGCTACCAAGAGCAACGGCAACATCACCTGCAGGATGTCTCAATTGATGGATGCAAAGTGTCAGGATTTAGAGACACTTGACTATTGCTGACCCCAGTGTGGTTCGACCTGAGACAATTCACCCAGGCACTGGGTTCCCCATTGTTCTGGCGGGGAATACTCAAATATATACAGCAAGCTTGGGTGCGTTTGAACTATGGTTATGGGGAAAAACTGTGCTGCATTGGAGTTATGAAAAGACTTCCTGCAAATATTCTCCTTGTAAACGACCTTGGGGAGTTACAGTGCCATTTTGTGGGAGCAAATAGAGGCCGTGGAGCCTCGTTTAGAAGTCTCAAACATGGGACTAGCCAGATATCCCTCCAGGGAGGGACCTAGCCATGGGGTGGCTCCTTGAGACCACCATATTAAGTAGCCATTTCAGTCAATATCCAGCTCTTTACGAGTTTAAAGATATGACAAGGGAAATAAAGCCAGGTATCCATCCACAGACAGCTGTTTCGGTTTTGCCCCTCATCAGTGTGGAGTAGGATTCTGGCTAGGTGGGAGCAATGCCTGGTAGACCAACACCTCAGTGACTGATACCTTTTAATGGCTAACTGAAAAGATGGTAAGAAAAAGCAAAGCAAGCTTTCGAGACACTATGGCCTCTTCATCAGGCTTAATAATGATACAACTTCTGGAGACACACGTATACCGTACTTTTCGGATTATAAAACGCACTTTTGTTCCCCCAAACTTTGGGGGAAAGTGGGGGGGGGGGCACCTTATAATCCGAATATACGGATCATATAGTGCAAGGGATGGGGGGGCAGCTCTGGAGTGTGCCTGGCGTGCTGGCTTGGGGCTGCAGGAGGCAGCGGAGGTCACGTACTCCCGCTCATTTAATATTCACTGCACCGCTGTCCACCACTGCGGTGCTGAAATCGCACCGCAGTGATGGGACTGAGGGCGCAGCGCATATTACATTGCCTGCGCCCCCCCAGTGATTACACATGCCTCCCCCAAGCTGCTGCCCATAATAAAATAACAAACATTTTACTCACCATTTCCAGCAATGAGCTCCTTGTCTCCTCCGGTCTCCTCCGTGCAAGCTGCGCCCGAACTTCCTGCTTCTCTGCCGGTCATGTGACAGCTCAGCAAAGTGATATCATCTCTGCTGAGCCGGTCACATGACCGGCAGAGAAGCAGGAAGTTCGGGCGCAGCTTGCACTGAGGGAGACACGAAGGAGACAAGGAGCTCATCGCTGGAAATGGTGAGTAAAATGTTTGTTATTTTATTATGGGCAGCAGCTTGGGGGGGCCACATTCAGCATGTGGGGAGGCATGTGTCATCACAGGGGCCATATCCAGCCCGGGGGGATGTGTGTCAGCAGTGGGGGATGTGTGCCAACACTGGGGGATGTGTGCCAACACTGGGGGACGTGTGCCAGCAATGGGGGACGTGTGCCAGCAATGGGGGACGTGTGCCAGCAGTGGGAGACTTGTGCCATCACTGGGGGACGTGTGCCAGCAGTGGGGGATGTGTGCCAGTACTGTGAGACTTTTGCCATCAATAGGGGATTGTGCCAGCACTGGGGGACGTGTGCCAACACTGGGGGACATGTGCCAGCCATAAACAGATTAAGGGGGCCATATCTAGGATGGGGGGGGGGGGCTATATCCCAGGATGAGGGACCATGTACCAGGATGAAGGGACTATCAGGGACATATACCCTATATGATTTTTAAGACGGACACTGACATTATAAGACGGACCCCATTTAACATTAAAACTTATTTTTTTATCTTTTCCTTCACCAAATTTGGCTGTGCATCTTATAATCAGGTGCGTCTAATATAGCGAATAGTACGGTACATACAAATACAGGGTGAGATAATGCAATGCATAACACAGGTGATGTGAAGCATATAGTTGTCGGTGTTCGGAGGGGGGGGGGGGGGGGGAAGCAGCTGGGGAAGTAAAATCCAAGATAAGAGGCCCAGACAGTTTTAATTTCCTTCGATTAGTGGTTGGTCCAAGAACATGAATGAGACAGGGTTATGGTAACAGTTCTTGTAAGAAGTGGCAACATTTTATTGTCCTCTAACTGGGGTCTCTTCAAAAATATGATGCCCGTAAATGCCCTTTCAATTGATGTATTACCAGTATGTATTGAGGTATTACCAGTCATTTTACTAAAGCGATTCTGTCAGCACAGAATGACTGTTCAAGCTACATAAGGCGCTTCGGTACATCATGACGGTGCCACACATTTATACACACCTCCCACCTGCTAGTTTCCTTTACATACATCTATCTTCACCCTTCTCTAGCTCTATGAAGCCAAACCTCTCAATCAAGGAAAGAGAGGAGAGTGGAGATAAAGGGAAAAAAAGCACAATGGAAGGTGTATTAAATGCCTATCCCCATCCTGATGCACGAGCGCCTATACTTCATTTGAACAGGCCTTTTAATTCCACCATATCGTCACTAACTCACAAGTGTAAATGTTTAACAATGTAGAAGTGGTTGGGTGCATTTCTACTGAAAGGAAGCTAAAGTATTGTACCTAGATTTAGTGTGTACAGAATGATACATAGCATGATTTTTTTCATTATTTATACTAGAGCTATATCAGATGAGAGTAATCTGTATAAATATTAAAACCGGAATACCTGATCTGTAATTATTTGAAGGAGAGATCCCAGAATGCTTTCCAAAGGGTTAGGAGTAGGAGCAGAATCCCATACCAGTGGGCTGATACTGTCAGCAAGATCTCTAAAGAGCTGAAGACACAACTGGAGAGAACACAATGATACAATGATACAAGACATAAAACTAATCTAAATAAATCATTGTAAAAAAAACAGCAATAAATACAACAGTGCAATTAATAATATGGTGAGCTAAACATAAATAACATTGAATATAATTTATAAGGTGATGTCCTGTGTTTCATTCATTCATTCAGTGTATGAAAGTAGTATATATTACATAATTAATACAATTAGAGTTGGGTATCTACACAACACACAATATACCGTAATAGCTAAATGGGTTCTTTTCTAGGTGACGCATGCCAGCATTGCTCTGCTGTAATGTGTGACATGCAAAGATATCCAACTTCGACGCATACACATATACTTCATCTTCAATAGTTCATCATTCATTAACACTGAGATGACTGTAATTCAGTTCAGTACAAGCCAGATTTTCACCTTACTTTAACACTGAGATGACAGTAATCAGAATTGTAAGCAAATTCTTCATGTAACATTGAAGAAAAAGTTGAAGACATTTTTGAAAGTAAAGCTTGAAGATTTTTTTCAAAGTATGTCCGTCCACAGGGGCTTCCTTCCAAAAGCATACACACTACAAAGAGGAAAATGTGCAGTACATTACTACATACATGACAATGAAATACTAAGACCGATAAAAAAAAACAAAATCAAATCACAGTAAAAGAGTCAAGTACTATACTGTACTGTAAATGGAATCTGTCACCAGCTTTTGCCACCTAATCTGAAAGATGCAGAATCTAGAAGCAGAGACCCTGATTCCAGTGATGTCACTGCTTGGGCTGCCCAGCATAGTTTTAATAAAGTCACTGTTTTATCAGCAGGAGATTATCATTAGAGGACTAGTAAACCTGCTGCCATGTAGTCAAACATATTCATGAGCTCTGTATAACCCACCCTTTACCACTGACTAGAAGCTGTGAACATGTGTAATAAGCTGCCAATCAGTGGTGGGGGCTATACAGAGCTAATGAATATGCTTGACTACCTGCAGAACAGTTAAAACTGTTATTTTATCAAAATGACAGCAAGCAGCTCTGTAAGTGATACATTGCTGGAATTAGTCTGCACTCCAATAGCATGCAGCTCTCACATGGTGTAGCAAAAATGTAGTGACAAATTTCCTTTAATTGTTGTGAGACATAGAAGACAAACAAAATGGAAAAAAAAAGCATTTTATTACCAGTCTGCAGTTCCGTGAGCTGAAAATCCTACAATGAAAAAAAAAAATAAGAGGGACATATGACTATATGTATCAGGCGCGAACACTGGAAGTCCTGTGCAGGACTTACATCTGTCTCCATATCATCACATCAGGCCCCACCTGTTTTTTTATAGTTATTATGATTATGCAGGAATATATAAATTATGTCTCCAGAAAAGAGGAGGACTTTAACCCTAGGGCCACCAATTGGAAGCAGCAATTATATAAAGGTAATATTCCCCTTTACCAAGCCTTGCCACATGACATAGGATAAAAGCCAAACAAGACGCTGCCTCGGAGTAACTCTCGACTCTGCCCTGGCCTTCATAGCACTTATCCAAACTCTCACCACCTCCTGTCGCCTCCAGCTCAAGAATATTTCCAGAATCCATCCTTTCCTCAGCCCTCAATCTACTAAAACTCTTGTACATGCCCTCATCATCTCTCCCATTCATTACAACATCCTCCTCTCTGACCTCCCT
Organism: Allobates femoralis; assembly: GCA_033576535.1. Taxonomy (NCBI): domain Eukaryota; kingdom Metazoa; phylum Chordata; class Amphibia; order Anura; family Aromobatidae; genus Allobates; species Allobates femoralis. The sequence continues at coordinate 648,180,935 of JARQOC010000003.1, forward strand.
GCTAACTCTTGCACCTCTCCAGTCTGTCCTCAAATCCCCCGGCGATCTTCTGTCCCTCATACCAAGGCCAAAGGACATGTGAGAGGACCTGGGACTGCACCATGTGACCCAGTGACATCACTCAGTCACATGCACAGGATCCTAGACGCAGCGACACTGCGGCCTCCGGAGATGAGAGGACACCGCTGGAGATCATCGAGGGAGAACAGTGAGGTGAGTAAATAACGCAACACATTCACACACAGAAGGCTGCACTTTGTGAGGATTCTGCAGTTTCTGCACCAAAAACGGATCTTCACAAAATGCAGCAAAAACGCTGTGTGTGAATGGAGCCTTAGGTACTAAGATTACTCTCACACTGGCGATTTTAACAGACGAGTGCAATGTGAGGAAAAAAATTGCACTGCACTCAAGTCAATGTTAGTCATTGAGGTAGGGCAGATCTGCAGGTCTTTCCTCAGCTTAAATCAGATTGAGGAAACAAATTGCAGCATGCTGCGATTGAACTCTTGCATTGGACAAGATTCATTAATGCAAGTCAATGGGTGCGAGAAAAAGGGCGACAATCATTCATTGCCATTCTGTAGTATAGAACACTGTAAATGGTCATGTAAATGATTGTGGAACAACAGTTGCTGAGAAATAACTAGTTGTTATATGGATGTAAGGCAAGAAAGAAAATTGCACACTCACATAGGACTCAAGAAAATGCAAACTTAGCAAATACTCTTAAATAAGTAAATACATTTCAATGGTGCATGTAAATAAAATCCCTTTTTTTTTAATTGTAACACGCACTCTTACCCTTCCCCCAAATTGTGGTGAGAGTGGTGGTGCGTCTTACAATACGAATCTTGAATGTTTGCATATCCACAGGGGTTGCGGTGGTGGCAGTGGTGTAGCGGCGTTACAGGAGGTAGGGTCGCCCATGGAAGTCAGCAGTGGGGTAATGCTGCTTTTCTGGGTTCCAACGGGCAATCTGTCCGTTTGAGATAGAAGAAGGAAGCACTCACCAGTCTGTTGCACTCAGATTCCTTTATTTAAAAGTTGCATACAAATGACATGCCGACGAGGTGGTGGATGCAGGATGCTTCCATGGACTACGCGCGTTTCGCTCAGGTGAGCTGCAACGGGTTCACTCCAACAGGCAATCTGTGTCTGCCTCTAATGCGATGGACTTCAAGAAAATGGCTGCTAAGGAGGCACATGCACAGATCTAAATCTCAGAAAGCCAAGATCTCAATCAGTGCCGCCTCCACAGCCATTTACTTAAAGTACATCGCAGTAGAGGCAGGCGCAGTTTGCTTGCCAAAACCCAGAAAAGCAATGGCTGCCATTGTACACAACCATAACAGCTCTGGGCCCGCAGCAATGCTCCAATGCAGACGCCCACCAGAGACCCTGCCCCCTGCAACTCACTACACCACTTCCACAATCTTCCTCGGTAATAAATGGTGGGGTCTATGTTCCAGGATGGGGCCAAGTAGCAGGTTGGGGGCTATGTACCAGAATTGGGCCATACATACCAGGACTGGGGCTATGTACCAGGGTAGGGCCATGTAGCAGGGGGGTTATGTACCAAGATCGGGACTATACATACCAGGGTGGGGGTTGTGTACCAGAATGGAGACCATACATACCATGGCGGAAGCCATGTACCAGGATGGGGAATTATATATACCGATTGTCGATTGTCCATATGGTTTATTGACATATATTTCTCACCAGATGTCGGTAGCAACCCTTCCAATCCACACAGGCATAGAAATCAAACCATAGATGTCCATAAATTTAGAGATGTATAAAAATGAGAAATGCACCAGCTGAAATCTATCTATAATTAATTGTTCTACTTAGTGAACAATAATATCATCTGGTATGTTTCGATAATAACCGGAGGGGACATAGGCCTAATTGTAGAAAATGTGATTGATTTTGATTCTCAGGCTGTTAAATCACCCTCTACAAACAATTTAATTCTGTCAATTTCCCACGTTTTGTTTAAATCCTTACCTTCCTAACTGGACTTTTTATAAACATACAAACATGACTCCAATATTATAAGTCCTGTAGTTATGATGAACATAAAATTTATGTTTTCTTTCAGGAAAGGTACAAACTTTCGAATTGGAAAAATCTGTAGTTTATTACTGTACTGTAAGATGATTTGTTTCTACACTTATCTGTTAATAAAAATTGATTTAACCAATAATATCATCTGGTTCACAGGGCACCTTTTTATAGGTCGTCATTACCAAGATGCCACAGAAGAAACATCTTAGGTAAAACCAGGTAGCTGTAAAGTCCTTCTCAATTTTATTGTTGCAAAAGAAACTGATGGCATTGGGCAAAGGAGGAGCAGTAACACTCCTGTCTAGACAGAGAATATACCTGATGTCGGGTGGAACAGGACTTGCAATGACAGCATGCACAGGTGACTCGGGTGGGAGGAGCCAAGTTTTGCCGGACAAGAATCTGGTGACTGTTAGAACTCTGAGGAGGAGCTGGAAATGAATACAGAAGGTACATGGGGGGGGGGGGGGGGGCATGCAGAGGGCATGGAGGATGTAGGCTGTGCAGGAGGCATGGAGGATGTAGGCTGTGCAGGAGGCATGGAGGGTGCAGGCAGTGCAGGTGGCATGGAGGGTGCAGGCAGTGCAGATGGCATGGAGGGTGCAGGCAGTGCAGATGGCATGGAGGGTGCAGGCAGTGCAGATGGCATGGAGGGTGCAGGCTGTGCAGGGGGGGGTGGAGGGTGCAGGCTGTGCAGGGGGGGGGGTGGAGGGTGCAGGCTGTGCAGGGGGGGTGGAGGGTGCAGGCTGTGCAGGGGGGGTGGAGGGTGCAGGCTGTGCAGGGGGGGTTGAGGGTGCAGGCTGTGCGGGGGGGTGGAGGGTGCAGGCTGTGCAGGGGGGGTGGAGGGTGCAGGCTGTGCAGGGGGGGTGGAGGGTGCAGGCTATGCAGGGGGGGTGGAGGGTGCAGGCTGTGCAGGGGGGGGGCTGGAGGGTACAGGCTGTGCAGGGGGAGCATGGAGGGTGCAAGAAGCGCATGGAAGGTGCAGGCTGTGCAGGGTCGGGGCATGGAGGGTGCAGGTGGGCATAGAGGTTGCAGGCTGTGCAGAGGCCATGGGGGGGTGCAGGCTGTGAGAGAGGGGGTGCGAAGGGCAACAGACTGTGCAGGGTAATGGAAGGTGTAGGCTGTGTAGGGGGCATGGGGGTGCAGGATGTTTGAGATAGAACACCATAAAGTAGCTGAAGACAAGAGACAAATTAAGTGCTCCACAGTGAAGCTGAAGATGTGAGTAACTTTTACCTCTAGAGTGTGGAGGGGAAAAGAAATATTCACTTAGTCTACAAAGTGAGGTCACAGTATACAAAAGCAAGCAGTGTGAGGACACAGGGAGAAGCTGCATATGAGGGACACTGTGAGGGATGGAGAGAGAGGCACGGAGGATTTGGACAGTGTGGCGGTCCATAGTTCATATCACAGGTACATTGTGTAGTTTGGATAGTGTATAGGCCTTGGTTCATAAAGGGGAATTATTTGACAAATATTGTTCCTAAAGAAAGACAGTGTGGTGGGACATACTTTATGGGGAATGGATGGTGTTATAATATTTAAGGGGGAAAGTATGAAGGCAATATTTAATAGGAAGGGACAGTGTGGAGGTCACTTTTTGGTGAGAGAGCACAGTGGGGCAAGTATTTATTCAGGTGCACAGCATGCGTTGATATTTTTTATTTAGGCATAATAGTAATGACAGTGTTATTTTTAAGGGAATCGTGTTGAGCGTGGTCATCCCTCCATGTGTCCTGCCATGCACTGCACTATGACAGCACACCCGTACAAACACGCGTACCATGCACATACACTATGCAGACATCTATGCATCATATGCAGTATGGTGCGGTACCAAATTTGTAAGCAGGCACACATGGAGCCAGCACCCAAGCCCCGAGCTGCTGCATCTTTTTTCTGGGGGGGGAGAGGTGGATGCTGGGGATTTGGGGGGCATTTTGTTTGGGGGGCAGGGAAATGAGAGGTGAGTGTGTGTGTGTGTGGGGTTGGTTTTGAGTGGGAGATGCAGATTTGGGGGTGGGGATCAATAGGGGGGTAGTGGGGTGATGTGAATTTAGGGGGGCGGAGTTGGGGGGGCACTTTTTAGGAGGTGCAGGTTTGTAGGGCTCTTTTGGGGGGTGCTGGTTTAGGTGGCAGTCTTTTTTTGGGGGGCGGGGATGCAGGCTTGGGTGGCGGGGCGTTTTTTTTTGGGGGTGTGGGTTTGTGGGTTAGGAGGGGAAGCTTAGGGGTTGGGGCGGGGGGGGTAAGAGGTAGGTTTCAGGGGAGGTGATCAGGTAGGGGTAGTGGGGGGATTCGGATTTAGAGGGGATGTAGGTTTGTGGGGGGGTCACTTATTTAGGAGGTGCAAGTTTAGTGGTGCGTGGTTTTTTTGGGGGAGTTAGGGGTGCTTGGTTTGGGGGGGGATGAAGGTTTTTTTTTTGGGCGAGCAGGTTTGGGGGAGAGGGGGCAGGTGGGGGGCGTAGTGGCTGGATGGGTGTTGGGTGCCTGGGGTTAGTGGGTTGAGGGGACACAAGAGGGTGTTTTTTTTTTTGGGGGGGGGGGGGGGACAGGTTTGGGGGGTGCATGTTGGGTTTTTGTTTTGTTTTTTTTGATGAGGGTTTCTGGATTTTTTTTTGGGCAGGCTTTTTTGGGGGCAGGGGGCAGGTTTTTTTGGGGGTGCGGGTTTGATGGGGGGCTTCTCTGGAAGGGTACAGGAGTGCGGGTTGGACGTTTTTTGGGGGGCAGGTTTAGGTGGCAGTCTTTGTGGGGGCGGGGATGCGGGGTTTGGATGGTAGGGGCATTTTTAGGGGGTATATGGTTAGCTGCGTCTGTCAGCACAGTGTCCAGAGCATGGAGCAAATACCATGACACTGGTCAGCTCACCAGGAGAGCAACAACCTAGCAGCATGACCGCTAAGGTGCCAAATTCCTTTGGAGTAACCATGAGGGTGGAATGAGGGTCCGATGTCCACAAGTGGGTGTTGTGCTTACAGGCCCAACACTGTGCAGTGCAATAAATATTTGCAAGAGAACACCAAGATTGGCAGATTCGACATTGGTGCCCTGTGCGCTTCACGGGTGAGAGCAGTTTCACACTGAGCACATGTGACAGAGTCTGGAGACGCTGTGGAGAACGTTCTGCTGCCTGCAACATCCTCCATCATGGGCTGTTTGGCAGTGTGTCAGTAATGGTGTGGGGAGGCATTTTTCAGCCCTCCATATGCTAACCAGAGGTACCATGACTGCCATTAGATACCTGGGTGAGATCTTTAGACCCATTGGGAGACCATATGCAGTTGGCCCTGAGTTCCTCCTGATGCATGACAATGCTAGGCCTCATGTGGCCAAGATCCCTCAGGAGAACATCTGCTCCCTCATGAGGAGCATGCCCTTACGGAAGCCAAACAGGCACATTGAGGTCACACACTACTGAGCCTCATTTCCTTGTCTTGAGGCATTTCCACTGGTTGGATCAGCCAGTAATTTGATTTTCCACTTTGATTTTAAGTATCATTCCAAATCCAGACCTCCATGGGATAAAGAGAATTTTGTTTACGTACCGTAAATTCTTTTTTCTTTAATCATCAATGGGAGACCCAGACAATGGGGTTTAGGGCTCTGCCCTCCGGAGGTCACACTAGGTACTACAAGTTTGTAGACACCGCCCCCTCCGCTTATAAACCCCTACCGCAGGGAACATCCTCAGTTTGGTCATAAGCTGCGAGGAGAAAATAAACCACACCGAAACATCGGGAAGAATGCCGTGCACAGACGGTTCAACAACCCGGCAAACACTGTCTCAACAGAGAACAGATCAAATGCAAAACATGCAACGGAACAACTGGGTGGGTGCTGGGTCTCCCATTGATGATTAAAGAAAAAAGAATTTACGGTACGTAAACAAAATTCTCTTTTTTCTGGTCATCATAATGGGAGACCCAGACAATGGGGATGTCCTAAAGCAATACCCCAGGTTGGGAAGAGTTCCTCAACAAGACGGATAACACATGGTTCCCTTTAAAGGTGGGCAACCGCCGCCTGGAGGACCCGCCTGCCCAAACTCGCATCCGCAGAGGCATGGGCATGCACCATATAGTGCTTAGAGAAAGTGTGTAGGCTGGACCAAGTGGCCGCCTGACACACCTGTAGAGCAGACGCTCGATGTCGCAAAGCCCAGGAGGCACCTACAGCTCTGGTAGAGTGCGCCTTCAATCCCACCGGGAGAGGCAAACCAGAAGACCGGTAAGCCTCTTGAATGGGAGCCTTGATCCATCTGGCCAAGGTCGACTTCGAAGCCGCGGACCCCTTACAGCGACCTGTCGTAAGGACAAATAAGGAATCCGAACTCCTAAAGGAGACGGTCCTGGACACATAAATGCGTACAGCCCTCACGAGATCCAGAGTATGGAGGTCGCGCTCAACCTGATGAAAGGGAGCGGGGCAAAATGATGGGAGAACAATCTCCTGGTTCAGGTGAAAAGTTGAAACCACCTTCGGCAAGAATTCTGGCCGTGGGCGCAACACCACCTTGTCTTGGTGAACCACCAGAAAGGGTGACTTGCACGAAAGTGCAGCCAATTCTGAGACCCTTCTCAGAGACGTAATCGCCACCAGAAAGACCACTTTCTGGGACAGACGAGATAGAGAAATGTCTCTTAGTGGCTCAAACGGCGGTTTCTGCAATGCCGCCAGGACCATGTTAAGGTCCCAAGGGTCCAGAGGTCTCCTGTAGGGCGGGAACCACCCGAGACACCCCCTGCAGAAATTGACGGACCTTCGGGAGGAGCGCCAAGCGCCTGTCAAACAGCACTGAAAGTGCTGATACTTGACCTTTCAAAGAGCCAAGGGATAATCCCAACTCCAAACCCGACTGTAGGAAAGCCAACAACGTCGGGATGGACAAGGGCCACGGAGACCGTCCACCAGAGGCACACCAGGATAAAAAGATTTTCCACGTCCTGTGGTATATCTTCCTGGATACGGGCTTCCTAGCCCGATTCATAGTGGCAACCACTGTAGGAGAGAAGCCTCTGGATGTCAGCAGCCAGGCCTCAAGAGCCATGCAGTCAATCTGAGGGCCCTGGAATTGAGGTGGAAGAATGGGCCTTGCGCGAGAAGATCTGCGCGTTCTGGAAGAGCCCACCAGTGTCCGCCTGACAGTTGCCACAGGTCCGGGTACCAGGACCTCCTGGGCCAATCTGGGGCCACTAGAATGGCTACTCTGCATTCCGTCCTGATTTTCCACAGGACCCTGGGAATCAGAGCCAGAGGCGGGAACACATATGGCAGCTGGAAGCTGGACCAACTCAGGATCAGGGCATCCGCCCCCAGAGACTGAGGATCCCACGATCTCGCCACGTATTGGGGCACCTGATGATTCAGCCGTGAGGCCATCAGATCCACGTCCGGAGTGCCCCATCTGCCGCAGATGTCCCGGAAGACGTCTGGATGTAGAGACCACTCTCCGGCGTCCATCCCCTGCCGGCTCAGGTAGTCGGCCTCCCAGTTCTCGACTCCTGGGATGTGAACTGCGGAGATCAGGCAGTCGTTTTCCTCCACCCAAGATAGAATGCGGTGGACTTCGGCGAGGGCCTGAGCACTTCTGGTCCCTCCCTGATGATTTATGTAGGCGACGGCCGTCGCATTGTCGGACTGTACCCGAATGGGTTGTCCTGACAGGAATTTCTGAAACGCCAGGAGCGCCAGATAGACCGCCTTGATCTCCAGCACGTTGATCTGCAACGCCGACTCCGACTGAGTCCAGAGGCCTTGAGCCCTGTGGTGCAAGAACACCGCACCCCAGCCCTTCAGACTGGCGTCGGTGGTCACCACATAACCATGATGGTTTGAGGAAGGACCGGCCCGTGACAAGTGACGTGGCTGGAGCCACCACTGCAGGGAGTCCCTGGTCGGTTGTGAAAGTGCCACCAGCCGATTCAGAGAGATCGTCCTCTTGTCCCATCGGCGAAGAATCTCCAGCTGGAGAGGACGGAGGCGAAACTGTGCGAAAGGCACTGCCTCTATCGCCGCTACCATGCGTCCCACCAGTCTCATCAATACCCGTAGGGATGATTGTGGTGACAGGAGGACATTCTGCACTCCTGAGTGGATCGCCAGCTGCTTGGCTTGAGGTAGCGACACCAGGGCTGAGTCTGTGTGGAAGTCCATGCCCAGATATGTCAATGACTGGGTCGGAACCAGGGTCGACTTCTGAATATTGAGAAGCCACCCGAACTGTTCCAGAGACTTCATGGTCACCTCCAGGCTCACCCGACAAAGGTCTTCCGATGGCGCCCTGACCAGTAGGTCGTCCAGATAGGGTATGACGGCGTGTCCCTGCACATGCAGGAGAGCCATCATAGAGGCCATCACCTTCGTGAACACCCGTGGTGCAGAGGCCAACCCGAAGGGTAGCGCCACGAACTGGAAGTGTTCGTCCCCCACTGCGAATCGTAACCAGCGCTGATGAGCTGGTGCAATGGGCACGTGAAGGTAAGCGTCTCTGATATCGATGGACGCTAGGAAGTCTCCCTGCGACACAGCCGCGATAACGGAGCGCAGGGATTCCATGCGGAACTTCCGAACCAACACGTGACGGTTGAACAATTTGAGGTCCAGAACCGGGCAAAAGGAGCCGTCCTTCTTTGGGACAATAAAGAGGTTGGAGTAAAAACCCCTGAACCTCTCTTCCGTGGGCACTGGGACCACTACTCCGTCTCTGCGGAGTCCCTCCAACACCAGGTGAAAAGCCTGAGCCTTTTCCGGGGATGGAACAGACCGATGGAATCGGGGGTAACGGTTTTGACGTCAGCTCTATCCTGTAACCTCGCAAGACTACATCTCGAACCCACTGATCTTGAACGTGAAGTAGCCACCTGTCCTGAAATC
>JARQOC010000003.1:648189977-648684977 GCA_033576535.1 Allobates femoralis
GATACCAGTACATAGGAGAGTGCACTGCAGATCTCCGGTCCCAGTGAGGTTACTGCTGCCACTCTGCAGATCTGCAGCTGGTCCGCCCACTGTAGTGCCTGGAACCTTGCTTTCACTATAATCCTTTATTTTTTTACTGTGTGCAGTGCGATGGAGGATTATATGCACCAGGATGAGGTCAGGATGGGGGTATATACCAGGATAGGGGAAATATATACCAGGATGGTGATCATATAATCCAGGATGGGGGATATAAACAGCAGAATGAGGGGCATATATACCAGATTGGGGATCATATACACCTGGAAGGGAGCCATATATATCAGGATGGGGGATCATTTATACTAGGATGTGCCCTATGTACCAGGATGGGGACATATATATCAGAATGGGGATCATTTATATCAGCATAGGCCCAGGATGAGGACTATATATAACAGGATAGAGATGTATACCAGGATGGGGATCATATATACTAGCAAGGGCGTACCTAGCGAAGGGCACGGGAGGCGGTTGGCCCCCCAGAAGCCTGGTGGGCTCCAAGGCTCAATTCTCCCTCCTCGCTGGCTTTCAGCTAGTGATGGGGTGCTATATACCAGTGATGGGGCGCTATATACTGTGATAAGAGTGCTATATATTAGTGATGGGGGGCTATATACCAGGATAGGGAGCTATATGCAGTGATGGGGGCTATATACCAGGATGGGAGGCTGCTGCATTTTCCACCCTAGGCTTATACTTGAGTCAGTAAGATTCTGCCATTTTTGGGGGTAAAATTAGGGGCCTTGACTTATATGTGGATCAGCTTTTACTCGAGTATATACGGTACTTGCAATTTTTGTCCTGCTTTCCAGTACACTATATGTTGAAATGAATGATGTGATTCAAAAGTGCAACTCCTCCCGCAAAAATCAATCCCTCTTTACTACTATATTGAGGGAAAAAACAAAAATGTCAGGCTCATGAAATAAGGGGAGAAAAAAAGGAATAAAAATAAAATGTGTATGGCTTGAAGGGGTTAATGAGAGAAAAAAATCTTTTTCATCTGGGAAAATTGTCAAAAAAAAAAAAGTGCCCCCACATTGCGCTAACACAGATGTGAGGGCTGCCTGCTGCCTGCTGCCTGCTGCTGCTGCCTTGCTGCCTTTGCTGGCTTGCTGGGCTTGCTGGCCTTGCTTACTTGCTTGGCTTGCTTGGCCTTGCTTGGCCTTGCTTGCCTTGCTTGGCTTGCTGGCTTGCTGCTTTATGTCGAGTGAAGTATTGGGTCTGGCTTCTAACATGTTTTATTTTAACTTATGGAGATTTAAGGATTTTTTTTTCTTTTTTTGATTCTGAAAGGGCCAAGTCCATATTGTATGACTGTAGCGTTAAAAAACAGACTCCTAATAAGGAAACTAATAGATATTGTTTCATAAATCAATATGCAAATGAGTTATGTGCCGCAGAGGATTCTGGGAGGAAGTCAGGAGCCAACTGTTTCTGTTGCAGACAGCAGTTGATGTGTGATACAAGGGAGGGAAGGAGGAGTCTGTGGATCAGATGACATTAGGCTCCTCGGAGGCTTTTCCCAGGCTCAGGAGATATGAAGAATCATCTGGTAATTCATCCAGGCAGGTAGACACCGTGTGAGGGAAATACAAAAGCACCGAATAAAAGAGTTGTTGTGTCTGGGGATTCCTGATTTTTCTCAGCTTTTCTGGTACTATAGTGCTCACACCCAGAGGTGACCCCAGCCTCTCTGCTGTCTGGGGAAAACTACAAAACGGGCCCCCCATAGTAAACTCATAAAATCAGTAGAAATAAATCTGATTTATTCTTTACTAGCCTAACCTGAAGCACATACATAACACATACACTATTAAATGGGAATATATTGGAAACATCAGCCTTTACACTTGTTGAAGTGCTGTATAAGTAGTAGAAAATAAAAGATTTAAGCATATCCTCGCTGTACAAACACTGTGTGTAGAAACATTGCTCAGCAGAGTATCACACATGACAGTTTTTTACAACAGCTCAGTAGCCCAGTATCACGTATAGCAGACATTGCCACAATGTTTGCATTCACTCCATGTTTCACTGCATGTCACTGCAGAATCCTCCCAGACCACGCACTATGCACTGCGAAGATTCGTTAGATCCTGTGCAGGGAACATGCATAGCGCACAATTGTGGTCACGTGACCGCCATTCTTGGGTTCTTGGCCAAGACACTGGCAAATCCTTGCAGCACATAAAGTGTTCGCTGAGAGGATTCATGAGTCTGCAGTTAAATACAGTGACTGTAGACTTTTCAATTTAGACTGGACAACCCCTTTAACCCCTTCACCCCCGGGCCTATTTTGACCTTAATGACCAGGCCATTTTTGTCAATTCTGACCAGTGTCCCTTTATGATGTAATATCTCTGGAACGCTTCAACGGATCCTAGCGATTCTGAGATTGTTTTTTCGTGACATATTGGGCTTCATGTCAGTATTAAATTTAGGTTGATAATTTTTGCGATTATTTGGGAAAAAATTAAAAATTTGGCAAAATGTTTGAAAATTTTGCAATTTTCAAATTATGAATTTTTATTCTGCTAAATCAGAGAGGTATGTGCCACAAAATAGTTAATAAATAACATTTCCCACATGTCTACTTTACATCAGCACAATTTTGGGGAAAAAAAAAAATTTCGTTCGGACGTTATAAGGGTTCAAAGTTCATCAGCAATTTTTCATTTTTCCAGCAAAATTTACAAAACCATTTTTTTTTGTGACCACATCACATTTGAAGTCCTTTTGAGGGGTGTACATGACAGAAAACACCCAAAAGTGACACCATTCCAAAAACTGCACCCCTCAAGCTACTCAACACTACATTCAAGAAGATTATTAACCCTTCAGGTGCTTCACGGGAACTAAAGCAAAGTGGAAGGAAAAAATGGTCATTTTAATTTTTCCAACAAAAATGTTCTTTTAGCCTCAATTCTTTCATTTTCACATGGGCAACAGGATAAAATGGATCCTAAAAATTGTTAGGCAATTTCTCCTGAGTACACGATATCTCATATGTGGTCATAAACCACTGTTTGGGCACACGACAGGGCTCAGAAGGGAGGGAGCGCAATTTGACTTTTGGAGCTAATTTTCCATTCAAAAAGTCAAATGGCGCTCCTTCCCTTCTGAGCCCTGCTGTGTGCCCAAACAGTGGTTTATGACCACATATGAGGTATCGGTGTACTCAGGAGAAATTGCCCATCAATTTTTAGGATCCATTTTATCCTGTTCCCCATGTGAAAATGAAAAAAGTTAGGCTAAAAGAAAATTTTTGTAGAAAAAAAAAGTACTTTTTCATTTTTACGGATGAATTTGTGAAGCACCTGGGGTTCAAAATGCTTACCAACCATCTAGATAAGTTCCCTGGGGGGGGTCTAGTTTCCAAAATGGGGTCACTTGTGGGGGAGCTCCAATGTGTAGGCACACAGGGGCTCTCCAAACGCGACATGGTGTCCGCTAACAATTTGAGCTGATTTTTCAGTCTAATTGTTAGCGGACACCATGTTGCGTTTGGAGAGCCCCTGTGTGCCTAAACATTGTAGCTCCCCCACAAGTGACCCCATTTTGGAAACTAGACCCCCCAGGGAACTTAGCTAGATGGGTGGTGAGCATTTTGAACACCCCGGTGCTTCACAAAATAATCTGTAAAAATAAAAAAAGAAATTTTTTGTGGAAAAAAAAGTACTTCTTCAATTTTACAGATGAATTTGTGAAGCACCTGGGGGTTCAAAATGTTCACAACCCATCTAGATACGTTCCCTGGGAGGTCTAGTTTCCAAAATGGGGTCACTTGTGGGTTAGCTCCAATGTTTAGGCACACAGGGGCTCTCCATACGCGACATGGTGTCCGCTAACTATTGGAATTGTTAGCGGACACCATGTCGCGTATGGAGAGCCCATGTGTACCTAAACATTGGAGCTACCCCACAAGTGACCTCATTTTGGAAACTAGACCCCCCAAGGAATGCATCTAGATGATAGTGAGCACTTTGAACCCCCAGGTGCTTCACAAATTGATCCGTAATAAGGAAAAAGTACATTTGTTTTCACACACATTTTCTTTTTTCATTTTTACGGATCAATTTGTGAAGCACCTGGGGGTTCAAAGTGTTCACTATGCATCTAAATACAGCGAAGCCCATTTTTATTTTCTTTCTGGGACTAATTCTAGAAAAAAAATGGCGTAGGGCTCTGCCATATTTTTGGTCCCGCCAGGTACAACTTGGCAGCTACGGACTGCCAGCAACCCCCAGCTGCCTCATTGTACCTGGCTGGCAACCAAAAATACAGCAAAGCCCATTTTTATTTTTTTTTCTAGGACTAATTCTAGAAAAAAAATGATGTGGGGCTCCGCCATATTTTTGGTCCAGCCAGGTACAACTTGGCAGCTACGGATTGCCACCAACCCCCAGCTGCCTTGTTGTACCTGGCTGACCACCAAAAATACAGCAAAGCCCTTTTTTTTCCTTCTAGAACTAATTCTAGAAAAAAAATGACATGGGGCTCCGCCATATTTTTGGTCCAGCCAGGTACAACTAGGCAGCTGGGGGCTGGAATCCGCAGCATGGAGAGGCCCAAGCGTTCTGGGCCCCCCATGCTGCGAATTGCAGCCCGCAGCCGCCCCAGAAAATGGCGCTTTCATTGAAGCGCCATTTTCTGGCGCTGTACCCAGACTCTTCCAGTTGCCCTGGTGCCGGTGGCAAACTGGGTAATAAAGGGGTTAATGCCAGCTTTTTATTGGCAGCTGGCACTAAGCCCGAGCTTCATAATATAGGGCCAATGTTAGACCCGCCATTAGGAATCTCTGGTAAATAGTCAGAAAATACACACAGAGAAAAATCTTTTTATTTGAAAAAAAAACACAAACAAAATTCGGACTCCATCTTTATTATAAAGATCCGACGTAGTCCACAACGAAGGTCCCACGACGCTCGATCGCCTATGACGTAGTCCACAACAAAGGTCCCACGAAGCACGATCGCCTCCGACGTAGTCCACAACGAAGGTCCCACGACGCTCGGTCGCCTCTGGTCAATCCAGAGACTGCAGCAAGGGATGAAGTGTCCTCTTCCTACAGTCTCTGGGGTCAGAGTTATGGTGCACTGTATGACAATGACCTGTCATACAGTGCACCATGACTATGATCCCAGAGACTACAACAAGAGGACACTTGATCCCTTGTTGCACCCATCCATCCACCTATGCACCCATCATCCACGCACGCACACAACCACGCACCCACATCCACGCACGCACATTCACATACACATCCACGCACGCACACATCCACGCACACACGCTGACATCCACGCACCCACATCCACGCACGCACATCCACGCACATCCACGCACGCACATCCACATCCACGCACATCCACATCCACGCACATCCACATCCAGGCACGCACATCTACATCCACGCACGCACATCCACATCCACGCACGCACATCCACATCCACACACACATCCACGCACGCACGCTGACATTCACGTGCGCTGGCATCCACGCACGCACACTGACATTCAAGCACGCTGACATTCACGCAAGCACGCTGACATCCGTGCACGCACACTGACATCCACACATGCACACATCCACGCACGCTGACATCCACGCACGCACGCTGACATCCACGCACGCACGCTGACATCCACGCATGCACACATCCACGCACACATCCATCTATGCACACATCCACGCACGCACACGTCTATGCACACACACATCTATGCACGCACACGTCCACACACATGTCCACACACGCACACGTCTATGCACGCACACGTCTATGCACACTCACGTCCATGCACGCTCATGTACGCTCATGTCCACGCATGCACCCCCTATCCATTCACCCATCCATCAATTCATTCATTCATACATGCATACATAGATACATACACATACATACATACATACATACTTACCTCCCTCGTTCCACCGATGAGCAGGAGGAGGCGGAGCCACAGACCGGCGGGCCGGGCAGAGGAGGCGCAGCAGAAGCGGCGGCAGAAGCGGCGGCGGCAGCAGCAGCGGCGGGTGCACCGAAGTGTGCAGCTCGCCGCAGGAGGTGAGGGGGGGGGGGGCTGGCACAGGGCCCGGAGGTGGGGGCAGCCTAGGGGGGAATACCGGAGCAGGGGAGCAGGCAGTGTTGCCGGCGGGCGCACGCGGGTGCAGCCTGCCGGCAGATACATTATAATAGAGGGGGGCTTGCGGTTGGGGGGGACGGTGGGGGGGCCCTGGACAGTCCTGGAGCTGGAGGGGGGTGAGGAGGGGTGGGCACTTGCCGATCCGCTCCTCCAGATCTGATTGGAGAGCTCCAATCAGATCTGGAGGGGTGAATCCCTGTGATTCCCTCCGATCGGCAGTTTCACTTTTAAACTGCCGATCAGAGGGGTCCTGGGCATGGGGGGGTTAAACCACCCCTGTGGGGTGATCTACAGGTTGTCACAGAGCAGCAGCATCTGTGACACCTGAGTGACCCGGCTCACAGGGGGTGCAGCAGCTCAAATCTGCCAGGACGTTGTGCAACGTCCTGTGTCGGGAACGGGCAGAAACACAGGACGTTGCACAACGTCCTATGTCGGGAAGGGGTTAATAAATCAGGTGAGGCGTGTAGAGGCAGGTCCCTTTGTGTGTGTCACCTCGCTGGTAGAAATACCCACCTCGCTCCTGTGAAAAGGCCGCCCCTCTTGTGTACGTCACACTGCTATCACATTTGCGCGAAGTCTCGCAAGACTCTGTCACAGGTGCACTTGCATTGAGCACTGAGACCTGCGCCACTGCACAGGAGTGAAAGTAGTGTGACATACAGAGGAGGGGCGGCATTTTCACAGGAGCGAAACAGACATTTCTAACAACGGGGCGGAGAGAACCAGATTGAGCAGATCCTCCTGAACCATTTTCAGCTAATTTCCATACCACGCGGAAGATATTAAAAGTTCGCTGGGCATATAGAGGGGTCACAGGAACCTTAAATACATTATGTATAAGGACCTTATAATAAGGTGGTGGGCAGAGGTTTGAATGGCCAAAGAGGGTGATGGGTTCCCTTTAAAGGGAACCTGTCAGTTCTTTTTGAAATTCCCGCCTCCTGTGGTACTCTGACGCATTGGCCGGAACGTCATGTCAGGACCGGTGCATTGTGGGGGCTGATCACGTGTTCAGCCTGGCTTAAATGTGTGCACTGCGCATGTGCTGGAGCCTGACCAAACATGCGATCAGCCCCCACAGTGCAGCAGGTCGGATATGATGTTCCGATCAACCATGGCTTGCCCCCCCCCCCACAGTTTTGATTCTGAGTACGTCCATGTATGTACCAAGTTGAAAACGTTATCCTGTCAGTAAGCCAAGGAATAACTTATAGATTGCTGGAGATTCCATTGGCCAGATCTCCAGCTATCTTGAGAACAGTGCTCTGAGGAATTTTGCCTTAACCAAGTGGAGGTTGAGCACCTCTACTATTCATTTTCTATGGGACTGCCAGTGATAAGAGTGCTATACCTGGCTTTCTCTGGCAGTCCCATAGGTAGTGAATGGGGCAGTAATACTAATGCTCAATCTCCTCTCAATTCAGGCAGGGTTCTTTGGATCTCTGGGGGTTCCAGCAGTCTTACGGTCAGGGATCAATAAGTATTGCCTAACCTATTTATAGGCCATAACTTATAAACTTGCGAACTCTTTAGTAGGAATCTGTCACCAGGTTTTTCTACCTCATCCAAGAGTAGCATGCTACAGTGGCAGATACCCTGATTCCAGCTATATATTACTTGTGGCAGCCTTGATCAATTCTCTGCTAAAGATCTACTTCTTTTTCGATTGCTAAGCTCTGTTGAACCCTGCTCAAACTATTGATTGACAGCTTTTTGTGTATACTGTGCATAGGCAGAAAGCTGCTAATAAGTGGTTGCGGCAGCAAGGTTATACAAAGCGCAGGAATATGGAGGCCTACATGGCAGCAAGTGTACTAATACTAGCCCTCTAATGAAAATATCCTGCTGATAAAACAGTAATAACTCAGTAAGTGACACATCGCCGGAATTAGACTCTGTTTATGCTGCTGATCTCAGATTAGGTGCTAAACACTCTTTAACACATTTCCTTTAATTTTCAGTACCTTTGACGTAAGTTTACGTTATGTTCAGAAAGAGGCTCATGACTCATGACGTAAACGTTTGTCATAGCGATGATGCGGGCACATCGGCTGTGCCCACACTATCGCCATAGTGAACTTGGTGTAAGTAACAGCTAAACTCCATTTATTATAGCTGGAGACCACCTAAATTACGCTATCAATAGGATCATTTAGGAGGCTGGGAGAAGGGGATGCACCTCATCTTCCACCCAGTCGGGGCCCCTGCAATATAATTGTGAAGCTCCGATGTTAGTCTTGGCAACAAAAGATCATGATGATGTCTGATGATCTGGGAGGTCTGCCAGCTACGGAAGCCTGTTAGACCATGCCCAAGAGCATTGTCAAAAAAGGCTTCTATCAGTGTAGTCAGTGCAACACTGACAGGTTTAATGTATTGCAGTGCATGTACTCTGAATACATTGTACCAGCGTTCAGACTAAGGTCGGATTCACACCACGGGACGATCCGATTCGGGGCTGTCAGGGGTGAACCTGACAGCCCCAGATCAGATTTCGGCCCCATAGTATGCTATGGGGCTGAATGGAGCCGGATGGCAGCTATCTGCCATTCGGTTTCCATCTATCTGGGAGGATCCGGGGCAATTCAGATTTTCCTCCTGGACACAAAAATGCTGCTTGCAGCATTTTTGTGTCCGAGGAGAAAAATCTCCCCAAATTGGATCATCCTGGATTCTCCCGGATCCGGGGCAATCCGACGCTCCCTAACATGGGAGTCAATCGGCGAGGATCCAGGAACCAGACACCTGTGGCTGAAGTTCAGCATGAGCTACTCTGAACGTCAGCACCAGGGAGCTGTCCTCTGTGAAGCGGTTCAGCACCACTTTGCAGGGGACAGCTGAGCTCTGCAGCATCTGGCTGCACACCGGACCGAGGCTGTCAGGTTCACCCCTGACAGCCCTGGATCGGATTGTGCCGCAGTGTGAAGCCGGCCTAACAAAAGTTAAATTCCCAACAAAACAAACAAATATACCAATAAATACCGTATGTAAATTTATGTAAAATAAAAAAAAATGCACATATTTGGTATTGCTGTGTCTGGAGCAATCCTGATCTATAAAATTGTTACACTATTTATAAGCACTTCAGCAAACTATGTAAAAATCATAAATAAAACACTTGGCAAAAAAAAAATGCTTTTCATCATTTGCTAAAAAAAAGTGGAATAAAATATGACTAAAAAGTTGCATGTAAATAAAAATGGTATCGCTGAGCTATAGCTCTCAGAATGTATCATTGCAAAACAATTATTTTTCTGTATAATAGTTTTTAATGTGTAAAAGCAGCAAAACATTAAGGCTATGTGCTCACGTTGAGAGATTGCAGAAATTTCTTCACCAAATCTGCATTTCATAGCAGAAATACAGGTCAAAACACAATGTGTTTTTGATGCGTATTTGCTGCGTTTTCGGGGCATTTTGTGATGTGTTTATGGCATGTGGATTTTCCATGCATTTGGGCTGGAAATATGTAGTAAATATGCAGCAAGAAGTGACATGCTACAAATTTATTTCTTCACCAAATCTGCAAAGGGAAAAATAAGCAACATATGCACAACACTTCCGAATTCTCATTTACTTTGCTGGCATAAGGATAGGCAGATTTTGTTAAATCTGCAACCAAAAACGCATAAAGAAAAACACATCAAAAACATAATGTGTGCACATAGCCAAAAAATGTTATAATTGTTTTATCTCACTAATCGTACTGACTCAAAGACTAAAGCTATCTTATCATTTTAAAACACCATGAAAGACAAAAAAAACAACAATTCTTGAGATGCTGTTTTTTTGTTCATCCTGCCTCCCAAAAATTTGAGTATAAAACGTTCAAAAAATATTATGTGCCTGAAAATTGTATCATTAAAAATGGCATCCTGCAAAAATCAAGCTCTCACATTAATCTGTCAGTGAAAAGATAAAAATGCTATAGCTCTCAGAATATATTGATGAGAAAACATTGTTTTTTTTCTATAAAAAAATGTTTATTGTGTAAAAGTGGCAAAACATAACAAAAAAAAATCTATAAATCTGGTATCCCTGTAATCGCACTGACCTGAAGAATAAAGCCATATAATCACTGCAGGATGTACAACATAAAAACTAAATGCATTCTTGAACTGCTGTTAATTTATTCTGCTTTGCAAAGATCACAGTAAGGCTCGGCTCACATTTATAATGCTTTCTGCACTGGCGCTTGCATCAGGGTTTCTGTGTAAATCTCAGAAATACGTGATTCAGACTGCACCCCTGACGGAATATTCACTATAATGAGGGGGATGATTTGAACTTTCTCTGGCCTATCATCTGGCGGTGTCCATTTTTTAAGCTTCCATAATAGTGCGGTCCACCACAGTTTTGTGTACTTCTAAAAAGATAGACACAGCTGAAAAGAGGCCAGATGTAGTCCAGAGTAACTGTGCTGCCCCATTATAGTGAATGAATCCCTCAGGGGTTTCACGTCATTCAGATATTTAAATGGAAACCGTAATGTGACTCCTAAGTGTAGTGAACAGGATAAATATCATCCAAAATGTTAAGATCTTCCCAATAAAAGTTTCAACTTCTTCCACACAAAAAAACAAGTTCCCACTCAGGTTCGTCATCTGTCAATGTAAATATAGGTTTCCACATTACTGATAACACTCTTGAAAAAAAAATGACTCCTCGCTCCCCTTCTAACCCCAAAAATCCAGCGATTTCTGGGCTCCCGAATCCAAATGTTCACTTATCTTCTGAGCCCCATAGTGTACCTAAACCACAGCAATCGTGCACAGTGTACTGGGCACTACAATGTATTGGGCACCACAATGGCAGCAATTTCCCCTGCATGTTTGTTTCTGGAAATTACCCATGGAGTCAAATCGTCAATATACTTGAAGAAACATTCTCAGGGAAATGTTATTTATAAAATGCGGGTTACTGAATTCTACTATTCTGGCACTTGGGGGCTCTGTAAATGGAGTCTGCAAACTATTCTATGAAAATTTGTTTTCCAAGAGTCAAATCGCTCTCTCCCTTGCAAGACACACTGTGTGGCTATTTATTAGAAATCAAATGACACATTTCGGTGCCATTTTTACCTATTTCCCTGTGTGAAAATGTAAAATCTGGATCTATACAAATTGTTTGTGGTAAAATGTATTTTTTCTTTACTGCCTAATGGTATAAGGTTCTGTGACATGTATAATATATCAACACTGGAGCTAGTCTACCAAGGTTTGACCAATTTTATTTGGTTGTTGCTGCTCGAAAGATTTTGGGGGCTTACCGTGCTTTGACTCCCTAGGTTCTGTGACATACCTGTGGAATCAATATGATCACTACACCCCAGATGAATTGAGAGGTGTAGTTTATAAAATGGGGTCACATATGGGGGTCTCTGCTGTTCCAGAACCCCAGGGTCTCAGTCAATGTGACGTGGCACCCGCAAACCATAACAGCGAAATCTGCATTATAACATGGCACTCCTTCCATCCTGAGTGTGGTACTGAGCCTGAAAGGTAGTTAGCAATTACATGTAGGGTATTGCTGCACTCATGAGAAATTGCACAACATAGTCTATGGTCCATTTTTTCCTATTGGCCATTATAGAAAAAATGTAAACCTTGGGGCTAAAACATCACTTAGTGGTAAAAATGTCATTTTAGTTTGTTCACCGCCCGATGGTATAAAATTCTGTTAGGCACATGTGATGTCAACATGCTCACTGCAGCCCTAGATTAGATCATTGGGGGTGTAGTTTGTAAAATGGGGTCAATAATAGGGAGTTCTGCTTTTCTGCCAATGTGACATGGCGCCCTCAAACCCTACCGGCAGTATCTGCATTCCAATACAACGCTGCTTCCTTTCTAACCTTTGCACCCTGCCTCAAATGTAGTTTTCAACCACATATGGGGTATTGGCATATAAATACCACTGGGTATTGGCTGGAGAATTTGTATAACAAATTGTACCATTCATTATCTCTTATCTCCTATATCCCCTTTTGAAAGTTAAACACTTGGGGCCAAAGAAACATTTTAGTGTTAAAAAAAATAGAAATTTTCATTTACTTAGTCCAATGTTATACAATTCTGTGAATCGCCTAAAGGGTAAAAATCCTCACTAATCCCAAAGATGAGTTCCTTGAGAGTTGTAGTTTCCAAAATGGGGTCTTTTATGGTCAGGGTGTCTGCAAATGTGACATGGTGTTCGCAATCTATTCCAGCAAAATGGCTTCCCTTCTGAGCCCTGCCGTGCACCCAACAGTAGTTTTCAGCCACTTATGGCGTATTGGTGTACTCAGGAGAAATTGCACTGCAAATTTTGTGGTGCATTTTCTCCTCTTACCCTTGTGAAAATAAAATATTGGGGCTAAAGCAACTTTTTTGTGGGAAAAAATTGACTTTTTTTTTTCTATTTTAATTTTCTCAGCTCAACATTATAAAATTCATAGAAGTAGCTGGGGATTCAAGGTGCTCACCACACATCTAGATATATTCCTTAAGGGGCCTTGTTTCCAAAATGGGGTTACTTGTGGGGGTTTTCCACTGTTTAGACACATCAGGGGCTCTGCAAAGGCGACATGGTGTAAGCTAACAATTCCAGCTAATTATGGGTTCCAAAAGTCAAATTGTGCTCCTTCCCTCCGAGCCTTGCCATGTACCCAAACAGTGGTTTTCCACCACATATGAGGTATCTGCGTACGTGGGAGAAATTGCATAGTCCACTTTTTTTCCTGTGTGAAAATGTAAAAATTGAGGATAAAGCAACATTTTTATAGGTGAAAGTTAAAATTTTCATTTTTTTCTTTTCACATTTCAGTTCTTGTGAAGTACCTGAAGGGTTAATAATCTTCTTGAATGTGGTTTTGAGCAGTCTGATGGGTGCAGTTTTTGGAATGGTGTCACTTTTGAGTATTGTCTGTCATATTCACATAGACCCCTCAAAATCACTTTAAATGTGATGTGGTTTGTATAAAAAAAAAAAAAAAAAAAATTATTTTGTGGGTAAAAAAAATGTAAACTTTTAAAGTGATCCTAAACCCAGAAATTGACCCCCCCTTATCTTTAGACCTGTCCCTGCACCCCCTCTTATCATTCCTAGCCATCCCTTTTGCAGAAAAAAATCACTTTTGTAAAGTAAGAGAAAAGGTTATAATACTTTGACCTGTGTGAGTTCTCTCTTTCTGTGGAAGCCGAGATGGGACGGGCCTGTCTGCTGCTGCCTGGTAATTATGCACGCCCCTCTCTGCTTCTAAGAGCCTGGTCGCGTCATGAAAGGGGCGGGGCTAAATCGTGTCATGCCGGAGCCCCGCCCCCTTTCATGACGCGGCCAGGCTCTTAGAAGCAGAGAGGGGCGTGCATAATTACCAGGCAGCAGCAGACAGGCCCGTCCCATCTCGGCTTCCACAGAAAGAGAGAACTCACACAGGTCAAAGTATTATAACCTTTTCTCTTACTTTACAAAAGCGATTTTTTTTCTGCAAAAGGGATGGCTAGGAATGATAAGAGGGGGTGCAGGGACAGGTGTAAAGATACGGGGGGGTCAGTTTCTGGGTTTAGGATCACTTTAAGCTTTCTAACTTCCTTAACTATTTTGTGTGTAATTACTCTCTAGTTTAAATGCACAAAATTAAAGTTTGAAAATTGTTAAATTTTTAATTTCTCCTTCGCCTCATTGGGGGACACAGACCGTGGGTGTTATGCTGCTGTCCACTAGGAGGCGACACTAGGCAGAATCTGCAAAAGAGTTAGATGGCTCCTCCTCTGCAGCATTACACCCCAGAACAGGAAGTGATTCTCCAGTTTTTGCTTAGTGTCTGAAAGGAGGCACACATTCTTATTTTCTCTCCATTATTTTTACTTTTTGAAGCTGCATTTTTATTTTTTTGAAGGGACATGTCAACCACAGATACCTCCCCAGACACCATAGGAACTCTGGGTCGAGTTATTTTGTCTGCTAAGGGCTATTCCTTTCTCGGCCCTCCACTGTTGGAGGTGCAGGGTTAAAGCGATCTCCAGACCTGCCGGTTCTGAGGCCCGCATTCCTCCCCAGTCCCCACAGATGGGGCTCTGGGTCGCAGCAATGCTCCATGTCCCCACCGCAAGCAGCAAGACAGATGGAAAACCGGCAAAGACGACCTCCTCAGCTCCCCACGGATGGGGTGCTGGTTTTACAGCACAAGTGTCCTCTGAAGGTGGACGCAGCATCCCTCCCTATTTCCCCTTTCAGGGTTCTTAGGTCGAGACGCCGCAAGGTATGGCGCGCAGCGGCACACCGCTGCACTGCAAATCGCTGCAGCACGCCGCGAGGGGTCCCCCAAAAATAAGCTGCGGCATGCTTCCCAGACAGACATGCTGCAGTACATCTCAATGCTGCAGCACATCCAGAAGAGCCTGCTCAACTGATGCTTCCCCCAAAATACCACAGCACATCTCAATGCTGCGGCACACCAACTCTGCTGCAGACTCCTGATGGGGCACAGGTTGGACAGCAGGCACAACCTACATGTCCAACGCTGTTGCAGAAGCTGGGGATGAGAATCCGGCACCAGACCCTCGGCAGCCACAATACCTTGCCCTTACAAAGGGGCCCTCACCTAGCTGTCGTGGGCGCAGCCTCCGGTGGAGCAATCCAGGGATCATGGGGTCTCTGCCGTTCCCGGTCGCGGACCTCCGCGCCGGGCCTCCGCCGCTCCCGGGCCCGCGATTCACGCGAGGCCCCGGCTTCGGCCTAGCCGCACATCACTGGGGTTTTTCCCCGCCTCCTCGCCCGCCTCCGCCTGACGTCAGACCTCTCGGCGTCAGCACAGGAGGCGGGACGGGAGTACAGAAAGGGCGCCTTTCAACACGCTTGGCGCGCTCTTTTGCGGCTCCGCCCCCCTTCTTGCCCGCCGCCATTACAGCTCCCAGCGCTGACGCCGCTGTATAATAGCAGCAGACAGGCTGCCATATGTGGAGACTCAGGCTGCCCAAAGGGGTTGACCAGCCTAAAGAGGAGCAGAGTTCCTCACGTGGGGGCACACTGCCAGGTGCAGTGGAGTGTGCTAGGCACACACTAATGTGAAAAGCGTGCAGACACCTGCTTGACCGCAAGGCTTGCACTTCAGGGGACACAGTGCCAGGCGAAGGGTCTGCTGCAGCACACACTAGAGTGCCAGCAGCCCGCAGTCGCGTGTGCATGTGGGGGCACTGTGACAGGCGGAAGGTCTGCTAAGACACACACTAATGTGCAGAAGCACATGTGCAGACACCTGCTTAACCTCACAGGGCTTGCATTTCAGGGAGCACAATGCCAGGTAGAAGGTCGGCTGGAGCACACACTAGGGTGCCAGCAGCCTGCAGTCACCTTGCCACTGCAGAGCATTCGCATGTGGGGACACAATGACAGGCGAAATGCCTACCGGAGCGCACACTGGGGTGGCAGAGCCAATGGACTCCCTTCTTGCCACCGCTGCGTTATCCTTTTGCCCTTATCCTCCCGGAAGGAGGTGATAGGAATTAGGGATCATTCCTCAAGGGCAATAACGCCACAGCCAGTATAGTCACTTCAATTTAACAGCATCCGCTGTGCAGGACACAGGGACTCCCGATTATATTAAAAAAAAAACAAAAAAAAAAAAACAGTACAGTTTCACTGTGCAGCAGTCTCCAATGACAACTGAAGAATAACCGTCAGGGATGTTCCCTGCGACAGTTCGTCCGCCCCCCTCTGCACACTGTGCAAGGAACACCGTCATACTACGCAGGGCAGTGCAACACGCCATTTGGTCCAGCACTGGTTTTTTCCTGCAGTAATAATAAATAAATAAACGTCCCTGATTCCCGGTGCCATACACATCCCGGATCCCTGGAGTGGTACGGGCAAGGTCTCTACCGAACGGGTTATGTTTCTCCCCACTGTGCCAGATGCAGGTACCTGTTGGTACTCCGGCCACCTTATGGGTTTACCCCGGGGGGAGCTAATAGAGGAGACACCGACATGTCTTTTCCCTCCGCCCTCCCAACGTTAGCGGAGCTCAGTTATCAAACGTGTCAAAGAGGTCGTCCAACATACCCCTTCTAGGGCCTCCACACAGTTGGCACTCCCAGGTTGTGGTGGACTTTCTACGCGTTAAACGGACAGGTTCCTTCTTCGGACCCCCACGGTTGGAGAGACCAGTCGAAGGTGATGTAACCTGCAATTACCTGACAACTGTAGGCGTCCCAAGTCTGCCCACCAATCCTCTCCACACCCCACAGCTGGAGTTCTGATGACCGTGATGACAGCTATGCCTCACAAGACACAAGCTGAAACACCGCAATCCACAAGTACATGGGTACATCATAGCATACCCCCCTTTCAGCTCTCCACTGTCGGGGGCTCTGGGCTGTGACAGAGATTGCTATATGCCATACTCCTCCTCGACTCCCCACTGTTGGGGACTCGGGTTGAGGTTGCCTAACCGGCCTCCCTCCCCAGACTGCAAAAACGGAACTCTGGGTCACAGAACGCGGAGCACGGGCTCGGCTACCAATCTTCTCACTGCACCTATAGTAGGTTCTTGGGTTAAGATAACATGCGCAAACACTCCGCGCAGCCCGCTTCGAAGCTGGACCTCACAGACTCCCGACCGCATGGACCAGTCCATGGTCCCTCCAATAACCTGTTTGGCCGTGGCCTGCACTTTCTTCCACGCAGTCAGTCCCTTATCGACTCAACAGTCAAACAGAATACCAGTTTTCCCCACCCTGAAATGGGCCAAGCCTATGTTACATTCCAGCAGCCTCCCATCTCGGACGATTTATTCCTCAATACATGTTGTTTTCAGAGACTGAGAACACAGTGTCATTTTCACTGGGCTCGTTCACAAAACTCGATTAGCGGATTACCCTGCACATGTCTACTTCAATTACAGGGCACACGATGCAGCACAGCACGCACTCCTTACGAGTCCCAGCTCGGCTACGTACTCCTGATAGTTACAGGCTGCACCGTCACTTGGAGTTCCAGCTATAGGATAGTGGCAACAGTTCCATTGGCTTACCCGTATCTCTGGCCTTTTCAATTCTCCGTACTCAGGGTTGACACGAGAACAGGCTGTGATCCATCACAGTACACATGGCTGCAGTTTCGCCTACTTCTCAAGATGTCCCTCAATCTACGTAGATTCGGGCGCTAGTTATAGCTTGGAAATCTTTCAGCCTCCGTCTGACAGTCGGAAATGCCAGGACGCAACCAGACAATGCCAAAGCCGCGGCATGTGTCAACCACCAGGGTGTACCCGCAGTTTCCAAGCGATGTCAGACGTTCCACCACATCCTTCACCGGGTGGAATCCTTCAACACGGTATTGTCGGCTGTTCCCATACCAGGGGGGCACATCTAGGAAACGATTTTCCTACACCAACAAGGGATGGACTCAGGGAAACGGTCCTTTCATCCAGATGTCTTTCATCAAGGATGCCAGCGCCAGGAAACCAGACATGGCCCTGATGGAGTCATGCTTTTAATACCATGGGTCCAACCTCCCTGGCCAGGTCGCAGGATCCACAGTCAATAGGACGGACACACTAGTCCAAGACTGGAACTGTGTCCGTCTCCCCTACACTTTTTTCTCCACCACCAGGATAGTGCGGAATATCAAACAAGAATGTCACCTGATCATACTTGTGGTCTCAGACTGGCCCAGATGCGCTTGGTACGCAGTTTTCGTCCAAATCATAGCAGCAGTACCAGGACGACTAATGGACAGTCCAGCTCTGTTCCCTCATGGCCAGTTCTCCCTCAGAATTCCTCAACTCTGAAATTAAGGGCATAGACATTGAGACCTGGACCTTAACCCAAGGGTCTTTTTGTTCCCAGGATAATGTAGTGACCATAGTCTCAGCAAGGAAGCCAGCCGTGTCAACAATATACCATCTCACATGTGATATCGTTTTGTTTTGTTTTGTTGCTCAGGACACCTCTACAGGTCATTCCCCTCGGCCCTATCTCATTCCAAGAACTCTGTTTCTTCCACTCAGACCTAGACTCAGGTCTGTCCTTAGGGTCTCTTACACAGCAGGCCTTCAGCGGTTTCACCTTCTTCCACACATCTTGCCACCAGACTTCTAGGACATTCTTCCTTCGAAGGGTCGGCTATTTAAGGTCTCCATACAACAAGACTACACCCGTGGGGACCTGAACTTGGTCCTCACGGCACTACAAGAACCACCTTTTCAGCCTCGATGGGATATTACCTTTAGCATTCTCATCCAAATAGGGTATGGCTCAGTGGCATCTCTTGTCTCTGCAGAAGTATCGGTACTTGCAGCGGTCTCATGTAATCCTCCATTTCTAGTCTTCCATCTGGACAAAATTGTCCTATGGCTGGTTCCATTTTTCTAAGATAGGTTTACTCCTTCCACCTACATAAAGACAGCTTTCTGCCATCGCTGCGCCTGACTCCATTCTGTCCGGTCGCGAAGGACTTACATATTCGGGACCTTGTTAGGGCCCTACGCGTCTGGGTATCCAAGACAGTGCCCTTCTAAGAGGTCGGATTCCCCTTTATCCTTCCAATGGGCAGAGATAAGGACACGTCGGCCTCTAAGGCTCCTCTAACCAGGTGGATTCCTCTACCCATCCATGACGCTTATACCTTCGAAAGTTCATCCCTTCCGGCAGGTCACGGTACCTTCTTCTGCGGCCGTCGACGCCTCCTGGACAATTCGGTAACAGGTATCGGCGTAACAAGAGTATAGGCAGCCAAACGGTCAGCCTACACGCATACCCAAGCCACTATAGTGCTTGCACTCAGTCCTCAGCAGACGCAGGTCTGGGTACATGTGCCCTCCAGGCGGCAGCAGCCCGTCTGTCGGTGCATACTTCTTCACTGACCATGCTCAGTGTTACTAGTTCCATTGTTCTTTCCCACCCAGGGACTGCTTTGGGACGTCCCACGGTCTGTGTCCCCCAATGAGGCGAAGGAGAAAAGGAGATTTTTGTGTACTCACCGTAAAATCCTTTTCTCTTAGCCTCTAATTGGGGGACACAGCACCCACCCTATTGCCCTTGTGGGCCTTTTCTAGAGTTCTCACATAGCTTCTCAGCTGTTACATGGTTAACATGTTTACACATATTTACCTATTGTCACTCTGTTAACTGTTGACTGTTTAAACTTGTGCCTGTTTAGTTCTAGGCCTTGTAATACTGTGAGCCTGTTTAGTTACAGGCCTTGTTATACGATTATTACGTTATCTCTTCACTGTTTTCCACATGCACCTGCTTAGTTACAGGCCTTGTGGTACTAGTATTACTCTGCTAACCCTTAACTGTTTACACACGTGCCTGTTTGGCTCAGGCCTTGTTACACTGTTTTTACCTTGTTAACTATATTTGTTTACACAGGTTGCCTGCGTAGACTCCTGTGTCACTGTTATTATCTGTTAGCTCTCCTACTGCTTTAGCACAAAACTGGAGAATCACTTCCTGTTCTGGGGTGTAATGCTGCAGAGGAGGAGCCATCTAACTCTTTTGCAGATTCTGCCTAGTGTCGCCTCCTAGTGGACAGCAGCATAACACCCACGGTCTGTGTCCCCCAATTAGAGGCTAAGAGAAAAGGATTTTACGGTGAGTACACAAAAATCTCCTTTTTCGCCAAATTTCTAATATTTTCAAAGATAAACACAAAAAATATTGTCCTAAATTTAGCACTAACATAACGTACAATATGTCACAAAAACCATCTCCGAATCACTGAGGTCCATTGAAGTGTTCCAGAGTTATAAAGTGACACTGGACAGAACTGAAAAAAAATTGACCTGGTCAGGAAGATGAGAACAGGCTTGGTGGTGAAGGGGTTAAAAAGAGCCTATGGACATGCACCAATGAACAGTTAAGGGTTGACTACTTCTGTTTTGGTTGCAGGTTTTGGCCTTCTATCCTTTGCTGCCATCCCATCTATTTTGCTGTATGGCGACTAATTACCTCTGCCCTCCAGCTGTTGAGACATACCGCACAATAGTTTCTTTGCAGAAAGAAGAATGGGTTCAGAAGGGCACAATAGATGAAGAGGAGCTGGCTAAACACTGGGCAGAAAGTTGGCTTGTGCCTCTTTCTAATGCACTCATTTCTACAGAAGGTGGTCTACAAAATAATGCTGCTACTCATGTTCTCCCTTGTACCCTGAGGACATTTAGTGGCTCTTTCAAACTGCTTGAAAAACAAATGTGTGGTACAGAAGCTCCACATCTACGTGGCTGGATTAGCCTTGCACGGGCACAGAAAGTAGTTGTAGGTCAAGTGGTAGGAGCAGAAGAGAGGCTGCAGCTGTGTCTAGAATCCGCCGATGATGGAGTACGCTTGGATGCAATGAGTCTCCTTTGTTACGGTCCTAGAAGTAACGAACCCCCTTCCTGTGATGAGCTGAAACTTCTCAAGAAGTATCTACCTTACAATATGGGGGTTGACAATCCAGGCTTTCGTCAGCAACTACAAGCAGTGCTATGCAAGGCTCTAGAGAGGCTTCGGGATGCAGCCATGTCTGCCCTCCGCAAGGGACGTACTCAAGAGGAAACTGTGGTCCAGACAATTGGTGAGATATGTAAATATGTTATTATGAACAGTATCCTTATCTAATGACTAAGGCAACGAGCTTTTATGCTTTAGTAATGACTGAATCAGGACCTACATATGATACAGCGCAGTTCATGTCAAACGGATTGAAATTTTTACTTCTACAGTGATAAATATAAGCAACAAAATAAAAGACATATTTCAATGTGACAACAATGTGGGCTCATGAATGTTGAGGTCATTAAAGGGAACCTGTCAGGTCTTTTAGCCCCCCCATACCTATAAATACCTGACTCTGCAGCTCCCAACTACTTTACGATCTATCCCTGTCTGACCTGTATGTGATTTATAATACCTGAGTACAGTGGTTTATAAACTTAGATCCTCCATGAGGGTGGAAGTTCCTTTGTGCCTTGGCAAAAAAAGAGAGGAAAGGGGACAAGAGGCGCAATAGTGCCCTTATCACTTAGACACTGCTTAGTATAATGGTGGAAAATCAAATCCACTCACCTGGTCCAGTTGTGAGACCCACAACTGGTTTGAAGGCTTATTGATAATATCCTGATGGCTGCTGCTGGACTTCCACCGGCCACACTCACGTGGAGCTGTAACGAGATGCTTGAGGAAAAAGGTGTACTACAGTCCGCGCTGCCAGGATCACTCACTCCAATAAAAGCACGAGCATCAGATGTTCAGTCAAATCCTTCTTTATTCCGACGCGTTTCAGTGCCCTCCCTGATGAAGGTGCCAGGAGGGCACTGAAACGCGTCGGAATAAAGAAGGATTTGACTGAACATCTGATGCTCGTGCTTTTATTGGAGTGAGTGATCCTGGCAGCGCGGACTGTAGTACACCTTTTTCCTCAAGCATCTCGTTTGTGCCTTGGCGACGGGTGGGCAGTGTCTCAGGTCCGCGCTCCCCCCACCTCGCAGCTGAAATTATGCCCCGATGGGCAGCATCATTGTTTGAGGAGCAGGCTGGGGATTTAAATTTTCCACCTCTTTCTTCCAGGTGTATGACGCGCGTCATTCCCAGACATGCGTAGTGCGCCCGCTGTTGTGGGTGCAGAGCGGGCCGCCTTAAACATGCCATCTTCACATGCTCTGAAGGTGGCCCGCACTACACATGTCCGGGAATGACGCGCGTCCTGCATCGCGTGTCATAAACCTGGAAGAAAGAGGTGGGAAATTTAAATCCCCAGCCTGCTCCTCGAACAATGATGCTGCCCATCGGGGCGTAATTTCAGCTGCAAGGTGGGGGGGAAAGTGGACCTGGAGACACTGCCCACCTGTCGCCAAAGCACATAGGAACGTCCACCCGCCACAGAGGATCTAAGTTTATAAACTGCTGTACTCAGGTATTATAAATCACATATAGGTCAAACAGGGATAGATAGTAAAGTAGTTTGATGCTGCAGGGACAGGTATTTATAGGTTAGGGGGGCTAAAAGACCTTACCGGTTCCCTTTAAAGCCTAGTCTAAAAATAACTGAATTTATAGGGGGTTTCCCAAGATTAAAAATGATAGTTTATCCATAACATAGCAAGTTACCAGTCACTGGAAGTCCTAGAGTTTGGACCCATGCAATATCAAGAATTGGGCTTTGCAAAACGATGTCTGAATGAAGCAGAAATTGAGCATGCTCTCTTCTGCTCCTTTCATTGTTTATGGGACTCTAAAAAATAACAGAGGCAATGAATATAAAAGAAGTGCAAATACTTAACCTTGGTTGTCAATGTAAATTAGAGGCAATAACACTTACATGACAGCACTAGTTCCACACCACTCTATCCAAGTACCACGATTGCAATGCATCCAAACAGGAAACGGTGGTCTGCTTAGGGAAACCTGGACCTCCAGGTAACAGAAGTAAGCCTGAAAGAATATGTAGCGGCACACGTTACCAATTAAAATATTCCAGGCTTTATTCTATCATATTAAAAATGCGCTCCAACGAGCACAGGTTTATCTCTCATCAGACCCGTAGAAGCGCACAGAGTATGAAACGGTCCGTCGTTTACCTGGTCCAGGCGCCTTGTGCTCCAGGAGCTCCCTCTCTTGCCATGCTAAAACTGTGCATTTCTCAGTCACCTCATTGGGGGACTCAGGACCATGGGTGTTATGCTGCTGTCATTGGGAGGCTGACACTAAGTGAATATGAAAAACAGATTAGCTCCTCCCTGGAATAATTTAACTGGTAACGTGTGCCGCTACATATTTTCTTAAGGTTAACCTTGGTTGTGTTTCAAACACTACTCTGCTCTTGTGATCAGTGATCACGCAACATGTTGCGTCCCTGGTGCGGGCGAGACTGTGTGATTTGTGTGCAGGCGTCCGCCTGCGCACAGATCACTCATGGCGGGCAATGGGAGCGCACGGCTGTCTGCAAGCATCTGCAGACACCGTGCGTCCCATTATAAAGATAGGGTCTGCGGTCTGCATGCAGAGGCTTGCAGATGCCTCCGCAGAACGCTGCGGAGACATCTTCAAGTGTGAAGGCAGCCTTAACTAGCCCACCCTACCTGGCGTCACTAATAGGCTATTGTTCAGACAGTGTGTATCTCATGTATCTATGTGACAGGCTCCTTATGTAAACCTTATTATTGTGCAATTCTTATGCTAAGCAGCTGCCCCTCCCATTTTGGAAGCTTGCCTCATCAGCATTTTGCACCTGGGCTGCAACCATCTCTATGAAGGGGGTTCACTGCATCCTGAGTGTTCATTTAGTATTAGGTTTGGCTCCATGGTGGTACGTTTTTTGATGATCTCCTTTTTGGTGTTTTTTGATAATTGGACCCTCACCATTTAGTATAATTTGTAATCTTAGGAAAACCTTTATAATGCTGTAGTCTTATTCTAGAATGCTATGGAATATCGCTAGTATTTGCCATAAAGTTCGTAAAAGTAGGGGTCCAGTATGAAGACTTGCTGATCCAAAAAACATAGGGGATTAAATTCCTTTGTAATTTATACTGCATTAAACTGCGACTCATAGTTTAGGGAACAGTCACAGTACTCCATTAAGGTTGATATGGCTGTTTGGCAGTTTTCTGCATGGCTCAAGTGCATCATTGGACAGGCAATATTTTTGAAGGATGTCTTTGTGGCCCTAACAGTCAGACTCCACTGATGTGTAAGGTTTGGCACATTTTACTAATATGCCAGCACTTTAGTGGGAATACATTTATGGTACATATGTATTTATTTAAAAAGTTATTTAATTGATAATTGGTATCATTGTTGATATGTACATGCCCTTTGATGAATCTGGTTGTCATAACCGTGCATTTACTCTACATATGTGACAAGATTAATTATGTTTCTTATGTTTATTTATGCATCAGAGTTCACAGATTGGATGTTTCATCTCAGTATTTCATCATTGTCCCCTGCGGGCAATTATCAGAGGCGATGCAGTGCTTTGCTCACACTTTGCTCCTTGCTGGAAATTTTTACTGACCATTGGAGCCCCCAAAGGAAAAAAGGACAACCCCCACGTGAGTGCTGTTCTTCTGATAAGTTCTGTTCACTGCAAACAGCATGTCAACCAAGCAAAAGTGTTGTGATATGTGCTGTGTTATGGTGCTGGCACACACTGCGTATATGTACGTGAGTGCTCTTGCAGTTTTTGTAGCCAAAACCAGGAGTGGAAGAATCAGAGGAAAAGTCTAATAGAAACAAGTACTCCACTTCTGCATTTAATCACCCACTCCCAGTTTTGGCTACAAAAACTGCAAGAGCACTCGCTTAAAAATATGCAGCGAATATGCAGCATGTGAACGCACCCTTAGGCTGCTTTCACATCTACGGTATTTGCAAATGTGGCAGATCAGGAAACCTGAACTTTTGAACTTCATGTTTGCCTGATCTACCGTTTTGCAAATCTGACGGAATTCCGCCTTTTTTTTTTTCTTTTCAAAAACAGACGCACCACCCTTACGGCACATGTGCGCCAAGATTGTGCTTTTGCTAACGTATTGTAAATGGACCTCCGGACATGTGCGGAGACTCAATTTCCCCATGATCCGACACTTCTGGCTCTGGACGAAAACCTCTGCTAGCAACGTTTTTTGTCCGGCATCTGTAGAGCCGGATAACTGTCAAAAACGCAAGTCTCCGCATTTGTCCAGAGGTCCATTTATGGTACGTTAGTAAAAGCACAATCTTGGCGCACATGTGCCGCATTGCGTTTCTGCAAAAACTGTGGATTTATATAGATGTGAAAACACCCTTTGTGGTAACGGTCCTAGCTTCAGCATTAATGTTGTGAAAAACATGTGTATGAAGCTTTCAAGATGGTTTCTCAGAATTACCAATTCTCACATACCCCAGGGTGATAAGTGACATATTGCGAGAACCCCTACTAGTCATGACAACTAGACTCCTGTGTCTCCTATTTGAATGAAGCTGTGGTCAAACTTGCATGCTGACATCTCTCACCCCCCTCCTTATTTAACCATTTTCCTGCTTAAGATGTATGTCATATTTCCTTGCAGATTGGCACTTCAATCACCAAGGAGTTATGACAACACTATATCCCAGTCTGAATCGTAACTAGAGAAGCGATCCAGGGTTAAATAGGGACAGGGGGAGATCACATTTCATCTCCTTCTTGTATCTGATTCTGAGTTGTACTGGCTCCCCCACTGTCCACCCTCTCATACTGCACACTGGCTGAAGGAGGGGGGATTGTATAAACCTGGATCTCAGTCTGGATCACACCTGCAGAAGCTCATTTTGAATTTGAAATTCTCATCGCCAAAAAGAGAACAGACTTGCCCCTGCAATTGTGATCCAGTCTGAGATATCAGGGGTTAAATTGAGAGTTGCAGATATCTGCACCCTAAGGGTACCGTTACACCTGGCGATGTCGGCGGGGATTTTTTAGGCGAGGGCGTCGCGTGAATGGGCGAGGGCGTCGCATTTGAGTGGTCGCCTGGTTTCAGAGCAGCGCTCTGAAACCAGGCGACCACTCTGGGGCGATGTGTACACATTGCCCCATGTAAATGGGGGACGGCAATCTGCCAGGCGATGGGAGCCATAGGCTCCCATGTTAAGGCATCGCCGCTGGGGTTTTTAGACACCCCAGCGGTGACGCCGCCTGTCAGATTGCCGGTGCGTCACCGGAGGTGTCGCCACATGTAAACATGCGATGGTGGGGCGCCAAAAACGTGCCAAGAGATGCAGAACTGGTGCAGGAATTTATGTACAAAATGCTTTACACGAGCACATACTCTAAACAAGCATTTCTATTAACTTTTTTTTTTTACTAGAAGTGTATAAATGTTCATGGAAATTAGTCAGCGTGTTAACATTCTAGCCCATCGCCATCTTCTCCAGTACCCAGCGCTGTTCCGCTCCTCTTCTAAGTCCTGTAATGATAATTCAGACTTCCGATCACACTGCTGTCTGTGCGGGACCTGGAAGTGTCTTTTACAATGTGAGTCTGTGGCTCGTCGTAATGAGGCTGTATAGGCTTACACACAGACACCAGTGTGATCCAGATAATCTGAATTACTGTTTTGTGACACTCAAGAAGAGTGTGTAGCAGGGAAGTCTGTCAAGTTCAGAAGCCGCAAAACACCGATGGCCAACACAAGACAGAAGGTCTAAGACCTGGGGCAGGTTGCAGACACGATTCCGGGCTTCACAGAAGCCATGATTCAGTACAACAATCCAAATTAGCTCAGTTCCTCAGAGTACACTCAAACAGGGAAAGTCTCCATCACTACCAGGGCGGAGGTCTGAGTTTTAGAACCCCTTAAAGTGAACCTGTCACCCCACCTAGGGATTTTTAAACTAAGTGCAACCTGCATCAGCGCCTATGCTGCATTCTGTGAAGGTTGCTTTTATCTCCCTACCCCCTGTACACCTAAATAATTACTTTTTAAAGATTCCCGGCGTTCATACTTACAGGTCCAATAGTTCTTCTCACATGTCCGGACCTCACTGCCTTTTCGGTCTTTCTCCGCCTCTTCTTTTTTCTAGGCGATTTCTCTTCTCTCTTTCCAGTCTTATCTTCGGCACCTGCACAGATTCTTGTATGTTCGTGCAGGCGCCCTGAGCTCTGCTCTTCTTCGGGCAGAGCGTCTGACTGTATTGTGCCTGCATGTACTGCAGGCTCCTGATCCCGCCCAGTTTTGTTTTTTGCTTTATGCAAACAGCAGCATTGGGAATCTAGTGCCTGCCCACAAGCAGAAATGCACTGCGCAGTCATGCTGTTTGCATTAGGGCAGAGCTAATTGCGCAGACACAAGATTCTCAACCCTGCTGTCTGCATAAAGCAGAACACAAAACAGGGCTGGATCTGGCGCCTGCGGTATACGCAGACACAAGACAGACGCTCTGCCCCCATTAGGGCAGAGCTAAGGGCGCCTGCGTGATCATAGAGGAATCTTGCCAGGCACCGAAGACAAGACTGGGAAGAGAAAAGAGGCGGTGCCCAAGAGAAAGAAGAGGCGGAGGAAGACCAAAAAGGCTTTGAGGTCTGGATGAGTGAGAAGACCCATCGGACCTTTAAGCATGACTTTACATACACGGTGGGAAATTTTATAAAGTAATTATTTAGGTTACAGGGGGGGGGTAGGGGGATTATAGCCACATTCACAGAATACAGCATATGTGCTGCTGAAGATGGCACTTTTAGTTTAAAAAGCCATGGGGTGGGGTGACAGGTTCCCTTTAAATATACCAAGGAAGTTCATTACATTGAAACACGCCATACTACTTGCAAAACCTGATATGTAGCGGAGTCCAAACCAGGGACAGAAGCGTAACAGAGGAGAATAGATTGTATTTCCCTTTTGCAGTGTTTGGACTCATGGCCAAATGTCTGAAAATTGTCCTGGCTACCAAAGGCGCAAAATGTTGAAAATACTCAGTGTGCAAAAAGCTTTAAATCTATTGGACATATGGATGAAGCCAATCTAGGACCTTGATTGTTTCTATTAGTCCCATAGGCTTTGAATGAGGCACCAATGAGTATGTGTTCAAACAACAGACACAGAACTGTCCTTCTAGTCAACTGTGATGATCCCACTGTCACGCAGAGGGGGCTGGGGTACCCAGAAGTAGGATGGACCTGGGCATAGGGAGTCAGGGGCGCCTGCTCTGGCCCTGATAGTGGGGTCCCTGACTCGCCCTGTACTCGGAGGTACTTCTGAAGGTGAGGAGGTCCGAGCCGCCAGCCTAAGGCCCTAAAACTCCTGAGAAGCCCTAGGCAAAAGCCCCTACCTCCACCCATGGACCACAAAACCCAGCAGCTTCCAATGGATAAAGAATTAGCAGCTTCAGATCAGCGACTTCTCACAACAGGTCACAGTCCAGAAGTGAGCTGAATCAGCAACATCAGGTGGATGTGATCTGACCCATTTATGGCCGAGGGGTGGGGAACAACCAGCCCAGGCACACCCCTCAGCTCGCTTAAGGCCAGTTTCACACATCCGTGCCTCCGGCACATTGTGCGGTCCGTGCCGACACATGCCGGAGGCACGGACATACGGGGACACATGTTCCCTTATGGGCAAATTCACTCTTTGGTTTTTCCGCACGGACCGTGTCTCCGTGTGGAGCACATGCGTGTCCGTGTGCTCCACACGGCGACAAGTCTATTTTTTTGTGGACACTTGGACTGCTTTCGTTGTGAAACGTCCATGCACATGGATGTCATCTGTGTGACATCCGTGTGCACGGACCATGGATGAAAGTGACAACCCTAAAAATAAAGAATTTTATACTCCCCTTGCTCCAACACTGACAGTTCCTCTCACTTCCGATGCCGCTCATTAGGCTCATGAATATTCACTTCACTGAGCCCAAGAGCGGACCGGAAGTGAGAGGAACTATCAGTGCTGGAGCGAGGTGAGTATGTGGTGACAGACTGTCTGTGTGCTATCCGTGGATCCACGGATAGCACACGGACAGCACCCATTGTGTCACACGTCCGTGACACATGCGTCTATGCCCCGCCTCAAAAGGCCTTGTTCCACACGTCCGTGGTGACACGGATGTGTGAAACCGGCCTAAGCATGAGACATATTCATCACACACACGTGCACTCTTAACTCCCGCTCATTATGTTCCTCTCTCCACACTGAGGGCAGGGAAAAAAATAAGGCTTAATTTAAACTACAGCAGCAGCACTTCCATACAGCAAGGCAGTCAATACGTAACACCCACCAGTTATTATAGTTCATAAGCAAAAAATAGAAACAGCACTAACCATTTATTCTTGTGCAGATTTTATTGGATGTTGGGGTTACAACAGTGCAGGGAAGGGGTGCAAGAGTACTGTATTATGGCTTGCTATTTCGCGCAATGTGCACTTCCATAGGTCCTCTGAAATGCACCGCTGTGGTTCAGCTGTCTCATAAGGGGTTTATACTGAATGACCAGGAATAGGTCATTGGTTGGTTTTCTGAATGGTGCCTGGCATGTCTGTTTTTTTGTTTTTTTCAGCTTAAAAAAATCCACCAGTTATTACCTATCCTGTCGATAGCTGATAAATACTAATGTGAAAGAACCTCTATATCCGTTTCACACAATCATGAATACAGACCACGATGTACAGGATTTTTAACCCTAACTTAACAGTCTCATTGTCAGATTTAAAGCTTCTTCATTCGGGTCAGGAGACCATATTGCCAGTCTGTACATCACACTTCAACTTTTCTGCACTTCTTCAACCCTATTCAGATGTATGGTAAAGGTTCAGAAATTCTTCCAGCAAGAGGCTAAATTCCTTTGATCTTGCTGCCCTAGGCATTAGGACTATTTTTTATACAATACAGGATGGCTATCTGCTTTTAGCCTACTTTTTGTTTGTTGACAAATGTTGGATAAAAACATAAAATTATGGCCATAACATGACTACACTGTGTATGTAAGACTTGGAGCTTAGGTTCTTTATATTGGTTTGTCGAAATTCTGCTTCATTTGCTTTGTCAGACTGCAAGTTCAACTCTCTACCTATTTGCTTTATTCACAGGAGATGTGTCTCTTCTACTAAACTCTGCAAAGGAGAAAGGATGCTGGGATTTCCTGTCGGCTGGCAGCATGCAGGCACTATTAGGATGTATGCAGGACAGCACTAATGAGGTAACCCAACTTAGTTAAAAAAAAAGAAAAACCCTCTTTTTTTTTTATGGACGTGTGGCCCACTATAATAGTTTCCTAGCAGCCTGAGGCTATATTCACATACCGCTGCACCAAAACCGCAGCAAAAACGGTAGCAGTAGTGATTGTAAATAAAGTCCCTCACAGGAAGGTTCTGTTGGTTTTTCTAGGGTTTTAACCTAAAACATGGTAAAATCGCATTAAAAAATGGTATAAAAACGCACTCTGTGATCATAGCCTTAAGCCACACCACCAGAGAGTCCTATGAGCCTCGCCCTGTTGGATAGACCACATGAAAATTAGCAATGAGTAAAAAGACCCATATATCTGGAACCATATAGTGGATTTTAAAAAAGGAAAAAGAAAACGACTCAGAGAAGCAACAGGAATAAAATAAATAGCTGAAAAGTGGGCAGTTTTTGTAGTCAGGTTCTTTTTAAACATAATATTACCGTATATATAATTCTCCCTAAGAAAATGTGCTTTATCAACCCTAGTAACAATTGAGTCCGCAGCGTTAGGTTTTTACAGGATTTAAAAAATAATATTTTATGGATTTGATTTCAATTTCAATTACGTAAACATTTTTAAGGGGGTGGGCTGAAGCCAAAGTGGATTTTAATCCTAATGTAATAATCTAATAACTTTTCTAATAATTTTCAATTCTTCAATTAAAAATGTCCTACTGTTCCTCCTCTACTCTACCTTCATGCTTTTTTTTTCTTTTTTTTTTCTTTCTTTCTTCCATTTTGAAGATGTTTTGTATGAGGATCTCAAAGGCATGCTGGGATACTCACACAAGACCTATTTCCAAATGACAGGGACTGCTGTCTCTGCCACAACTGTTTTCTCCATCTGAGACGAAGTGTCATCAGTGAGTTCTAGGCTGATCCCTGCTCTACTGAGCATTCACAGCTTGTCCATTCCGACTGAGATTGTGTTCTTTCACCAACTCTAATGTGAAGTGATGAGTCGGTAAGACAGCACACTGTCAGTATGCATTGAAAACGAGAGAACACCATGAGCAGGGAGAGCAAAACAAGTCCATTCCTCCAAAACAGACTTCACTTATGATGCCTCTTTTCAGAGCGGTTACATCTATGTCCTCAAATGATTTATCATCGGAGGCAGCACTTTTGTCCCTTACTCTGCTTCTATCACCACCCCTGATGACACTTCATTTGAGATCGGGGATAGAAGCTGTGGGGGCCACTCACCTTGCTTCTTACACCTACCACCTGTTTACGTCTCAATTCACAATAAGAAGCTTCATCTGGAAAGGACATAAGCTGAGTGCCAGCATTCCCACAGCTTCAATGAATGCCATGGATTGAGGACATCTTCAGAGGTTGGTGATGTGGTAAGTGACTGCAGTGCTGTCCCCTGAAGATGTCCTATTTCAATCGGGGTGATAGACGGTGCAGGGTACTGACAGCAGTTTCAGCCTCTTGTGATGACCTCTGATTTGAGACTCCTCTCAAAAGAAAGGTCACAGGAAGTGAAGTTAAAAAAAGTAGATTTTGTGTACTCACCGCAAAATCTCTTTTTCTGAGCCAACATTGGGGGGACACAGGAGACCATGGGTGTATGCTTTCTGCCACTAGGAGGCGACACTAGGCTAAACAAAAAGTTAGCTCCTCCTCAGTAGTATACACCCCCAGTCCGGAGGGACAACCACCCAGTTAGTGCAAAAGCAGTAGGAGAAGTATTTGAAATAAACACAGAATGGCCCAACAGAAATATATATATATATATATAAGAAGGGTGGGTGCTGTGTCCCCCAATGATGGCTCAGAGAAAGAGCTTTTACTGTGAGTAGACAAAAATCTGCTTTTCTCTATCGCCTCCTTGGGGGAATCCAAGAGACCATGGGACGTCCTAAAGCAGTCCCCAACGGAGGGAAAAAACAGGACTATAAGAGGAAGGAGAACAGAGGCCGGGACCTCGAAAGAGGATGCCGCTGTCCACAGAAAAAAAACACTATCATTGTTTAAGCCCGAGAGAACCAGAGAAAAAGTTGTCAAGAGAGTACTGTAAGCGGCCCAAAGGGAGAGCCCGGAGTGTGACTATGCACTGTCTGAGACACTGAGTATGTTCATAGGAAAATGCAGATACGTAACCCTTCTGTTCTTGGACCTTGAGCTCCTGAGATCTGTTTTCTGAGATGGAACTTGTCCTCTCAGGAGTGAATGAACAAAAGTGACCAGGAAAATTTCTCGTCCTCGAAAATAGATCTACGAAAGAGAAAAGAATTCCCGGAAGAGAAAACTAATCTGAACACACGTCCTCTTTCGAAAGCCAAAGAGGTTCCAGGTCCCGGTATGACTAGCAGGCCTATCCTGAGGATAGAATTAAGGTGCTGAAGGCTAGCTTCAGACTGAGACAGGAAGGAATATACCCTACCGAAGAAGGGACAAAGAACCTGTTGGAGAGTAAGAAACGTTCCAAGAATGGGAGAAAAAAAAAAAAAAACTAGAAGGAGAAAGGGTCATTCCGTGTCAAGTGGACCAGTGGTCCCCACTCGACGTTCTCCGATTTTGCTGAAAATTTATAAGGATGTACATGTATGTTTGAAAAGAGGTTCTGTAAATTTTTAGGGCCAGATCTCAAATACATTGGGCACTGTTGACATTTCACTGGAGGCCCCCCCCAAGCCTGCGGCTTCAGCTAAGAGGATTTTGCAAACTTTGGCACATAGCCATTAGAGTTCTATACTGGCTATGATGCTGAAATTTGGCATACTAGCTCAACTTTTGCTGCTAAACACGATAAAATTATTACCGGCTATGACAAAACAATATTTCGGCCGCAATTTTGTGTCAAAGTAGCTTGCAAAACGCGTCGCATAAAATTTATGCCAAACTTTGCCCATATATAACTCAAGACCAAAAACCAATAGGAACTGGTGCTTTACCCTGTACAACAAACATCTACATGACTTTGCATTGCTGCAATATCACGGTCAAAGCATATGCATTTGTGGAAATATTCACACCCACATATGATGAAAAACTTTAAAAAAACTAATTTTACCTATTTTTAGGTCAAATTTCCCAAAAAGGATACCCCTCAAATATATTAATTCTGTTATCATTAGAAAGAGCACATTTTTCTCTACTAGGATCATTGTTTTTTTTGAGTTTCTCCGTTTAAGAAAAGAAAAATGCCACTGAACATGGTGTCATTTATTAATACGCAATGAATGGTAACTGCACTATTCAAACACTTGCGTTGGTCCATGGTGGTTATACCACAACCAATTCCCTAAGAATTGGTATTATAATCCTATTAAGAATTGTAATAATGCTGTCTTTCGAGAATTGGCAGCCCCATCGCCCAGGAGCCATGGCCGATAGCCGTGCAAGGCAAGTCGCGGGTGGTCTCTTAATCGCAGGTTCCGAAGCCTGAGGGTGGGTGTCTTTGCCTAGGATCCCAAGCCTAATATTGGGTATCTTTTGTTGGTTCCCAAGCCATAATGTTCAGTCTAAGTGGTCTGGAATTGTTGCTGAATTTGCAACATAATCGGTTCAGAGAAGCTGTATTGTCGGTCCATTGCTGTTGCAGCTGGTGCTGGAATTATTGCAATGGTTGACTGCTCGGGAATCCAGCATGTATCATTTCTCACAGGCCAGTGAAAGAAGCTAGCTGGTCCATGAGGATGCATAAAATTTATTAATGCATCATGGTCGTCGACTGAAATTTCAGAAATATTTCCACTCCACCAGTTCCTATCGTAAATGCAGGCAATGTATTGCCCTGGCTGGAGGTTTGCAATTGGCACAAAAGGCATTTCTGATCTGACAGATCCATCTACATGGGCAATGAAAGATGAAGGGTCATTTGACACCCTTGAAATGCGAATCTTTTTGTCATCAATTGGCACAAACTGGTGATTTTCTCTTGTTCCAGCAATTGTATGTCCATCTTTGAACCTTTCCTCTTGAACTACCCATATTTCGTCAATTTTTTCTTTTGGAACAAAAAAAAAAACTTGATTCCATGCAGTTGCTCATTGCAAAAGTTGAATAAATCCACCGGGGTCAGTATTTGGTTTTCAGTTGGGCGTTGAAGACTGGCACGAGCTGCCAACCTCTTTGCAGTCCCTCCAATCCCATCACAGGGCGACTTTCCATGACTGGTACCAAAAAATTCCATTCAGTGCTGATATTGAAATCAGCATTGTGGTGGCACAAGTTGAGAAAATTTTTGAAATTTTTGTACTGGGCTGCAGATCCATTGCTGAAGTAGTGGATATGACAAATCCCATAGATGAGAGTCTTGTGATACTCCACAATTACTATTAAGAAAGTGTGAACTGCAACTGTGTCATGTCGTGAGCAATCACTGATTATGCACAAGCTGATGTTCTG
Organism: Allobates femoralis; assembly: GCA_033576535.1. Lineage (NCBI taxonomy): Eukaryota > Metazoa > Chordata > Amphibia > Anura > Aromobatidae > Allobates > Allobates femoralis. The sequence goes on from JARQOC010000003.1 coordinate 648,224,174, forward strand.
CGCAGCTTCACCATTTAACTCCTTGAAGTAAATTACAAATGGGTGTACTGTAGCTTGACTATTTTCCCAGTGGAAACCTTGAATGGCATCTTGAACAATAAATGAGTAATTTTCAGCAAAGGCCATAAGGATCACAAGCTCTCCAGGTCTCAGATTTTCCTTCAACGATTTCAGATAGCAACTTTGATGCTTGGCGATGTAGTGATGGCTACAAAGTTTAGAAATTTTCTAAACCAATTCTTCAATGAAATCTTCGATAGTCAGTTGTTTGGTATCAAGCGTGTCTCGATCAGTGTGAATCCATTGTTTGAACTCAATAATATCTTCAGGGTCACTGTTGACAAAAACATTGACTAGAAATTCTTTTAAAACTTCAGGACCCGGGCATTTATCACAACGGCCAAGCATACAGTCCTTGGATTCAATTCCACAGACCATTTTGCATATGTTTCTGAGGAAGTGAAGAAAAAGGTGCAGGCATTTTTTGAGGATGATGAATTCAGTCGCATGTGCCCTGGTAAAAAAGACTATGTATCAGTGCGAATAGCAGGAGAAAAAAAGCAAATGCAAAAGCGACTATTACTGAACAATATGAGGGAAATGTTTGTTGCCTATCGGGATCGGAATGGCCCTGAAATTGGATTTTCAAAGTTTTGTGAGCTTCGGCCAAAGTGGTGCGTAACCGTTGGATCTGTTGGAACACATTCCGTTTGTGTGTGTACCATTCACCAAAATGTCAAACTAATGCTTGCAGCATGCCCAATCAATGATGACTACAAAGAGCTCATATGCAAAATGGTCTGTGGAATTGAATCCAAGGACTGTATGCTTGGCCGTTGTGATAAATGCCCGGGTCCTGAAGTTTTAAAATAATTTCTAGTCAATGTGTTTGTCAACAGTGACCCTGAAGATATTATTGAGTTCAAACAATGGATTCACACTGATCGAGACACGCTTGATACCAAACAACTGACTATCGAAGATTTCATTGAAGAATTGGTTTAGAAAATTTCTAAACTTTGAAGCCATCACTACATCGCCAAGCATCAAAGTTGCTATCTGAAATCGTTGAAGGAAAATCTGAGACCTGGAGAGCTTGTGATCCTTATGGACTTTGCTGAAAATTACTCATTTATTGTTCAAGATGCCATTCAAGGTTTCCATTGGGAAAATAGTCAAGCTACAGTACACCCATTTGTAATTTACTTCAAGGAGTTAAATGGTGAAGCTGCGCAGAACATCAGCTTGTGCATAATCAGTGATTGCTCACGACATGACACAGTTGCAGTCCACACTTTCTTAACAGTAATTGTGGAGTATCACAAGACTCTCATCTATGGGATTTGTCATATCCACTACTTCAGCAATGGATCTGCAGCCCAGTACAAAAATTTAAAAATTTTTCTCAACTTGTGCCACCACAATGCTGATTTCAATATCGGCACTGAATGGAATTTTTTGGTACCAGTCATGGAAAGTCGCCCTGTGATGGGATTGGAGGGACTGCAAAGAGGTTGGCAGCTCGTGCCAGTCTTCAACGCCCAACTGAAAACCAAATACTGACCCCGGTGGATTTATTCAACTTTTGCAACGAGCAACTGCATGGAATCAAGTTTTTTTTTCGTTCCAAAAGAAAAAATTGACGAAATACGGGTAGTTCAAGAGGAAAGGTTCAAAGATGGACATACAATTGCTGGAACAAGAGAAAATCACCAGTTTGTGCCAATTGATGACAAAAAGATTCGCATTTCAAGGGTGTCAAATGACCCTTCATCTTTCATTGCCCATGTAGATGGATCTGTCAGATCAGAAATGCCTTTTGTGCCAATTGCAAACCTCCAGCCAGGGCAATACATTGCCTGCATTTACGATAGGAACTGGTGGATTGGAAATATTTCTGAAATTTCAGTCGACGACCATGATGCATTAATAAATTTTATGCATCCTCATGGACCAGCTAGCTTCTTTCACTGGCCTGTGAGAAATGATACATGCTGGATTCCCGAGCAGTCAATCATTGCAATAGTTCCAGCACCAGCTGCAACAGCAATGGACCGACAATACAGCTTCTCTGAACCGATTATGTTGCAAATTCAGCAACAATTCCAGACCACATAGACTGAACATTATGGCTTGGGAACCAACAAAAGATACCCAATATTAGGCTTGGGATCCTAGGCAAAGACACCCACCCTCAGGCTTCGGAACCTGCGATTAAGAGACCACCCGCGACTTGCCTTGCACGGCTATCGGCCATGGCTCCTGGGCGATGGGGCTGCCAATTCTCGAAAGACAGCATTATTACAATTCTTAATAGGATTATAATACCAATTCTTAGGGAATTGGTTGTGGCATAACCACCATGGACCAACGCAAGGGTTTGAATAGTGCAGTTACCATTCATTGCGTATTAATAAATGACACCATGTTCAGTGGCATTTTTCTTTTCTTAAACGGAGAAACTCAAAAAAAAAAAAACAATGATCCTTGTAGAGAAAAATGTGCTCTTTCTAATGATAACAGAATTAATATATTTGAGGGGTACCCTTTTTGGGAAATTTGACCTAAAAATAGGTAAAATTCGTTTTTTTAAAGTTTTTCATCATATGTGGGTGTGAATATTTCCACAAATACATATGCTTTGACCATGATATTGCAGCAATGCAAAGTCATGTAGATGTTTGTTGTACAGGGTAAAGCACCAGTTGCTATTGGTTTTTGGTCTTGAGTTATATATGGGCAAAGTTTGGCATAAATTTTATGCGACGCGTTTTGCAAGCTACTTTGACACAAAATTGCGGCCGAAATATTGTTTTGTCATAGCCGGTAATAATTTTATTGTGTTTAGCAGCAAAAGTTGAGCTAGTATGCCAAATTTCAGCATCATAGCCAGTATAGAACTCTAATGGCTATGTGCCAAAGTTTGCAAAATCCTCTTAGCTGAAGCCGCAGGCTTGGGGGGGGCCTCCAGTGAAAGGTCAACAGTGCCCAATGTATTTGAGATCTGGCCCTAAAAATTTACAGAACCTCTTTTCAAACATACATGTACATCCTTATAAATTTTCAGCATAATCGGAGAACGTCGAGTGGGGACAATTTTTAAAACTGGTCCACTTGACACGGAATGACCCGAAAGTCATATGTAGTTTGTCACTAGAACAAGGGTGGAGGAGTCATTTCCCAAGGGGAAAGGCTTCCCCTGTGGATTTTCCAAAAAGGAAAGAAGCTCGTGAATAGCCCTGAACACTCCCAGCACTTCTATTCAATAAGCGTGTGGTGGGGGCGGGGGTGGGGGCTGGGCAACCAGAAAACTTGTGTAGCCGGCCACTTGGTGTACAAAGGCGCGACCGACTGGATAAGACACACCAGACTGTTTCCCTCTGCCCGTACTTGAGAGGGACTACAGGAGGATAAGATCCAACCTGTTTCCCGATGAGCTGTATCTAAAACACACAGAGAAAAGATTAAAGAATACAAACCTATAGTAGCGGGGCTGCAGAACCCCCGCATGTCTGCCTCCTGCAGACACTAAGCTTAAACTGGGTGGTTGTCCCTCCGGACTGGGGGTGTATACTACTGAGAGGGAACTAACTTTTTATTTAGCTTAGTGTCTCCTCCTAGTGGCAGCAAGCATACAATCATGGTCTCCTGTGTCCCCCAATGAGGCGATAGCAAAAACACCATTTAGGGATTAGCTGTATAGGAAGAAGGGTAGGGTACTTCATAATAAAGAAAATTACAAAAGTGATAAGGGTATAAAAAATAGATATTTACAAAATAAATTTCAGATATCTGGACACCCCTTTAATGAAATGTTTTTCAATTTTCCACTTTCTAATATGTTTTAATTATTGCATTACAGATTCGTGAAATGGCATCAAATTTGCTAGCCCGTTTTTTCTTCCCAGCCTCCGAAGAACTGACTGTCACACTATTTAAACTAGGGCAGACACTTCTCTGTAGTCCTCGTGTACCAATGGCAGAATCTGGAGCTATCCTAATCAAGACTTTGCTGCAAAGGTGCTTAGAAAATTGTAAACTGAATAATCAACTACTATATAGAGGGGTTAAGTTTTAGGGTATTGATAAAATAAAACCTTCTAATATTGTGGCATCATAAAAAGTGGAGGCTACAGCAGGAATAGGAGGCAGGGAAAGAATAGTGGTGAGATTGTTGAAATTCTCAAACAACCATGTGGAATTTAAGACTCTTCACTAACATCAAGTGTCAATAACCTGTTTTTGAGATAAAGTGGGTGAAATAAGTATTGAACAAATTTTCGAAGTAAATATATTTCTACAAGTGCTATTGATGAGAATTTCTCACTAGAAGCTGGTAACATCCCATCCAATCAACACAGGCAAAAAAAAATCAAATCATAGATGTCGATGCGTTAAGTTATGTGTAATAATAAGAAATAACAAAGGGTAAAAGTATTGAACGTAAAAAAAGAGAGCTGTCAGAAGCCATGGAAAATCATGACAGTAGCTGAAATCTATCACCAATTAGAAGCAATCCCACCACCTAGTATTTTTCATTAGATGCTGGTTCAATTGATGACCTATAAAAGGGTGTCACATTACCAAGGTGCCACATAAGAAACATCTCATAATGGGAAAAACAAGTGAGCTGTCTCAAGGCCTTTGCAACCTTATTGTTGCAAAACATACTGATGGCACTGGCTACAGAAGAATTTCTAATTGAAGGTTCTAGTGACCACTGTTGGGGCTATAATCCGGAAATACAAAGAATGGAAAGAACATCATAAACCGACCACGACCAGGTGCTCCCTGCAAGGTTTCACACAGAGGAGTGAAAAGAATTATTAGAATAGTTGTCAAAAGTTCTACCTTTGGAGAGCTACAGAAAGATCTGGAATCAGTAGGTACAATTGTTTCAAAGAAAACCGTAAGTAATGCTCTTAACCTCCATGGCCTGTATGCGCACGCTCACCACGCAAGACTCCACTGCTGAACAAGTAACACTTTCAAGTGTATTTATAATTTGCTCAACTTTATACAAGCCTGTGAAATTCTTGTCAGACTATAGTTTGGTCAGATGAGACCAAAATTGAACTTATTGAATGCCATAATACACAACATGTTTGAGGGCCAAAAGCAACTGCATGTCACCTCAAAAACACCATACCAACAGTGAAGTTTGGAGGTGGGGACATCATGGTGTGGGCTGTTTTGCAGCACATGGCACTGGAAAACTTAATGTACAGTAATTGAAGGAAGGATGAATGGACAAATGTACTAAGACATTCTTCATAAAAAAAAGAGCATAGATTTACCAGGGCCATGAAGATGAAACAAGGATGGACATTTCAACAAGATAATGATCCCAAACACACAGCCAAGGAACCTCTCAGTTGGTTTAAGAGAAGGAAAATAAAGCTGACCTGAATCCAATAGAAATTGTATGGAAGGACCTAAAGCTCAGAGTTCATAGAAGGAGCCCAAGGAACCTTAAGGATTTGATGAATGTTTGTGTGGAAAAATGAACCAAAAACACATCTGAGCAATGCATGTGACTAGTTTTTTTTTTTTTACAGGAGGCGTCTTGAAGCTGTCATCACCAATAAAAGCTTTTGTAAAAAGTATTAAACGCATTTCAGTAAATGTGTTTTTTTTTCCCTGTGTCATCTCTCATTATTACACATAATGTAATTTTAGGATGTCTTCGGTTTGATTTCTTTGCCTGCGTGGATTGGTTGGCTTGTTAATGACATCTGGTAAGAAATTCATAGCAATAGCAGTTTTAGAAATATATTTAATTAGAAAATTGGTGATGTGTTCAATACTTATTTCACCTGCTGAATGTGCAAGTTTAATTGCTAGGGCCCTCATGTACATCTTGTGGATATGCCATAAATGTACCATGTGAAAATGCCCTTTTAAAACTGCCATTCATTGTCAGAGCAGGCTTGCAGGATTTCATGTCCTTAAAGCACCACTCCAGTGTTTTGTTTCCCTAAATCTTAATCCCCTCCCCCCTGTCTTATATTCACCTTCCGGCAGCTTCACCTCTTTCCTGCTGTGCTTTGGTCAGTCTATGGGGATTTGGGACCTGCCGGCTGCTCCAGTGTATCATGGAGCACGAAGTGGTCACAAATCAAAACCTCTGTAGGCCCCTTTAACATCAGCAATAATCGCTGATCACGGCAGTTGCGGTGAAAAAAACCCAACTGCTGCGATTGCCACATAATGCCAGCACTTGCGGTTCACTTGCGGCAAGCCTATGGGGCTTGCGGTAAGTGTGCGGAAAGTGCGGTTTCGGCACTTGCGACAGATGCGGCCGCGAAAAAAAAAACGTGGCTGACCGTGTTTTTTTCGCGGCCACATCTGCCGCAAGTGCCGAAACCGCAACTGTACCGCACTTGCTGGACCTGCCGCAAGCCCCAAAGACATTGCATGGGGCTTGCCACAAGTGCGGCCGTTATGTGATAATCGCGGCACTTGCGGTTTTTTGCACCGCAACTGCTGCGATCAGCGCTTTACCGCTGACTTGAAAGGGGCCTTAGAGCTTCGTTCTGGCTTCATTCTATCTCTCGTAGAGATGCATTGAGCTCTGGTGAAATAGGTTTTGACTTAAGCCAGTCAGACATTACGAGCACAAGATGACGGAAGGTGAGTATATGACCGGGGGCAGTGGGCTTAAATGTAAAGCGCCACTCCAGCAAAGGAAAAAAAAATGCCTCGGAACTGGTGCTTTAACTCTTTTCCATTACAATGCTCTTGCCAAGACAGACAAGCATGCTGTAATAAATATCACCAGTACTGTTTCAGGAATTCATGTTGGCTAAAAATTCTAGATTATTCCCATTTAATTCCTCTGCCAGGGGTGGGGAACCTTTTAATTGCCAGGGGCCATTTTTACATTTCTACCAACCTTCGAGGGCTGCACAAAATTATGAACTTGAAAATTCCCCTGCTATATTTGGTCATATTTTAACTCGCCCCTAAGGTGACGGCTGGAGGTGCTTCTCTTTGGTGCGGCTGTGATGTTCGGTGATTTTGATTTTGTTGCTTCTCACAGCTACTTTTCCAAGTTTGCGTCGGTCTGGAGCACAGTCAATTCTTTATTATAAGTTTTGTAAATCCTATACATTCAGGAGACAGTGAGATTGCTTATGAATACATCACACAAAAGACACTGGGACTGCTGTTTATACATCACATAGGAGACACTGAAGGCATATACATTGCTGGGGTCATGTACAGTACTGAGAAGGATGGGGGTCTATACGTCACTGGGGAGGCCTGAGGTATATAAATCACTGGAGAGGCTGGAGGCCTATACATCACTGGATAGGCTGGGGCATATATTTCACTGGGGAAGGTGGGGGACTATTGATCATTAGGGAAGCTGGGGGCATGTACAGCACTGGAGAGACCTGCGATCATATACATCACTGGGGAAGCTTCGGTTCATTTAAATCACTGGGGAGGCTGGTGCATATACATCACTGGAGAGGCTGGGGAATGTATATCACTGGAGAAGGTGGGGGATTATTCAGAATTAGGGAGGCTGGGGGCATATACAGCACTGGGGATACCTGGGGGCCATATACATCACTGGGCAGGCTTGTGGACATTTAAGTCACTTGTGAGCTTGGAGCATATACATCACTGGGGAGGCCTGGGGACATATTTAACTGTCCCCCCACTGCTGTTGGTGGGCACACACGCTACTGGGGTCACACTGCTGCTGGGGAGCACACAAGCTACTGGGGGCACATTGCTGTTGGGGGGCACACATGCTACTGGGGGCACACTGCTGCTTGCACTGAGCCTCTTCATCTGCGGGACGGAGCGCATCACACACCAACTCTGCCCACATGCTACATCCTCACGTTGGCTCTGGCACTTGCTGTCGTGAGTTTGTGATCTTTCAAATGATAGACAGGCAGCGTTTAGTAGTGAACCCTGCTGCTGCTTCCTCGTAGGGTACGTGGTGGTTTAAAAGGCAAAGTGTGGCTGCCAGCCCAAACACAGCGGTCTTCGGCAATCAGCAAGCCGGAGGTTCCCCACCCCTGCTCTATATACTCTACTAATTATTTTGTATGAAAAATGCATGGGTGTGAATTTATTAAACATTTGCCAAAATCCATACTTTCAAGATGCACCCTATTTATTATGTGATCTAGGCAGCCATGACTGCTAGCCTACATTTAATAGGGCAGTTGTTTAGGTGTTTTATAGGAGTTGAATTATAAAGAAAATTATTTTAAGTTCTGTTGGTGAAATGTGCAATCTTTGCTAAAGTTTGGCAAACATTTAGTAACAATGTGTTTATTACCCTTTTTCTTTATTTTGTTCATTGATAAAGGCCAAATGATTCTTTGTACTTGGATGACGATGTGCCCCTATCTGCACTAGGACTTGTTACCTTTCTTACCAATGTGCTTAAGGATCATTATTATTGTGCACAGGAAAACCTCCTGCAGGCAGCAAGGAACAAGCCTATCCATGGTAAGCGTTCTGTTAGGGAAGAAATAACTTTCATTGCTTACATGTACTGCATGTTTATGAATAGCAGTACAGTGTCATTTGTTTTATTCTATGGAGACATTGACAGCTTCCTAATATCCACATTACATGTAAGGTGCAATGGGCAAAAAGTTTCAAATAGCTAAATACTTGTATGAAGCAAGGATGGAGCAGGATGTGGGCTAAGCCTGCTTGATTACCGATCGTGACTGTTTAACCACTCCCAGATGCCAAGGTCAGTAAAGACCATGGCATCTACATGTTTGGAAGAGAGCTCCCTTTTTCACTCTGACACCCTCATCAGATGACGGGATACCTATAGTCTTCCATTTTACAGCTCCCTGTTTCACCTTGCCATGATTGGACACTAACAGAACTGGCCTCCAGTCATTGTAAACTGACAGCTCTGATGTTAACTACAGGTGGATCTCAATGAATTAAAATATCATCAAAAAGATCATGCATTGAATTATTGAAATAAATTAAGTAGCATATTTTCTGGTCGTCATAATGGGAGACCCAGACAATGGGGTTTAGGGCTCTGCCCTCCGGAGGTCACACTAGGTACTACAAGTTTGTAGACACCGCCTCCTCCGCTTATAAACCCCTACCGCAGGGAACATCCTCAGTTTTTAACTTAGTGTGCTCGGAGGATCACGCTTTGCTTGCACTTCACTGCATTCTCACAACTTACGTGATGGCGTCTGAAGACAAGGTAATATGGTCCTAGTCGGGACCTGTGACAGCCTCCCCGCTCACCCTTAGTGGCACACGCTGGTGGAGGTACCGGAGGGCCTAGAGCCTGGACACTTGGTGTTCTCCCGGTACGCTGTCACGCTCCTCTCTCTCCATCCCTCTCTGGGGGGCTCTGGAGAGTGGGAGATGGGAGCCTTGCACAGCTCCGCTCCGTCCGAGGCCTCCCTAAATGGTGCTTACAGACCGGACTGGAGCCAGCCCAGTCCGAGGCCTCCCTAAATGGTGCTTACACTCCGGACTGGTGCTGAACCCCCGTCCGAGGCCTCCCTAAATGGTGCTTACAGACCGGACCGGCACTGAGGCACTCTGTGTCTCCTGTGTGCCTGGGGGTAGTGTCGGTCACTCTATGTGTCCTGACACTCAGACCGCGCGTTACCCTCGGGTCCGCGGATCTGGAGGTGTACCCTGTGCTGGGGTCACCCTGGCTGACCGCCCTGTGGGTCACAGGGGCTGAGGCCGTAGGCTGCAGATCTGTGTTTGTCTATGCAGTCTGTGTGTTATATGTTTCACACTATTTCCCGCGCTGCGGGCTCCGGCGCCTTCATGCTGAGGCTGCCTGGAGGATGGGAAGCTGCCCGTGCGGTGACGTCATCGATGGGCGTGTGTGTGTGTTTCCCGCGTGTTCTCGGCGCCACCCACAGTTTCTCTGTCGGCGGCCATCTTTCCCCCTCACTTCCCGGCTGGGAGCTGTCTGAAGCGCGCGGCTGCACTTCAGGGGAGACCGGAACCTATCGCGGAGGTCACACACACACACCGCTTCCTCCTACCGCTTTGCTGCGGTCGGTAAGCCACCGGGATTCCCGTTTTTTTTGTCTGCGATTTGGCTTATTTACCCCTACTGTGGCGATGTCCTCAGTTGGGAAGCGTGCTGCTAAGGCGGCAGAGGCCACAGTTACTTGTGCTACATGCAATGGTACACTGGTGGAGGGGTCCTGCAATAACTGCGGACGCCCAGAGGCCCGGACTGCCACTGCTGAGTCAGCAGCTCCGGTGCGGTACCCTGAGGTTCAAGTGATACCAGGGCCATGGGAAACTCAGAATAAGATCAATGAATCTCTGTTGTCCCAGCTGTCCTCCATGTCGCAATCCCTGGAGGCGCTTAATAGGAGGCTGGACAGCCCAGCTACTCCTTCCAGTTACCCCCGGGTGTCTCCTTCTTCTGCTGTGAGACCCCTTAAGCGAGCTCGTCGTGAGGAGTCACCCGAGCTCCAGGCTCTCTCTGAGGAGGAGCGTTCCTCTGATGGTGAGGAAGATGATGGGGGTTCGACTTTCGGGTCTGTATCTGCGTCTGAACCACCAGACGGGGTGGAGGATTTGGTATCCTCTATCAACGAGACCTTACGTCTTGTGACACCCCCTGAGGAGGTGACTGTACACCCGAAGGAGGTCTATCAATGGCTGTGGCCGGAGGCTAGACCAAGTGGTTCCTTTATGGACCACACCAACTTTGGAAGGGTGATTAGAGCTCCCAGGTTACACCCTAGGCGGCGTTATGTCCGAAAACCCAAGGACAATCGCTTCCCCTTCCCCCAGGAGGTGCTTCAGGAGTGGTCGCAGTCCCCAAAGGTGGACGCTTCCATGACCAGGATTGCTGCACGCTCTCTATTCTCTGCCTCTGATAGCTCCTCGCTGAAGGATGCGACTGATAGACAGGTCGAGCAACTCGCCAAGTCTTCCTATGAGGCTGTGGGGTCTTCATTTGCCCCTAATTTTGCCGCGGTTTGGACCTTACAAGCAATTACTACCTGCTTGGATGGTATCACTGACCTGGCAAGGTCCAGTCCAGAGGTCATGGCACTTACCGATAGGGCAAGAGCCTATGCGGACTACGCCAGAACGGCGACTCTGGAAACTGCCACTCGCTCAGCTGTGGCTTCGGCCAATGCTATTGTGATTCGCAGACTGTTGTGGCTGCGTCTCTGGGACTCAGATACCACATCTAAGAAGATTTTACAGAATCTTCCGTTTGCTGGTGACAGGCTGTTTGGCACTGAACTGGACAAGCTGATAAAGGATTCTGCTGAGTCTAAGATACCGCAGAATAAGCCTAAGCCACGGTATACTGTGAAAAGGAACCCAAAGCAGTGGTCCTTTCGTTCCAGCTCGCAGTCATCAGCATCGTCCGCTCGTACGGACCGAGGGGGCAAGCCCGCTTCTCAGTGGCGCTCTAAGAGTCGTCCAAAGAAGCCGGCGGGGGCAGCGGCTGCCACCCCCAAACCCGCCTCTACATGACTCGCTCTGCCTTCCTGCCTCCCCACAGGTGGGGGGCCGCTTGTCTCACTTTCAGGACAAGTGGCTGCTTCACGTTCAAGATCAGTGGGTTCGAGACGTGGTCTCGCGAGGTTACAGGATAGAGCTGACGTCAAAACCCATACACCGATTCCATCGGTCGGTCCCATCGCCAGAAAAGGCTCAGGCTTTTTTCCTGGTGTTGGAGGGTCTCCCGAGGGACGGAGTGGTGGTTCCGGTGCCTTCCGGAGAGAGGTTCAGGGGTTTTTACTCCAACCTCTTTATCGTCCCGAAGAAGGACGGATCCTTCCGCCCTGTTCTGGACCTGAAGTTGTTCAACCGTCACGTGTTGGTTCGGAAGTTCCGTATGGAATCACTGCGTTCCGTGATCGCAGCTGTGTCACAGGGGGACTTCCTGGCGTCCATAGATATCCGAGACGCTTACCTTCACGTGCCCATTGCTCCGGCTCATCAGCGCTGGTTGAGATTTGCAGTGGGGGAAGAACACTTCCAATTTGTGGCGCTGCCGTTCGGGTTGGCCTCGGCACCGCGGGTGTTCACAAAAGTGATGGCTTCCATGATGGCTCTCCTGCACGCGCAGGGACATGCCGTCATCCCCTATTTAGACGACCTACTGGTCAGGGCGCCATCGGAACACCTCTGTCAAGAGAGCCTGGATGTGACCATGCGGTCTCTGGAACAGTTCGGTTGGCTCCTCAACATTCAGAAGTCAACGCTAGTTCCGACCCAGTCCTTGACATATTTGGGCATGGACTTCAACACAGCCTCGGTCCTGGTGTCTCGGCCACGACCCAAACAGATGGCGATCCAATCAGGAGTGCAAGCAGTCCTCCTGTCACCACAATCATCCCTACGGGTGTTGATGAAGCTGGTGGGACGCATGGTGGCGGCAATAGAGGCGGTGCCTTTTGCACAATTTCGCCTCCGTCCTCTCCAGCTGGAGATCCTCCGCAGGTGGGACAAGAGGACGATCTCGCTGAATCGGCTGGTGACCCTTTCCCAACCGACCAGAGATTCCCTGCAGTGGTGGCTACAGCCGCATCACTTGTCTCGAGGCCGGTCCTTCATAAAACCGTCATGGTTAGTGGTGACCACCGACGCCAGTCTGAAGGGCTGGGGGGCGGTGTTCTTACACCACAGGGCCCAAGGCCTCTGGACTCAGTCGGAGTCGGCGTTGCAGATCAACGTGCTGGAGATCAAGGCGGTATACCTGGCACTCCTGGCTTTTCAGAAATTCCTCTCAGGACAACCCATTCGGGTTCAGTCCGACAATGCGACGGCCGTCGCTTATATAAATCATCAAGGAGGAACCAGGAGTGCGGAGGCTCTGGCCGAAGTTCACCGCATCCTATCCTGGGCGGAGGACAACAACTGCCTGATCTCCGCAGTTCACATCTCAGGGGTCGAAAACTGGGAGGCCGACTATCTGAGCCGACAGGGGATGGACGCCGGAGAGTGGTCTCTTCATCCGGATGTCTTCAGAGAAGTCTGCAGCAGATGGGGCACTCCGGACGTGGATCTGATGGCCTCACGGCTGAATCATCAGGTGCCGCAATACATGGCGAGGTCGTGGGACCCCCAGTCTCTGGGAGCGGACGCCCTAATCTTGACCTGGTCCAGATTCCATCTGCCGTATGTGTTCCCGCCTCTGGCTCTGATTCCCAAGGTGCTGTGGAAAATCAGGTCGGAGTGCAGGGTAGCCATTCTAGTGGCTCCAGACTGGCCCAGGAGGTCCTGGTATCCGGACCTGTGGCAACTGTCAGGCGGACACAGGTGGGCTCTTCCAGAACGCGCAGACTTACTCGCGCAAGGCCCATTCTTCCACCGCAATTCCAGGGCCCTCAAGTTGACTGCGTGGCTCTTGAGGCCTGGCTGCTGACGTCTAGGGGTTTCTCCCCTACAGTGGTTGCTACTATGAATCGGGCTAGGAGGCCCGTTTCCAGGAAGATATACCACAGAACGTGGAAAATCTTTTTTACCTGGTGTGCCTCTGGTGGACGTTCTCCGTGGCCCCTCTCCATCCTGACGTTGTTGGCTTTCCTACAGTCGGGTCTGGAGTTGGGATTATCCCTTGGCTCTTTGAAAGGTCAAGTGTCAGCACTCTCGGTGCTGTTTGACAGACGATTGGCGCTCCTCCCGAAGGTGCGTCAATTTCTCCAAGGGGTGTCGCGGATGGTTCCGCCCTACAGGAGACCTCTAGACCCTTGGGACCTTAACATGGTCCTAGCGGCGTTACAGAAACCGCCGTTTGAGCCGCTGAGAGATATTTCTCTATTGCGTCTGACCCAGAAAGTGGTTTTTCTGGTGGCAATTACGTCTCTGAGGAGGGTCTTAGAATTGGCTGCACTTTCGTGCAAGTCACCCTTTCTGGTGGTTCACCAAGACAAGGTGGTGTTGCGCCCACGGCCGGAATTCTTGCCGAAGGTGGTTTCAACTTTTCACCTGAACCAGGAGATTGTTCTCCCATCATTTTGCCCCGCTCCCGTTCATCAGGTTGAACGCGACCTCCATACTCTGGATCTCGTGAGAGCTGTACGCATTTATGTGTCCAGGACCGCTTCCTTTAGGAATTCGGATTCCTTATTTGTTCTCACGACGGGTCGCTGTAAGGGGACCGCGACTTCAAAGTCGACCTTGGCCAGATGGATTAAGACTCCCATTCAGGAGGCTTACCGGTCCTCTGGTTTGCCTCTCCCGGTGGGATTGAAGGCTCACTCTACCAGAGCTGTCGGTGCCTCTTGGGCTTTGCGACATCGAGCGTCTGCTCTACAGGTGTGTCAGGCGGCCACTTGGTCTAGCCTGCACACATTTTCTAAGCACTATATGGTGCATGCCCATGCCTCTGCGGATGCGAGTTTGGGCAGGCGGGTTCTCCAGGCGGCGGTTGCCCACCTTTAAAGGGAACCATGTGTTATCCGTCTTGTTGAGGAACTCTTCCCGCCCTGGGGTATTGCTTTAGGACATCCCCATTGTCTGGGTCTCCCATTATGACGACCAGAAAAAAGAGAATTTTGTTTACGTACCGTAAATTCTTTTTTCTTTAGTCATCAATGGGAGACCCAGCACCCACCCAGTTGTTCGTTGCATATTTTGCACTTGTTCTGTTCTCTGTTGAGACAGTGTTTGCCGGGTTGTTAAACCGTCTGTGCACGGCATTCTTCCCGATGTTTCGGGTGTGGTTTATTTCTCCTCGCAGCTTATGGACCAAACTGAGGATGTTCCCTGCGGTAGGGGTTTATAAGCGGAGGAGGCGGTGTCTACAAACTTGTAGTACCTAGTGTGACCTCCGGAGGGCAGAGCCCTAAACCCCATTGTCTGGGTCTCCCATTGATGACTAAAGAAAAAAGAATTTACGGTACGTAAACAAAATTCTCTTTTTTTCGCTTTATAAGACGCTCCGGATTATAAGACGCACTCAGATTTTAGAGGTGGAAAATAGGGAAAAAAATATTTGTAGCAAAAAATGACTTTGATATGACACTCAGGCCCTGCGACCAGTCAGCGCTGGTGTCTGTTTCCTTAGGATGCAGGTGCAGCATGTGAGCAACACCAATGACATCTGCTCCAGTGTCTGTTGGCGGGGAGACAGACGCCAGCACTGACTGGTCAGAGGGCTGAGTCTCATATTAATGGGACATGAATATGCAACTTCTGACAATGTTGGAACTGCTGCAGCATGGGGGGAAGGGTGCGTGCACACGATCAGTATACGCAGCGTTTTGGACGCAGCGTCTTGCTGCTGTGCCCAAAATGCTGCGTAGTACAGTACAAGCATAGTGGATGGGATATGTAGAAATCCCATCCTCACTATGCTTAACCCGCCCGCAGTGATCTGACAGCTGCTGTGCGGGTTGCCGGTTCCCCCTCCGCATGTTTATTTCATGTTGCGGAGTCGGAAGCGGCTTCCATCGGGTGACTGCAGGGAGAAGCCGCCCTGCACCCGCTGCACATGGTGAGTACAGGACGGCTGCGGTCTCCCTGCGGCCACCCGTGGCTTCACTCAGGTCCGGAGGAGCCGCGTCCAACATGCAGCTCCTCCCGACCATGAGCACACAGCCTTAGTATGGTCCTTATTACTTTTACAAGGGCCAACAAGGTGAATGAGAAGGGATTTGTTCATGTAGTAGCAATCCCTTTAAGAACTATAACTCCCAGCATGTACTGTAGATCCTATAGCATGCTTGGAGTTCTAGTTAAGCACAGTATTGTTGTGTTAACTTTACTTTATTAGTGGTTATGTTACACATCCATGTGCACTCACTTTAATGTGTCCTGCTTTGTGGCCAGTCTGCATATAAAGTTCTGATGTGATGTACTGTAAAGAGGGAGGGCCAGGGAGGGGGTCTGAACACTGTGCTGAAATACGATGCTCCAGCCTATAGATGCAGGATGTAGATACAGGAGCTGTACACTGGTGTTATGCAGGCTCCAGCCCTGCTCTAATAGACTGAAGCTCCTGAACTGCAGACCTGACCGACCTTCCTGGATTTCTGCACAGGGCAGGGCTCAGCAGGAGGACACATTACAGAGAGCAGAGGGAGTGAGGCCAGGACACTGTGACAAGGTACCTGTGATAAGGTGCCTGTGATAAGGTGCCGATCTGCTCTACCCCTGTCTCCATCGCAGCAAAAAGCACAAAGCTCAGTGCTCCTTCACTTGCTGCAGCTGCACCCCCGGCACCTGCATTCTCACTTTCTCCAGCACACAATATCCCCAGCCACTGCAAGAAGCTGGGGAGAGACCATGTGTGCAGGCTAAGCAGCTTCTCCTGCTCCCCGTGCTCTCACCTCTCCGCGCTGTCTTCAGTGCAGAGAGGTGGGTGGAGACTGGGAGCAAGTGAAGTGAATATCTAAGTAGTTAATGAGCCGGGGACACGTGGTGCTCCTGCCGCCCCGGATTCTTCAGCAGGGACCATTCCCTGCCACTTCTGTCCCCACTTCACTGCTGTCTCCCCCTCCCCAGCAACTGAGGATGCTAGAATGTTATATTCCTTTTATAAGACGCACCCCCACTTTCCTCCAAAACTTGGAGGAAAAACAGTGCGTCTTATAAAAGGAAAAATACGGTATATATATACATATATTACTAGCTGTACTACCCGGCTATGCCTGGGTTAATAAATAACTGATGTTAGCTATAACAAAATAGAATTTGAATATGTCATATTAATGACCTGTAGGAAAATAGAAGCTGAGCTGTAATTGGTTGCTATAGGCAGCCTGTTAAATCTCCAGCCAACAGTAAACCCTGTGGTGTGTGTTCCTATAGGGTGTGTATGTGTGTGTGTCCCTGTGGGGGGGGGGGTTTGTGTGGTGTGTGTGTCTCTGTGTTGTGTGTGTCTCTGTGTTGTGTGTGTCTCTGTGTTGTGTGTGTCTCTATGTTGTGTGTGTCTCTATGTGTGTGTGTGTGTGCATGTGTCCCTATGGGGTGTGTGTGTGTGTGTCCTTGTGGGAAGGGGTCTGTGTGGTGTGTGTGTCTGTGTTGTGTGTTTCTCTTTGTGGTGGGTGTGTGTCCTTGTGGGGTGAGTACATGTGTCGCTATAGGGTGTGTGTGTGTGTCCGTGGGTGTGTGTGTGTCTCTGTGTTGAGTGTGTCTTTATGTGGTATGTGTGTGTGTGTGTGTTCGGGTGCGTGGTGAGTATCCAATGTTGGGGTTGCACCTTAGCGACTATACACTTGCTGTTACTCTTTGTGTGCGTGTGGTGTGTATACATGTCCCCGTGTGTGGTGAATATCCCATGTTGTGGCCCCACCTTAGTGACTATATGCTGGTATATGCTGTTAAGGCCACGTCACACGTAACAATATCGTTGCCGATATCGTTCAAAAGTCACGTGTTCTGTGACGCTTGAACGATGTCGAAATGACATCGTTGCGTGTGACACTACAAACGATGAACGATCAGTCGGCTGATCGTTCATCATTTAATTTGAGGTCCTATCCTCAAATCAATCTTTGGTCGCCCGGTGGACACCCAGCATCGCTGCGTGTGACACCGGGAGACGACCGATAAGCCAGCTCCCAGCGCCTCTCTGCAAGCGCTGGGAGCCGGTATCCAAGGTAAACTGTGGGTAAATAGGCAGCGCGCGCTGCCTAGTTACCCGATGTATACCTTGGTTACCAGCCTTCTCCGCTCACCGGCTGGTATCCTAGTTACCCGCTGTGTACCTTGGATACCAGTCGGTGAGCGGAGAAGGCTGGTAACCAAGGTATACATCGTGTATCTAGGAAGCACGCGCTGCCTAGTTACCCGCAGTTTACCTTGGAGACCAGCCTTCTCCCGCTTACCGCAGCCTGGCAGCAGGAGCAAGACATCGTGGAAACAATATTTAAATCGTTTCCACGATGTCTCTGGTCCATTGATCGCTGGCGAGTCTGCCTGTGTGACAGCTCACCAGCGATCTGTACGATATTGTTAGCCATCCGCGTGCATGTGATCGCTAACAATATCGTTCAGTAAATTGATGTGTGTGACGGCACCTTTAGTCTTTGGCGCTGTCATTAAGTCCCTCTCATGAAACGCGCAGGGTTAAAATTTGCCTCACAACATAGCCTATGACGCTCTTGGGGTCCAGACGTGTGACTGTGCAAAATTTTGTGGCTGTAGTTGCGACGGTGTAGATGCCAATCCCGGATATACATACATACACACATTCAGCTTTATATATTAGATATAGATATATATTATATAGAGTCCTTACAAACAGAGTGATCTATTTCAAGTGTTTATTTCTGTTAATGTTCATGATTATGGCTTACAGCAAATGAAATCCCAAAGTCATTATCTCAGAAAATTAAAGTAGGGAGGATGAAGGGTCTGAGAGATAAAATATTACCTAAATATGTATCAGAGGCTTCACCTTGTGTGGTTGTGAGAGTCACAACCACTATAAGAGCATATCACGGCTCCTGCAGTCCCCAGCGTGGTGCATATAGAGAAGGGAGGATGAAGGGTTAAAAACCGCACTGCCATATTCCACAAGACATCAAAAGTGAATATAATATTGATTTATCAGTACACATGTTTCAGGCCTCCCTGGACCTTCCTCAGGTCAAATCAATATCATATTGCCATGTTTCAGGGCATTTCTGGAAAGCCTCAAATGCATTGACTAATAAATCAATATTCTATTCACCCTTTCATGTCTCGTGGAATGCGGCAGCACGGGTTTTAACCCTTCATCCGCCCTACTTTTCTGAGATAAGGACCTTTGGGTTTTCATTGGCTGTAATCCATCATCATCAACATTAACAGACCTAAATGCTTGAAATAGATCACTCTGTTAGTAATGCCTCTATATAGTATATGTGTTTCACATTTTGTAATGAATTATTGAAAAAATTAACTTTTTACTGATATTCTAATTCATTGAATACACCTGTAAGTATTGTGGCATATTATATTAGTAATCAGACGAATGAAAGCTAAAGTCCCATACTGGGACGGAGCTAAAAAGTGGAAAAAAAAATTACTATAAAATTTGTAAAATTATAAAAAGAAAAAAAATGAGGGTTATCCTTCAAAAAAAAATATTTTGCTACTAAAATTTGCCATTGTTATGTACCATAAATATAATTAATATTGTCACATCTAGAACAACAGGCTATAAAATGGTCACACTATTAAACCCATGCTATGAACAATGAAAAAAAAAAAGCTGTGTTTTTTCATAGTACTGAGAGACAAAGTGTGTAATAAAATGTGAGTAAGCAGTCCTATGTAAAGAAAGCTGGTCTTGCTTAAAACATTAACTTATTCTGTAAAAAACACAAGCCCTAATATAGATCTCTTTGAGAAAAAATAAATGTTATAACAATCATAATATTGTAAGGCAAAAACAAATTATATCTTCTATATAAATATTGTTTTTGTTGTGCAACAGCATAAACATATTTTAATTCGTGTTGTGTGTACACTGGATCTAAAAGGCGTCACCACACCTGTTAAAGGGAACCTGTCACCCCCTTTGGACATTTAAACTGTGCCCACCAGTATTAACATGATGTAAATGGGGTAACCCCTCTATGTGCCCCCTCATACCTAAGAAATGAACTTTTATTCTCTCCTGCGCTTCACCCTTAAAGGTCCGGGAGGCCTGCTCTCTGATCCCGATGTAGAAGGTCCTCGCTGCCCCTTGCCAGCAAAACCCGCCTTGCATTTTCAAAATTGCTGCCCCCTCCTGAGGACAGCCGCTAATTGACAGCCGCACTCGTGCCTGCGCAGTGGAGCGGGTCACCGTGCTCCATTTAAGATAGTGCCAAAGTCTCTGAAGTCCTGATAGTGCGGCTGTCAATTAGCGGCCGTCCTCAGAAGGGGGCGGCAATTTTGAAAATGCAAGGCGGCTTTTTCTGGCAAGAGTTGGCGAAGACCTAATCGAGCAGGCCTCCCGGATCTTTTAGAATGCAGCGTGGGAGAGAATAAAAGTTGATTTCTCAGGTATACAGGGGGACGTCTGGGCACATAGAGGGGTTACAAGAACCCCAATTACATAATGTTAATGCTGGTGGGCACAGATTAGAATGCCTAAAAGGGTGACAGGTTCCCTTTAAAATGCCAGGGTTTTGTCATGGAATAAAATTATGCCAAGAAGAATCATTACAGAACTTTTCTACCTTTAATGACACCAATTTGCACAAATCCATTGCAAAATAAACTGAAATAATTTTAAAGGGGGGAGATAAAGATAAAAGCTAAAATAATGTTGTTGCATAAGTGTGAACATCTTCCTATAATTGGAGATGTGGCTGTGTACACAAGGGGAATTTTTATCGCCTTTTTGATGCATTATTGAGTGCAGATTTGTCACAAATGCTGATGGGAATCCAGCCAGCTGGGATGCCAGCAAAGTCACTAAGAATCCTGAAGTGTCATGCACACCTTCTTTTTAAATCGGAAAATTTTTTATTAATTTGAAGTGAAAAATAATGAAACACAACTTTAGCACAACAATTTTTCATTTTCTTATTAACATGAAAGATTCCTCCCTCAACCCCCCTCCCCCTTTACGGACAACAACAATCCTTTATCATTATATAAGATATGGTCTAAGGTCACCCAAAACATCCTATAACCATTTCCATGCCCTTCGTAGTGTATTCACCGGAATCTCCCCTCCAGTAGCATTGATCACACCTTCCATGGTGTCCATAGGTTGTTGCAGAGTTTGACACTTTTCCTATTAAAATAGATTTTTTTCCTCCATCCGTACCACATAATCCACCTGCCTTATGTACTCCTGTCTAGAGGGAGGTTCCACTCGCACACAATACCTAGCTATTACCTTTCTAGCTGCATATAAGAGTCTGGCAATCGCCAGTTTTGCAACATCATTACCCACAAGTTCCTCTACATAGCCCAACAAGCAAACTACAGGGTCTCTAGGAATTATACAAAGATATCGCCCCTCAATTAGGGTAGCTACTTCAGACCAATAGCCTGCAAGTTTTGGGCACCCCCACATAACGTGTAGTATACCGGCAGCTTCTGATCCACATCTCGTGCACTCCGAAATTTCCCGCACCCCTATCTTGTACAAAAAATCGGGCGACCTATATGCTCTGTGAACAAGAAATAGTTGGGACATTCTAGTAGGTTCACTTAGGGACAATTTGGGGATATATGCTAATATTGATTCCCATTTGTCATCTTCAATGTTACCAACATCTGCCTCCCACTATTCCTTCGCCAAAATGGGATATTTCAGTTGAAAGGTGTGAAGCAGATCAGCATATACTTCAGATATAACGCCTTTTGTACATCCCCCCATACAGATGTAGTCAAGGACAATATCCCTCTGAACAGATAGGTTCCTCTTTTTCCCTTGTTTAATGAGCGCATGTTTAACCTGTGTATACTGATAGCTGTGTCTGTCTGACAAGTGAAATTCTTCTTTCAGCACCTCTAGGATTTTGATGCGTTGATGATCCATCAGTTCGTAGATGTATTGTACACCCTTTGCCACCCAGTCTCTCAACTCACTCATTTTGTAAAATTCACATAGGTTTTCATTATCCCAGATAGGAGTATACACCGTCATCTCCACCAAGCCTCTAATCTTCTTCACCCTCATACACAATTTATGGACCAGATCGCAAGTCGGGTATGACTTGCCCATCTTTCCAAAAAGCCCCGTCTCTAGGCCCATTACCAAGGGGCTCTTTTTAAGATGAAGTTCCAGAACCACCTGAATGGTCCCCTTCGCTGCCCTTTGCGCCCACCCTCTAATATGCTGGGACTGTGCCGCCAGAAAACATACCCATGGGTTTGGTAGGGCGAGACCCCCCTCCTCTTCCGGCCTCTGGAGAGTCTCCAGTTTGATCCTAGGCTGCTCTTCACCCCAAACCAGGTCTCTAAATATTGCATTTATACATTGGAACACCGGTTGAGGAATCTACACAGGAGAGTTATGCAGAACATACAACAATTTGGGCATTAGCACTATTTTGAGTAGATTGGTATGGCCTACCACCGAGAGGCGCATTTTGCTCCATGTAGACGCTTTATCTTTTAATTTTCCCAGTATCGGATATACGTTCAATTGCAGGTGTTCCTTTACTGGTAATGTTATTTTAATTCCAAGATATTTAAATTCTCGCACCAATTTGAGTTGTGTACGCTCCACCTGTTCAACATCTGAACTATCCAGGGTATCTATTTCCATAATATGAGATTTATCACAGTTAATTTGTAACCCAGATAAAATGCCAAATCTACTAATAATAGCTATTGCACCATGTAATGATATCTGAGGGTCTTGTAAGAATAATAGAACATCATCGGCGTACAACGCAATCTTTTTTTCCACCCCACCATACCGGAAGTCATTCACCACCTCTGACCGTCTCAGCGCAGCAGCCAACGGCTCTATGGCCAAGCAGCGGGGAGAGGGAGAAGCCCCGCCTGGTTCCTCTTTTCATATCAAATTTATCTGACCGTTCCCCATTTACTCTCAATCTGGCCACCGGGTGTGTATATAATTGTTTCAGCCATGCCATAAAGACCGGACCAATTCCCATCAATTGGAGAACACGCCAGAGATAGCCCACTCCACACTATTAAATGCTTTCCGTGTGTCCAATAAGACCACTACTCTGTGTCCAGCATTATCAGCGACCATTTGCATATTAAGGAACAATCGTCTCAAGTTAATGGCCGTCAATCTGTCCGGCATAAATCTTGACTGATCCGGGTGTATAACACCAGACACCACCCCGCTCAGACGGTTAGACAATACTTTAGCTGAAATTTTAACATCAGCCGGTAGTAGGGAAATGGGTCTATACGACTCTGGCTGTGCCAGGTCCTTATCTGCCTTGGGCAAAACCACCACCGTAGCCTCCCCCATTGATGCCGGTAATTCTCCCATCTCCAGGACCGCTAAAAACACATCTTTCAATTTTGGCAATAGTACCTCTCCAAGATGTTTATAAAATTCTGTTTGTAGGCCATCTGCTCCTGGAACTTTATTATTTGCCATTGACGCCAAAGCTTCCTCCATCTCCTCCATGGTCAGATGGCCCTCCAGACTATTCCTCTCCTCTTCACTCAGCCTAAGCATCTGGGTTCCCCTTAAAAATTGGTCTATATCATCTCTTGTGTTCCCTAATTTGGAACTATATAAGTCATTGTAGAAGACCCTGAGTACTTTCAATATGTCTCGCGTTTCAGTGACTAGGGTGCCAGTTGGATCCAAGAGGCCATAAACATATCCCGGTTCTCTCTGTGCTTCCGCTATAGTAGACAACAGGTGACCAACTTTTTCACCCTCTTCATAAAAGGCGAGTTTTTGGTTTTCTTTTCCCCGTTAGCCAGAAATATTTTATCCACCCTGTTTTGAGCTGTCTTCATGTTCTGTTGCGCCTCTACGGTGGGGTTAAGCACCAACTCTTCCTCTGCCCTCCTCAGTGCAGCCAATGCCTCTCTCTCCTCCACTCTGCTCTGACTTTTGCATCTGGAGATGTCTCGGATCAGTAAACCCCTAGCATAAGCTTTCATTGTGTCCCATACAGTTCCTATGGCTGCACTCCCCACATCTCATGCACACCTTCAGTATTTTCTCCATGCAGATTTGATGCAGTACATAATCTGCAGTATGTCAATTTTTGCAGCGTTTTTGCTACTTATTTCACCCATTTTACTGAACAGGAAATATTTGCACTAAAAACACGGCAAAAGCTTTCATTTTTACCTCTGCGTATTTTCTGTCAAAAGATGATTTCGGAACCAAATCCCCAACAGGGTTTTGCAATAAACAAACTTAATTTTAAAGTTAATTTTAACCAATACATCTTGGAATATTAATAATCTCCACAATCAGATGTGTTTAAAATAAATGTTCTTGTGCTGAGATAATCTTATATATGTGTCCCTGCTATGTACTGTGTAATGGCTGTGTGTGACCGTACAGGGACATGTTCTGATCATACCACATCTCCTGTGCTGAGATAATCTTATTTATGTGTCCCTGCTGTGTACTGTGTAATGGCTGTGTGTGAACGTACAGGGACATGGTTTGATCATAGCACATCTCCTGGGCTGAGATAATCTTATATATATGTCTCTGGTATGTACTGTGTAATGGCCGTGTCTGACCGTACAGGGACATGGTCTGATCATAACACATCTCCTGGGTAGGGAAGAAGGTAAAAAATAGTATACAAACATTACAACATGGGATCACAAATAATTATTTTATTGAGGTAAAACATTTTTTTGAAATAGGCAAGAAATGTTTTACCTCACAGAAGAATCAGCTATGATCTCATGCTGTCCTATCTGTATACGTTTTTGCGTTCTCCCTAACCCAGAAGATATGATCAGACCATGTCCCTGTTTGGTCAGACACATCCATTACATAGTACATAGCAGGGACACCTATATAAGATTATCTCAGCATCAGACCATGTCCCTGTACGGTCAGACACGGCCATTACACAGTACATTGCAGGGACATATACGGTGCCTTGTGAAAGTATTCGGCCTCCTTGAACTTTACAACCTTTTGCCACATTTTAGTCTTCAAACATAAAGATATAATATTTTTTGTGAAGAATCAACAACAAGTGGGACACAAGCATGAAGTGGAACGAAATTTATTGGATATTTTAAACTTTTTTAACAAACATAAAACTGAAAAGTGGGGCGTGTAATATTATTCGGCCCCCTTGAGTTAATACTTTGTAGCGCCACCTTTTGCTGTGATTACAGCTGCAAGTGTCTTGGGTATGTCTATCAATTTTGCACATCGAGAGACTGAAATTCTTGGCCATTCTTCCTTGCAAAACAGCTGGAGCTCAGTGAGGTTGGATGGAGAGCGTTTATGAACAGCAGTTTTCAGCTCTTTCCACAGATTCTTAATTGGATTCAGGTCTGGACTTTGACTTGGCCATTCTAACACCTGGATACGTTTATATTTGAATCATTACATTGTAGATTTTGCTTTATGTTTGGGATCATTGTCTTGTTGGAAGATAAATCTCAGACCCAGTCTCAGGTGTTTTGCTGACTCCCAACAGGTTTTCTTCCAGAATGGGTCCTGTATTTGACTCCGTCCATCTTTCCATCAATTTTAACCATCTTCCATGTCCCTGCTGAAGAAAAGCAGGCCCAAACCATGATGCTGCCACCACCATGTTTGACAGTGGGGATGGTGTTTTGAGGGTGATACGCTGCGTTTCTTTTACACCAAACCTATCATTTCTCATTGTGGCCTAAAAGTTTGATTTTTGGTTTCATCTGACCAGAGCACCTTATTCCACATGTTTGGAGTTTGCCACAAGCCTCCTGGGAGAGACACACCAAACTAGACTTTTTATGGATATCTTTGAGAAAAGGCTTTCTTCTTGCCACTCTTCCTTAAAGGCCAGATTTGTGCAGTGTATGACTGATTGTTGTCCTATGGACAGACTCTCCCACCTCAGCTGTGGATCTCTGCAGTTCATCCAGAGTGATCATGGGCCTTTTGGCTGCATCTCTGATCAGTCTTCTCCTTATTCAAGATGAAAGTTTAGAGGGACGGCTGGGTCTTGGTAGATTTGCAGTGGTCTGATACTTCTTCCATTTCAATATGATCGCTTGCACAATGCTCATTGAGATATTTAAAACTTGGGAAATCTTTCTGTATGCAAATCCAGCTTTAAACTTCACAACAGTATCTGGGACCTGCCTGGTGTGTTCCTTGGTCTTCATGATGCTCTCTGCTTTTGAAACAGAACCCTGAGACTATCACAGAGCAGGTGCATTTATACAGAGACCTGATTACACACAGGTGGATTCTATTTATCATTACCAGTCATTTAGAACAACATTGGATCATTCAGAGATCCTCACTGAACTTCTGGGGTGCGTTTGCTGCACTGAAAGTAATGGGGCCGAATAATATTGCACGCCCCACTTTTCAGTTTTTTATTTGTTGAAGTTTAAAATATCCAATAAATTTCGTTCCACCTCACGATTGTGTCCCACTTGTTGATTCTTCACAAAAAAATTAGAATTTATATATTTATGTTTGAAGCCTGAAATGTGGCAAAAGGTTGAAAAGTTCAAGGGGGCCAAATACTTTCACAAGGCACTGTACATAAGATTATCTCAGCACAGGAACATTTTTTAAACAAATCACATTGTGGAAATTATTTATTCCATGATATATTGATTCAAATTACCTTTATAATTAACTTTACCCATGCTTCTTCACATCCTATGATGCACATGTCATAGGTCGCCCCCCAGCCTTTGATACGAGCTCATGCTGTGAGCTTGCTTCATCCCATGCACATCTCAGCTGATCTCATAAGCTGAGATGTGTATCTAACAGCGGCGATCAGATCCGTTATCTGATCACCGCTGTTATCTGATCACCGTGATCCAAAGCACCGCGATAGGTATTGCGCTGTACCCCACAGGGATCAGAGGTACCATGATGCAATCATGGGTCCTCCATGGTTTATCTGGACAGCCTGGGCTCCTCTGATAACCTTGGAAGCTGTCTGGTATTACTTCCTGTGGATGCCTGGTGAGGGCATGAAGTGATCACTTTCCCTATGTACTGAGATGCTGTAGCTCATCAGTATATAGGACAGGTGATTGCAGTGTGCAGCACTGAGGCCATCTAGGGGCCAGTGTAAAATAAAGAAAAAACTTTTTTTTTTTTTTTAAATATTAAAAAAAAAAACACAAGTTCAAATCGCTCCCCTTTTGCCTCATTGAAAATAAAACTATTAAAACAATGAAAAAAAATTACACATATTGTGTATCGCTGTGTTCAGAAATGCCCGATCTATCAAAATGCATAATCAATCAGATTTGTAAATTGCGTAATGGAAAAAGTCCTAACACCAAAATTACGGGTTTTTTTTGTCACCATAAAATACAATAACAAGCGATCAAAAGAATGTCTCTACCCAAAAATGATATAATTTGAAACGTTGGCTCAAGACGCAAAAAATAAGGTATAACGCAGCCCCAGATCCCAATAAATGAGGACGCTACGGGTCACAGAAAATGGCGACAAAGTACAATTCTTTTTCTTTAAAAATTTCTGACTTTTTGTCACCACTTAAGATAACAGTAAAAGTATACAGGTTTGCTACCTATGAACTCATACCAACCCGAGGCATCATACTGTCACGTCAGTTTTAACATAT
Source organism: Allobates femoralis (assembly GCA_033576535.1). Lineage (NCBI taxonomy): Eukaryota > Metazoa > Chordata > Amphibia > Anura > Aromobatidae > Allobates > Allobates femoralis. The sequence goes on from JARQOC010000003.1 coordinate 648,251,317, forward strand.
AGTGAACATGGTGAATAAAAAAACAATGAACAAATGTGTAATTGCATTTTTATTGCAATTCCACCGCATTTTCCTGTTCACTTTATGGTAAAATAAATTATTTCATCTGAAAGTCCCACAAAACACAAGCCCTCGTATGTCTATGATGGAAAATAATACAGTTATGGCTCTTGGAAGAAGGGGATGGAAAAGCAGAAAATTGCCCGGAGGTTGTAGGCAGTGCACAGGTGCCATCATTTAAGTGATTCCAATTAACCCCATATAGTTTAGCTGTTTTAGTTTGATTTTTCTTACATTTTTCTTAAATTTTCCTGACATTTTTATTTTACTATAAAGGCCATGATCTGTAAATTTCTTACAGCCCAGCTAAGGGATCTCATTGTTTAAAGTTATCAGTCAGGAGAATGGTAGAAAAAAAATTCTAAGGCATTAGACATACCATGGAGCATAGACCATGGAACATTGTGAAGATCAGGGGCCGGTTTTAAGCAAAGTGGGGCCCCAAACGCTCTTATATCGCACTTTCACTGTCACATATTTAGGTTTCATTTACATGCACAGAGTTCAGACTGACAAATGATTGCGATTGACAATATTGGAGTGTTTCCGTGCTTGTTTCTGGCCTCTTTATTCAGGATGATGCAGAATGATGGCACAGAATGATCACTAATACATAGTAACATAGTATTTAAGATTGAACGAAGACTTTAAGTCCATCTAGTTAACCCATAGCCTAACATGTTGATCCAGAGGAAGGCAAAAAACCCATGTGGGAAAACTAAGCTCCACACTGGGGAAAAAACTCTTCCTGACTCCAGGTACGGCAATCAGACTAATTCCCTGGATCATCGCCCTATCAAAGAATCTAGTATATATAACTGGTAATATTATAGTTTTCAAGAAAGGCATCCAGGCCCTTCTTAAATGTTAGTAGTGACTCACTCATTACAACATCATGTGGCAGAGAGTTCCATAGTCTCACTGCTCTTACAGTAAAGAATCCGCGTCTGTGATTATGATTAAACCTTCTTTCCTCCAGACGTAGAGGATGCCCTCTTGTCCCAGTCTCAGGCCTAAGAGTAAAGAGATCATTAGAAAGTTCTCTGTACTGTCCCCTCATATATTTATACATTATTATAAGATCACCCCTAAGCCTTCGTTTTTCCAAGCTAAATAACCGCAAGTTTAATAACCTGCCTTGGTATTGCAGACCCCTCAGTCCTCTAATGACTTTTGTCGCTCTTCTCTGCACCCGCTCTAGTTCAGCTATGTCTTTCTTATACACCGGAGAACAGAATTGTACACAGTATTCTAAGTGTGGTCGCACTAGTGACTTGTATAGAGGTAAAATTATGTTCTCCTCATGAGCATCTATGCCTCTTTTAATGCATCCCATTATTTTATTTGCCTTTGCAGCAGCTGCCGGACTCTGGCCACTAAATGTGAGTTTGTTCACCCATACACCCAGGTCTTATTCAGTGATATAATACAATTAGAAATTCCATATGTTTTAATCAAATCAGGGGCCAGAGGGAGCATATTTTTTACCTAGTATAGCCCATAGCTTAGCATTACAGAAAAGGAACACATTGGAGTTTTTCTGCTTTCAAACAAGTGTTTCAACTTTTATTTATCAAGTGCAACCCATAAAATTGGTGCAAATTTAGAGATGAGGTAGATACAACAGCACCACACAGTGATTACATCAGACACAAAAAGGTATTGCACAATTGCCCAAACATGTTCAAGTGCTTCATAACAAAGTCATAAATTCTACAATTACATCCATATTACATTTAAAAATGAAGTACAGGTCACGAATTTCTTCTGTGTAATTACACAGCATTAAATAGAGCACCATTATCCATAGACACATGCCCCTAATTAGGGCTCACTCTTATAACATACTAGTAAAAGGCCCGATGCTATCGCATCAGGAGTGCGGTGACATCAAGATGGGGGGCGGGCTGTTTGGCACTGGGGCAGCAGCTGTCACTTTCCCCTGTGCTGCCTGTCCCCTGCCTGCTGATTGTTACCCCTCGGTCTCTGCCCCCCTACCCTGTGCTCTGTCTAATGTGGCGACAGAGGATGTTGGCTTAAGGAACTGGCGCAGTTCCTTGGTCAGCCTGGCGCAGGGTGAGTGAGGTGAGCGAGGTGAGTGCGGTGAGCCGGGTGCAGGCTGAGTGGGGTGAGTGCGGGCTGAATGGAGTGAGTGCAGGCTGTGCAGGTTGAGTGAGTGTGGAGTAAGCGTGGTGTAGGCTGAATGAGTCAAGGGGTTGGGTGAGTGCAGGGTGAGTGAGTGCAGGGCAAGGGAGTGAAGGTTGAGTAATGGTGTGTGCTGAGTGGTGTGAGGGTGAGTGTGGCTGAGTGGGTAGTGAGTGAGTGTAGCAGTGAGTGGCAGTGAGTGCAGGTCAGTGAGTTGAGTGTGGGCAGAGTGTGGGGTGAATGCAGGCTGACGGTGGTGTGGGATGCAGCATTACCTGGCTGCTGCTCTATCGGTTTTGCGTGCGGTGCTTAAGGACCTGTGGTGACGTCATGGTCATGTGACCTGGCTCCGCCGATGACACTGATGTCACCACAGGTACCGTAAGTGGCGGTTCATTGGCGGCGGGGAGGATGGCTGGCGAGGGCTGAAGGAGTGCGGGAACCGGGCGGGGGTTCACCAGGCGGACTGGTAGGAGCGGGCGGGGAGAGGAGTGCAGGGACCAGGCGGGGGTTCAGCAGGCGGACTGGTAGGAGCGGGCGGGGAGAGGATTCTACTTACATAATTACGGGTGTGCCATCCAGCAAGGGAAGCGGCGGCTCGCGATGGCGCATGCGCGCCATCGCTCGCAGCGCCGCAAAGGATGCTGGAATAGCGGCACAGTGGCCGGAAACGCAAAACTCGTGATTATGTAAGATCATTCAGTGTATTCCAGTTCTAGCATCTATGTAGTACACAAAGCTGAACAAATTGCAAGTAATTACAAGGGCATACCCAAAAGTGCTGGGGCCTGCGAAGTGCTGGCAGAATGAGGAAGGAAGGACCCCCTCCGGTTGTGGCCCCTACGTATGTTTCGCTGGTTTTGCCTCATCTACCTCATCTCTAATTTTGCACCAATTTTATGGATTGCACTTGATAAATAAAAGTTGAAGCACTTGTTTGAAAGCAGAAAAACTCGAATGTGTCTCTTTTCTGTAATACAGAAGAATCACTAGTAGATAAATCTGTCCCCAAAAGTATCATGTCATCTGCAACTTGAATTGGGCGATGTGCTGCCGAGAACAATGATTTATGTTCTATCATAAACAATCCAATCACCAGAATGAGCTGCATTTTGCTCATTTATTGGGCGATTGCCAACATGTTTATACCAAGGAATATTTTGTCTATATATACAGGATTTATAAATGTGGATGCTACATACACACAGTATGTGACACAAACACATGCATATATACACGAGCACATACACATATGCATACACAGTACAGACACAAATATAAATTTACACACAGCACACACACATATATACACCGAGCATATACACACATGAATACACATATAGCATACACACGTATACACCGAGCACATAAGCACCCAAGTATTTCTTCACAAACAGAACTGATATGTACATATCTATGTATATGTATGCATTGTGAGAGTCATGTGGGATTAGTGGAGGAGGGCAGGTATATCTCGCCCAGATATCTGTCCTATGTGACCTAGCCAGGTCAGGTTCACCTGGCTACTAATTAATTAATGGGATGTGGTGGGCGGATGTAAAAGGAGGCTGGGAGGTCGGGTATGTGTCTCAGCCTGGGCACACAAAAAGTCTGTCTGTGTATGAGACACGTGTGAGTGTAAGCATTGCTCCGTGTTTATGTGGTTTAGTTGAGAGGGAGAAGCCCTCCAGTCTGTGGTTAGGTTATTGTCCCGTTTAGTTAGCGCTGGACAGGCAAGGACTTATTTTTGTTGCTGTTCTTCCTTTCTGTTTTGCTGTCACCGAAATAAATCTGACCTAGCGTCCGTTTCACCCGAATCTCTGCTGTCGAACTGAGTTTAATGCAGAACCCACATGTCCTTTGACTCCAGCAAAGGCGATCCCTGATTGTGTTACCACAGTATGTATATATACTAGCTGTGAGCCCGATGCAAATGCATCGGGATTCTAGAACGTGCATTCATTTGCTTATAATAGTTATAGCTGGTCTGAGTACTTTTTGGGGGGGTGTGAGTATTTTTTGGGGGGGTGTGAGGACTTTTTGGGGGTGTGTGAATACTTTTTGGGGGGGTTGAATACTTTTTGGGGGGTTGAATACTTTTGGGGGGGGTTGAATACTTTTGGGGGGGGTTGAATACTTTTGGGGGGGGTTGAATACTTTTTTGAGGGGGTTGAATACTTTTTGGGGGGTGTATTTGAATACTTTTTGGGGGGTGTTGAATACTTTTTGGGGGGTGTTCAATACTTTTTGGGGGGGGGTTCAATACTTTTTGGGAGGTGTGAATACTTTTTGGGGTGTGTGAATACTTTTTGGGGGGGTATTAGATTCATTTTTTTATTTTAATTAGTTAATGTAATTAATATATTAATGTTACATATTGTTTTATTATTTTTTTTTTTATGATTGTTTTATTTTATTGTTTATTATTTATATTATTTAGTTATTTTTTTAAAATTATTTTTATTATTATTAAATTTAAAAAACCGCACTTGCCGCACCTGCCGCAAGTCCCCCTATACTTTCTATGGGGATTACCGCAACCGTTACACTTGCGGCGCGGTTGCGGTAATTCCCATAGAAAGTATAGGGGGACTTGCGGCAGGTGCGGCAAGTGCGGTTTTGCACATGCGACAACTGCGGCCGCGGCCGCACCTGCCGCAAGTGCAAAACCGCACTTGCCGCACCTGCCGCAAGTCCCCCTATACTTTCTATGGGAATTACCGCAACCGCGCCGCATAACCGTTACACTTGCGGCGCGGTTGCGGTAATCCCCATAGAAAATATAGGGGGACTTGCGGCAGGTGCGGCAAGTGCGGTTTTGCACTTGCGACAACTGCGGCCGCACCTGCCGCAAGTGCAAAACCGCACTTGCCGCACCTGCCGCAAGTCCCCCTATACTTTCTATGGGAATTACCGCAACCGCGCCGCAAGTGTAACCGCATCTGCCGCGTTCGCCGCATAACCGTTACACTTGCGGCGCGGTTGCGGTAATCCCCATAGAAAATATAGGGGGACTTGCGGCAGGTGCGGCGGCTGAGGTAGCGACTCGCAATGGCCTCGCGACCATTGCTCGCGCTACCTCAGCGGTAAATCGCTAACTTTGTGGCCGAGCCTCTGGTTCGATTTTCGGCCAGCGACTCGCAATGGCCGCTTCGCGGCCATTGCTCGCACTCAGCCAGCGAGTCGCAATGGCCTCGCGGCCATTGCGACGGCTCGCATTGGCCGCTACGCGGCCAATGCTTCGCTCGTGGTGACGTCACATAGTGACAAAGCCACGGTCTTTTCGGGACCCGACACGGAAGTGCCTACGGCAATTATATAGTAGATGTATCTCTCCATACATTCTCGCCTCCACCACACACACGCACGTTCCTTCCCATCATCGTGCTGTGTCATACAGGACGACTTCTTGACTTATACTCTGACCAAGAGTTGACACAGAACTCCTTGTATTTAATGAGTATTACCTAGAAATGTTAAATAAAATAGGTTTTACAAACTGGAGAGTCATGCAAATGTTCTTATTCCCAAGATCATCTACTTAAACGTAATTTTTAACAATGAGCTCCCATATACTTCATATGAAAGTCTATTAATGCACAAAAAAGTTCCATTTTAATTATTAAGCTTCATTTTAGTGTTGCAGACTAATAATAATAAAAATAATAATAAATCTTTATTTATATAGCACCAACATATTCCGCAGCACTTTACAATACAGTGGTTTGTTTACGAGCGGTCATAGGTAACAATAAATAATATACAATACAGTAAGTAAAGTAGAGAACCAATGTAAAAAATCCAATACACTAAGCAGAGAATCAATGTAAAAGTACATTATTTAAAGCAGAGAAACACGGTAAAAAATACAGTACAGTAATTAGGTACAATACAATAAGCATAGAATCAATGTAAAAAATACAATAATTAAAGTAAAAATAAAGGTGACCCTGCTCAAAAGATCTTACAATCTGCAACAGGATTGGATTACACAAGTTACGGGGGCTTATTACAATGATGGTCCAGGCATCTTGAGGAAGAGGGGGATGGAAATAAAGTTACATGAATGGTCACCAGACATCTGTGTAGAACTTTTGGGTTTGGTGGAGTTTGAAGAAGAAATTATGTCCAGAGAGTTGATACTGTATATAGCCCATTCACTAAGGACTTCTATTAGGAAGCACGATAGGCTGCCTTAAAAAGATGTGTTTTTTGGGGAGCGTCTGAAGCCATGCAAGTTGTGGCTAGTCCTGATTTCTTGGGGTAGAGCATTCCAGAGAATTGGTGCAGCTCAGGAGAAGTCTTGGAGCCGGGAGTGGGATGATCGGATTAGTGCAGATGTTAGTCAAAGGTTATTTGTAGAACGAAGAGAATGGGTGGGGTAATAGACAGAGATAAGGGAGGATACATAGGGAGGTGCTGCACCGTGAATAGCTTTGTGGGTGAAAACAAGCAATTTGAATTGGATCCTGTAGTGCAATGACTGGCACAGAGCGGAGGCATCTGAGTAACAATTGGCCAGATGACTGATCCTGGCTGCTGCATTAAGGATGTACTGGAGAGGGGAAAGTTTAGAGAGGGGAGGCCGATTAGTAGAGAATTGCAGTAGTCAAGGCGGTAATGGATTAGGGCTACGGTGAAGGTTTTTGTTGTTTCCATGGTGGAAAAGTGTCGGACTCTAGAAATGTTCTTTAGGTGCAAGTGACAAGAGCGGACAAGAGTTTGTATATAGGAGGTGAGGGAGAGATCGGTGTCAAACATAACACCCAGATAGCGAGCATGCTGCCTAGGTGTTATCATGGTGCCGCACACAGAGAGAGAGATGTCAGATTTAGGGAGGTTAGTGGAGGGCGGGAGCAGAAGTAGTTCAGTTTTGGAAAGGTTGAGTTTCAAATAGAGAGCAGACATGATGTTGGAAACTGCAGCTATACAGTCATTAGCATTCTTTAATACCGCAGTGGTAAGGTCAGGGGCTGAAGTGTATAGCTGTGTGTCATCAGCATAAAGATGGTACTGGAAGCCAAATTTGCTGATGGGGTGTCCAATCGGGGCCGTGCAGAGAAGAGAAGAGGGCCAAGGACTGAGCCCTGAGGGATCCCAATAGTGAGAGGGAGAGGAAGTGAAGCCAGCGAATGTTACACTGAAAGAGTGGTCACAAAGATAGGAAAAGAACCAGGAGAGAGCCGTGTCCTTTATGCCGATGGCGTGCATAGTAGGAGATGGTGGTCAGCAGTGTCAAAAGCTGCAGAGAGGTCAAGAAGAATAAGCAGAGAGTGGTCACCATTACGTTTTGCCGTCAGAAGGTCATTGGTCACTTAGAGAGCAGCTTCTGTAGACTGAAGGGGGCGGAAACCAGACTGTAATGGAACTAGAAGAGAGTGAGTGGAGAGAGAGCGGGTGAGGCAGGTGTAGACCAGGCGCTCCAAGAGTTTAGAGATGATGTGGAGATTAGAGACTGGTCTGTAGTTATTTGTGCAGAATGGGTCAAGAGAAGTTTTCTTTAATAATGGAGTAATGATAGAATGTTTGAAAGAGGAGGGGAAGATACCAGAAGAGAGGGAGAGGTTGAAGATTTTGGTTAGTTGAGTGGTGACGACCGGAGAGAGAGTCTGGAGTAGGTGTGAGGGAATGGGGTAAGTGGTGCATGTTGTGGGACCAGAGGAAGAGAGGAGCCTGGAAACGTCTTCTGTGACTGGGTCAAATATGGAGAGTGAGCCAGAGGAAATGTGAGGAAGAGTAGGAGTAGCAGATCGTGGAGCCTGGGAGCTGATTTCCTGATGGATGTTGTCTATTTTCTCCATAAAGTAAGAAGCCAGATCATCAGCACAGATGTCACCATGATGGAGGTCTGCACTTTAGGACTGAGAAGAGATTGCAAGGTGTCAGAGTTTTGTTGGATAGTGAGGAGACCAGGGTGGTGAAGTAGATCTTTTGGCTAGGTGAAGGGCAGAGTTGTAGGTTTTTAGCATGAATTTATAATGGTTAATGCTTTCTGGTGAGCGAGTTTTCCTCCATAGGCGTTCAGCCCTCCTAGAGCATCGCTGGAGTAATCGAGTTTGTGATGTGAGCCAAGGCTGTTTTATTCTATGTTTGGAGGTTCTGAGGGTGAGGGTGCTACTTAGTCCTGGGTGCTTCTGAAAGTGTCATTGTAATGATTTACTGTCAGATCAGGACAGCAGAATGAAGAGATTGGGGACAGTGATGAGTGTAAAGAGTCTGTGCGTGTATGAGGGTTAATAGCCTGTAGATTTCTGGATGTGTGATCAGTAGGGGTGTGCTGTGGTGGGCAAGGGTTTGTGAGTGTGAAGGAGAGAATGTTATGGTCAGAGAAGAGAAAAGGTGAGTTATCTATTGAGGAGGATGAGCAGAGCCAGACAAAGACCAGGTCAAGGGTGTTACCGTCTTTGTGTGTCTCAGAGGTTGAAAGCTGTGAGAGGCCAAGAGATGTGGTTCGAGATAGGAGCTGGGATGAAGATGGGGAGATGGGGCTGTTTATGGGAATGTTAATGTCTCCCATAATGAGGGTTTGTAATTCTGAGGACATGAAGTGCGGCAGACACGCAGGAAAATGATCAATGAAGTGGGTGGGTGAACCTGGGGGTGGTATACAACTGCTACTCTGAGGGGGAGAGGATGGAATAGCCTATTGGGGTGGACCTCAAAAGAGGGGAATGATGGCAGAATCCTTATGCCAACACTTCCTGTCTGGTTCTTCTGGGGTCAGCAGTGGAAACGTTGACCTTAAAGGGAACCTGTCATTTCGCGCTACCCCTCTAACCTATCACTACCTGTCCCTGTACTTTCCTATCTGATCCCTAACCATCTCTCTCTGTGTTAAAAGGGCCCTATAATGAGGGAGAAAAATAACTTATATACTTACAAACAGTCTCCAGTTGGAGACTGGAAAGGCGTGCTCCGGGCTCTATTCTCCCCTCCTAGCTTTGTGTCCTCATTCCCCTTGGGCTGTGCCACATCCTATTCTAAATGCCCGCCTCTTGTGATTATGTGATGCCCGGGCCGGAACATCATATCCGGCCCGGTGAATTGTGGGGCTGAAAGCCAGTGTGGAGGGAGAATTGAGCCTTGGAGCCCACCAGGCTTCTGGGGGGGCCAACCGCCACCCATGCCCTTCGCTGGGTACGCCCTTGCTGGTATATATGATCCCCATCCTGGTATACATCTCCTCTATCCTGTTGTATATAGTCCTCATCCTGGGCCTATGCTGGTATAAATGATCCCCATTCTGATATATATGTCCCCATCCTGGTACATAAGGCCTCATCCTAGTATAAATGATCCCCATCCTGATATATATGGCTCCCATCCAGGTGTATATGATTCCCAATCTGGTATATATGTCCCCAACATGGTATATATGGCCCTCATTCTGCTGAATATGTCCCCCATCCTGGTACATATGTCCCCCATTCTGTCTGGTGCTTCTACAGGTCCACACATGATGTCATCAAGCACCTCCTTACATACTGGTGGGTGAGGCGCATCATTAAAACATGAATATTCAAAACCAATACACAGGAATGGAAGACTAACCAAATTACATGTTCTATTAAACAAAACCTCAGAGCAGACAAGAGAAAGAAAGAATTAGTGCTTATGATTAAATACAACTTAAAGTAAAATAGCCTAATCAGTCCTATCATTCAGGCCACTGGCACCCTGGGATTTCATCTGCAGGATCCATCTGGATTCGGACCTGAGGAGTTGGTTATGTAAATCTCCTCCTTGAGGAGGGGTGAAACCCTTTCTAGCCCAGTGAAAGATAGTGTCTTACCCGCATGACACTCTCTGACATGTTTTATTAAACGGGTGAAGCTTTGCCTGATTCTATGGATTTAAAGTGCTCTATAAAGCGGCCGTACAAAGGCCTGATGGTTTTCCCAATGTAGTAAAGGCCGCAGGGACAAGAGACCACATAGACAAAAAACTTGGTCCTACACGAGATAAACTGTTTCTCATTATGCCACTTGTCACCTATTCTAAAAGGATTTCTGATCAAGAGAAAACAGCAAAAAGGGCAACTTCCACACTTGAGATTGCCTCATCTAACCCTGACCCTCGGGGGTGAGTCTGTTTCTAGCCAAGATATCTCTCAGATTGTAACACCTCCTGTGGGTAACCAATGGTTTAAACTGAACCATATCTGAGAGATCCTTGTCACCCTCCAGGATGTGTAAATGTCTCAAGATGGCGGATCTGATTTTACTCTCCACGGGCCAAATTTGAAATTGAATATGAAGCGTCTCCCTGTCTTCAAATGGAAGCCAAAAAACTTATATTGTGGGATTGGTTGAGCAAACTCTGTCCTACTGTGTCTGAGGTGACCCAAATATTGAAAGAGACCATGAAAGAATGGAAGCAGAGAGGAATAAAGATAGACAAACGGAGAAATTCTTATTGACATGGAGAATGTTTCTCATTGCAGTCCTGACGCCAGACGAGCTAAAACAAGCGGTAACACCATTCCCAAATTCAAACTGGTGTTTGTTGGAGGACTTGAAGGGGACGTTAGGGAATTTAAAGATATAGCCAAGCCATCACAACACGGGCGAGAGGAGTAGAGGGAAGGATTATAGATAGCCGAAGACATGGAGAACTATGTGTGATTACATAGAAGAACGAGTTTTACCCCATATTATTATGATATAATGCATACAAATTCTGTACTTTTCACCTTTTTTTGTAGACATAGTTGCCAACTAACAAGTATTATACATGTGTATGATTCTGGTCTTCTCAATGCAGTACTTTCTCAGCAGACTGTAAATGAGATATTTGATGTTATGTTATGTTAAACTTGAAAACCTTAATAAAAAGAATTTGGAAAAAAAAACAAAACTGTCATGTGTGATACTCTGCTGAGCAATGTTTCTACACACACTGTTTGTACAGCGAGTATATGCTTAAATCTTTTATTTTCTACTACTTATACAGCACTTCAACAAGTGTAAAGGTTGATGTTTCCAACATATTTCCATTTAATAGTGTATGTGTTATATATGTGCTTCAGGTTAGATAGTAAAGAATAAATCAGATTAATTTCTACTGATTCTATGAATTTACTATGGGGGGCCCGTTTTGTAGTTTTCCCCAGGCAGCAGAGAGGCTGGGGTCCAGGGGCTGGCTGGTGGACCTTGTCCTGGGTGGCAGCATGATTTTTCCAGCCCCGGCCAGTTGAGTGGGGAGGGGGATTTGCTGTTGGATATATCATGGCCCAATGATCACATAGCAAGACGGATGAACTTAACGGATGGACTCTATCGTTCGACTTGATATTGACCCTCTCTCTGCTTACCATCTTATGGGTACAATGGGGACTTGACTTTAAACTATTCTCTTGGGTTGACTTACGTACAATGTGGTTGCCCTTATATGGTGCGCCTATTTTCTTAAACATAAGCAACTTGTGAATGCATTCTTATCTGTCTTGATTTGATGGTGTTCAAACTGGTACAATTATCATCTTTGACCCATTTCACTTGATTGTGGGTTTACTATGTCCCGATGCTGCAACCTGGGGGCCTCCACCGGTCTCTTGACCCAATATTAGAGGTACAGATGGGGTTACGTCATATCTCTGCAGTGTCCCCTCAATCTATATTTTAACTCAAGGCTTTCTATGGGCCTCTAGAATGGTTCACATACTCCTTGGCGGTTGGATTCCTCAATCTCAAAATTGCTTCTCTCTTTAGTCCTGGAAAATTGCATATATTTCATATTCTCGAATGTTTTTTTGAATTTGCGGATGTGTGACTACATTAAATTATATTTTACTTTGCCATTTTGTTAACAAAGACAATTTTCTAGATATACTACATGTGGTCATAACTTCATAATACTGTGGATGTATATTGGGCAGGTGCTAAACCCTTTTTGACCTATTTGGGTACAGATATAATGTGGGATCAGGGCGGAATATTGGTCGGATGGGAGAAACAACACTTGAGTTGAATTCCTAACAAATGACAGTGTGGTACATGGTAGGGCACGCCAGCTTGGACTGGAAAACCATTGTTCCTCTGGGCTGGTTGGCCCTCCCCAGGGCCTATATCTATTAGACTTGTGAGGTCAGATTGAAGGGTTTCTTTCATCGGATCCTCCTCTAAATATACGAGGTTTTAAGGGTATTTCCAACAAGTGATATAGAGGTGCAGAGTGGGGCACGCCGACTCAGGACTGGAAGGTCCTCATCTATTAAAATCGTGGGGTTGGATGGAAGGGGTTTCTTTACTAGATCTTTCTTTATAAATATATGAGGTTGAGACCAGTTCAACAATTTGACCTTCTGGGAGACTCAATACGGGTCCAAGGGCAATAATCCCATAAATTGATATATTGGGGCGGTGTGGGGCTCACCGGCTTGGACAGGGAAATTGGTTTCCGTCTGGGCTGGTGGGCCCCACACTGTCCTACTGTATTAGACCCTTGAAGTCTGGCGTTGGGGGTTTCTACCCGGATGTCAGGTTCAAGCAGTGATGACTGGCTAATTCTAGTCTCGTCATATCTAGATTGGTCATCCGGTTATTTTCCCCTATACTTTCTAGTGAAGACTTATGCCTTGGGACAACACGTTATCCCCCTTCAATGAATGTTGCATGTTCTTGTTTTCAGGCGTCACCTAGTGTTATCAACCAATTTATTGAAAATTATGGGCTGTAGAATTATATGCAATTCAAACTATATTCCTTATATCCCTTCTTGTTAGCACTTACAGGTTTATTATTTAACTTACTCATATGTCTTTCTTTAATAATAAATGTTCTAGTAGGAATTGTTCATCTTTATTTCTGTCCATTACTTCAAGATTATTATGCTTTTCTATATAGGTTTATTTTTCTAAATCTGTACGCCCACACATACTTCTGTGCCTTTTACACTCTTGCTGCACTGATTAAGGCCACAAATATATCAGGTATAAGATAAATTTATTATTTAGTTCCACTCTGTTCCATTCATACATGGGTTGTCTCCTTGACAACCATCCTAATAGCAATTGTGCCCTTGCTGACAGCGCATTACCGGAAACACGCGTATTAGGACACTTCCTGCTGTACTGTCAGCGGTATTTCTCACCATGGCAACTGAGCAACGTCACTTCCGGTGCGCGGCCGCACACAGCATTACCAGGGTTACCGCGCACACATCCGGTGCGCATTGCACGTCATTCTCCTGCGCTGCCGGATGTGCACGGTCGGCATCCTGTCCATTGCGTCTTCAGCATGTTGGTCATCATAATGACACATGGCTTCAGGTAACTCCCTCTGTTTACAGCTGAAATGAATCATCTCTAGCAATTATGATCCACTTTAGCTCAAATGTATTTATATATATATGAGGCTGAACCAACACATGGTAACAAGATTCCCCTGAGGAAGCTGCCTTGCGCAGCGGAACGCGTGGGGTCCCCAGACACCCAGATTGCAGCATCCAATTTGGTATGATCTATGTCACAGAAGGGTTGCTTATTTGTGATGGAATCTGTAAACCATTGTACACTCTGGTTACTATTTCATGTTTTTTGATTACCCAAACGAGGGGTATTGAATCATTGTTGTAATATAGACATTGTTGTGAAAATTCCCCAAACCATTAGACACCCATGCACCAATTGGATGGTATATTGATTATTATAGGCAGCTGGCATGCTGGGACCTACTATAAATTTATCTTATTTACTAAAGGTGTGCATTAAGTTTCTGCATGATCTTTTCTTTTGTATATAATCTGCTTTCATGCAGTTTTTGCACCCCGTTATATTTTGAGAGCAGTGCATCACCAATTTTTTCTATATAGACCGACACATGTTCACGTGAGCGGGATCAGGAAGAAGTCGTTGGTGCGATCCCAGAATAGCGCTGCTCCCAGGTGATATATCAAGGTTGTGCAGGGGTTGCACAACCATTCCAGGTGAGCGGCACATCCTTACACATAATACAAGATTCCCACTAGACCACCGGGTACCTCTCATGTGTGCTCTCTGCATTATTTGTTTCAACAGGAAATTAAGAACCTTCCTCAGCAACTCAATGGTCAAGTGTCCATTAGATGTGGCATATACCAAGGTGATGCACTGTCCCCCATTGCTCTTCTGCGTTGGCTTGAATCCCCTCAATCAGATATTTATAGAGTCTAGCTATAGATGCAATTTAAAGAGTGGAAGCACCATCAGCTACCTTCTCTATATGGATGACATTAAGCTGTATGTGAAAAATTAATGAGATATCAATTCACTGATCCACCTGACAAGGATCTACAAAGACATCGGGATGTCCTTCGGACTTGAGAAGGGTAGCCGGTTGGTAATAAAGAGAGGCAAGGTAGTAAAGACTAAAGGGGAGTGGAACTACCAGCAGGGCACACAGCAGATGTACAGACCTGCTACAAGTACCCTTGGCATCCCTCAGGGATACGGTTACCATGATGAGGAGGCAAGGAAAGTAGCAACATCCACAAACCATCAAAGGGTAAGAAAGGTCCTGAAGAGCCTGCTCAATGGGAAGAATAAGATTCGCACCATCAGTACGTATGCCCTGCCAGTTATCAAATACCCTGCTTGCATAGTGTGCTGGCTAGAAGAAGAATTGGAAGCTGCAGATGTGAAGACCCGGAAGTTCCTTACAATGCATGGAGAACTCCACCTCAAATCCAACACCCAAAGATTGTATACCAACAGAAAAGAGGGTGGTTGAGGTTTGATAGGCATCCAAGCCACCATCATGGATGAAACAAGGAGTATCCAGGAATACATAAGAAAAATGGCACAAAAAGATGAGATGTTGAGGAAGAGCCTAAGGCAAGCAATAGCTACAGTCCTACAAGGAAGAGCAGGAACATAAAGTGCCATGGCAAGATAAGCCACTGCATGGGATGTACCATTGACAGATAATGGAGGTGGCTGACATGGAAATCCTACCAATGGCTGGAGAAAGCTGAACTCCAAAACAGCACAGAGGCTCTTAGCATAGTGGCACAAGAGCAGGATCCATAGAATCAGGGATCTACCACACAAGACAAGACCAAAGGTGCAGATGATGTAAGGAAACCTCGGAAAATGCAAGCAGGAACAGTGTACATCAAACACCACAACCAATTAGTGGGAATTGTATACAGAATATCTGTACGGCATATGGGCTAAGGCCAGGTAGGAGACCCCAAAAAAGTGGTGGAGAATGAAAGCGCTAAAATCCTGTGGAACTTCAAGATCCAGACTGATCCAGCAGGTGTTGGCTAACCAACCGGATATCGTGACAGTAGACAAGGATCAGAAGACAGCAATGATAATAGATAACAACCAGTCCTCAATTTTTTATATGTCACTCCAAACAACCATTTACTAACTGAATAAAACCGAAGGTCCCATTCAAGGAATGAATTAATCAATAAGATCTGAGTATATATCAATATTTGATTCTTTATTGTCAAAAAAGTAAAAACACAGAGCTACAATACAGGAAACACCAAATAGCACATTAGTAAACCTTCAAGGAATACAGGCTCAAGAACCCATTGCAGTCCAGACCAATAAAACAGAAATACACCTCATAAAATACATCCAAGTACATCCACATGCACATTAACCAGCGTTGTCAGGTATCTCTATGTAGTGCCTATCAACTTCCTAAGGCTACACATTCAGGTCCAGATGCTGGCACAGTTAATGGGGTATCAATAAGATGGAAGGGTAAACTGGTAACAGGAGAGAGACAAGTCAATGTTGTTTTACCTGTTGAGAGGGAACGCTGTGCTTAGGCTTCCTACCCCTACGCCGTTTCGCTATAAAGCTTCTTCCGGGGGCGTGACAGCTACATCAGAAAGAAGGAATATGACCAGGGCCTCAAAGAACAACTGGAGAAGATGTGGAAGGTGGAGGCAATGGTGCTTCCAGTGGTGATAGGAGAACTTGGAGCAGTGGCCCCTAAACTGGAAAAATGGCTGCAACAGATCCAAGGAGCAACATTGAAACTCTCTGTCCAGAAAAGTGCAGTGCTGGGAACAACTAAGATTCTGTGCAGAATCCTCATACCTCCAGGCCTCTGGTAGAGAACTGAGAATGAGGAAGGACAAATAACCACCCCACAGGGGTAAGAAGGTAGTTATATATACTGTTTCGCTAAAAATGAGACATACCCTGAAAATAAGATGTAGTGGGGGGGTTTGCAGAACTGCTAAACAGAAGGCACCTCCCCCCCCCCCCCCAAAAAAATAAATAAAATAAGACGTGTCAATCTTTATCTTTTTTAAACATGCCCACCTAACAAGGCATGCAGCTATGATTCTAGGTATTTATTGGCTGGCTGGGCGGCCGGCCGCTGTCTGCCCACCACTGCTGTCCGCCCACTGCTGTCTGTCCACCTGCTGTCGCTGTCCGCCCGCTGCGGTCTGTCCACCCACTGTCCGACACCACTGTCTTTCCGCCCGCCACTGTATTTAGTCCAGTGCTGTCTGAGCTGCTTATTTGTACAAACCTCAACAAGGCGGGGAATGAAATCAGGGGAATTGTTTAAGTGCTGACCTGCATTACTGGATATATCTCCTCATGCTGCAAATGAGGTGTTATTTTTCCGATTTCAGTGCAGGAGAACTCAACAGATACTTTTATTCAAACCCCTTCGTTGTCCCAAGTGGAACCTCTCAGTTCAGCCCACCCTGACCCGCAAGCTGTTGAACAAATTTACCCAACTACACAGTTTCAGGATGGGAGTCGATTCGTTCCGTTGTAGCTTCAATGAAAACAGTAGAATTTTTGTCCTCCATGGACTGTCAGATGCCTATCTACATTCCGTACATCTTTTATAGTTTACCTAGAGCTTTTTGTTTTTTTCGTAGCCCATCATTCTCATTTCAAGTTGTGGCTCTTTACTTTAGGCTAACTACATCCTGAAGTTGTGCACAAAGATCAGGGTTTCCATCATAGCCCTTTCATGCTAGGGAAACTGTGGCTTTTCCCTACCTGAAAAACTTTCTTATCAACAGTATGCAGGTCACCCTAGACATACTTTCCTAATTCGACTGGATTGTCATTGAATCAGGGAACACTCTGATTCCTGCTCAACAGCTCGTCTGTTTGAGGATGTTGTACAACATGGTCCAGGAGAAAGCTTTCCTTCCAGATGTCAAGATGTTTGTTTCTTTAAACAGCGTCCATTCCTTGAAGTGTCCCTTACTATTTCCCTCCGATTCTATAAGAGCATCCTATGCAAGATGGTTAAAGTCTCTGAGACAATTCCCTTTGCTCAATTTCCTTACCATGCCCCTTGCCCTCATTTCTCATTCGCATATGACTGTATTCTCCCTGAATCATCAATTTCTCCTCCAACCTAGCATCAAGCAATCTCTAGTATTGTGGTAGGTATCTCCATCGTTTGCCTCGGCAGGTTTTTCTTCCTATTCAATACCAAATTGAGACAACTGACACTAGTCTTTTTAGATGTGCTCTCTTATAAAAGTACACTATTTGAAACTCTTGAGAGAATCATGAAGCCTTTTGCATCCTGGAGTTCAGTGCCATTCATCTGTTCCTTCCACTTTGGCAGGACCAGGTGTCAGGCCTATCCATCTGGATCCAGTCCAACAATGCCAACGCCTTGGCAGTACATAATTTATAGTGCGAAATGCAAAATAGTCTAGCCGTGTCAGAGTATCTCACTGATTTTGTATCTGCAATATGAACTATTCCAGCAATTCCAGAATACTGTGCTGTGGATTTCCTAACCCACTAAGGGTTACCACGGATAAATGAGCTCTAACCCCAGACATCTTCCTCCAGATTTGTCTATGATGTGTCACTCAAGATGTCGATCTGAAAAATTGACATATTTGACCCAATGGGAAAGAGATCTAACAATTTCTACGGATCCACAGGATTGGCGAGATGGCTTGGGTGAGGTTCAACGAGTCTCATCGTGCTTAAATCATCTAGAGCAGCTCAAAAAGACGCACATGAGATGGTACTATCACCTGGCTCAGATGGCACACTTTGGAAAAGAGTCATCATCTTTATGTTGGAAAGGATGCAATAGAGAGGGCACGTTGGACCACATGTGGTGGTTTTGTCCAAAACTTCAATCATTCTGGGGGGCACTGGTTAGTTTGATAAGGAAAGTACTGGGGTTTCATTTAGAGATACCACCACGAATGGGAATCCTACATATGGGGTTAATGGATGTCTCCTGGGAAATTAGAGGAATTTTGTCACACATCCTAATCGCGGCTAGATGGAGAGGAGCGAGTATCCCTTCGGTGAGGGAGATAGTGACCAGATTGAACCCGAACTGTTAATATGAGAGGGTGCTGGCACACTCGCCTAGAGCAAAAAAGATTACTGATAAAATATGGGAACCTTGGTTAATTAACTCACTGTGTGTACATGGGGAGGGGGGAGGAAATGGGGTACTCTGTGATCCCCTCCCCACTCTTCAGAGATGCAAGAGGAATCTGGGCCTCTTTCTCTCCCTCCGAAATGCATTGTACCCCAGGTATTGAAATAGTATAAACATGAGCCAATTGACAATTGCAGCACTTATGAATATAAATTACTTATCACAACCATTTACTATATGGGTAAATTAATGTAATTAATCCATTCTTTTTTCTTGCTTTGTTTTCGTTCTTTTGTGTATGTATTTCTTTTTTATTTCATACCTATACTGTTAAATTTGTATGCCCTGTGATTAGGGCATTGTTGAGGGCACGTGTTTGGCCCTATAGAATGCTTGTTTCGTCTTTTATGTAAAATGTAATAAACATATTGTTTAAAAAAGATGTGGATGTGATGCCATTCAGATTGAACCAGAATTGCTCAAGAAAATAGTCAGAATGGGGAATCTACATCCTTGTGTCTTTGGACTGCGCCCCAGGATCTTCTGGGCCAGAAGTAATTAACCTCCCAGATATTTTGTGGAGATTGCCAGATCGTCCAGACCTCATTTTCCAGGGTTCCCTTTATAACCTGTATTTGATGAGCCTAGGGCAAGGGGTACTCGGATACCGGGCCTGGGTTTGGTGGATTAAACTGGGGAAATCATGAGTGGTCGGGTTCCCGGTTCCGTGCCCTAATCGCGGCTAGGTCAGCTATCGCGGCTAAATGGAGAGGAGCGAGTATCCCTTTGGTGAGGGAGATAGTGACCAGATTATTTTGTGGAGATTGCCAGATCGTCCAGACCTCCTTTTCCAGGGTTCCCTTTATAACCTGTATTTGATGAGCCCAGGGCAAGGGGTACTCGGATACCGGGCCTGGGTTTGGTGGATTAAACTGGGGAAATCATGAGTGGTCGGGTTCCCGGTTCCGTGCTCTGGCTGTCATTTGTTAGAGGAGGGGAGGGGATATTTACAGGAGTACGTGACACCACCTGTGGTTCCCGGTAATTTGGAGTACCAGAGGTGCAGGCCAGCCGCTGAGGTAATGAAGGGTGCAGCGAAGTGTGGTCCAGCTCCCCACAGGTGGAGCTTTTACCTCAGGGCAGCGGTGATGGAGGATGCTGAGGGGGATGAGGGGAGTCGTGGTTGTTCTTACCCCTCCAGTGAGATAATGATGATGGTGCTGAAGCCCTCCAGACACCGGCGAGAAAAATGAGTCCATTTCAACTCCAACTCCACTTTACTGGGTACTGGCAGATGTTAAGGTGAAACACAATACAGTCTGGTTTAACGGGTTAAAGTTGCCGGTTCAGGGTCCCTCTTATGGAGTCTTCAGATGTTCCTTCTCAAGTTGTTCGGGGACTAATCTGCTCTTCCCTGTTTTTCACCACCCTTGCAGAGCTCCCTCACCAGTCCCCTGCTCTACCATGGTGGAGCTCGGATTTCCTTTACCAGTACGGACGGGAGTAAAATAAGCAAAACCTCCCGCCACCGGAATCCAGACTGTTTCTCCCGTGATCTTGGACCAATTTTTGGGCTGAGGTGGAGGTACCTTTGTGGCGCTAACGGCTACCCGGTGATCATGGGCCTGCAGCTCGTCAGTTTGCGGCCAGAGGTGAACTAGTGACTGCCTCGGCTTCCTGTGTTGCCGGTGTTTCCCCGGACGCCACCAGCAGGCTCCAACCAGTTCTGGTCTGTCGCCTTCTGTCCTGGGCCCCCTCTTAGAGATGGGGATCCCTCCTGTCAGCGGTACTGTCAGGCTCGTCCTTCCTGACTGCCTTCTCAGCACTGTCAGGTAACTGTCACTCAACTACTTCTTCACTAACCTAGGCTCCACCCCCTTTTGGGACCTACTAAATAACCAGTCCCCCCTATACTAAGGTGGCCTAGTCCTGTGTGTGTGTAACTTGAGACTCCACAGGTTAAACCCCAAACCGACAACTTACAGAGATACCACATATATTTATCAGGTGTAATACCTCTCTGTGGCGCCTAGCCAGAAAGGCGCCACATATTCATGATCACTCACTTTAATGGCATGGCTGTTAAAGTCACAGTTCTGAATCCTTCAGTTTTCTCCAGTCATTCTGACTATGATTAGAGCATTGTTGGAGGGCCTTTTTTCTTTGGTGTGTAATTAATCATGTTATATCTATTCCCTTCCTTTTCCTGGTTCTTTGTTTTCTTGCAGCCGGGTTCTGAAGTTTGGACTGGCTCTAAATTGGCTCAATGGTTAGCACTACAGCCTTGCCACCGCTGAGGTCCTGGGTTCAATTCCTATCAAGGACAACATCTGCAAAGAGTTTGTATGTTCTCCCCATGTTTGCGTGGGTTTCCTCCAGGCACTCCAGTTTCCTCCCACATTGTAAAGACATACTGATAGGATGTTTAGATTGTGAGCCTCAATAGGGACAGCATTACTGATGTATGTAAAGTGTTATGGAATTAATAGCGCTATATAAATGAATAAATATTATTATTATAAATTTCAACTTTTTTTTTTTTTTTTTTTTTAAATCTGGCTTTCAAGCCCCTACGCAGGCACTTCCATCAGGATGTGATTCACTAAGTTCCCTTTTACCAGGCCCCCTTGGATTCATGGAACCTCATCCTGGTCCTTAACGATTTACAGTCCGTGATGGCTTAAAGTGCTGCCCCTTTAAACAGATCCAAGATATCTCCCTGCTATTGCCTTTCTGGGAAGTTGCTTTCCTCATAGTAATTACTTTCATTAGACCAGTCTCCAGCGGGTGATTCTCTCCTAGTGCTCTTTGGTTCTTGTCTTTCACCAGGATAAGAATCAGGATCAGAATAGTGCACTACTACCTGTCTATTTTTCCATCTGGAAGGATTTTGTTGTGGTCTCTCCATTTCTAAGTCCTACATAGCTCACTTGATATTTTCTGCCATTCTGGAGATGTATTTGGTGAAGGACTCTCTTACTGCTTTCTCACTGGTTTAATCTGGCGTATGCAGGTGGGTGTAAACTGCAGACGAAAAGCCAATTTTTTTTCCTCGTGTGATTCTTAAGGCCCAGTTACACACACAGATAATTGTGCAGACATTGTTTACAGATCTCTGGTTGCAGTGAAATCATGGACACATTGTTCCATTTTGTGGCCGTGTTCAAATGGAACAATGTGTCCATGATTTCAATACAACCAGAGATCTGCGAACAATCTCTTCACAATTATCTGTGTGTGTGTAAAGCCCCCGTCACACTAAAGGCCCCATTACACGTTTCAACATCGCTCCCGACATCGTTCAGAAGTGACGTCAGGAACGATGTTTAAACGACATCGTTGTTGCGTCGTTGCGTGTAAACGCACGATTCAACAATGATAGTTGTTCAAGTCGGAGTGCATGCAGGAAAACCTGTCAACTTCAACTTAAGCAACCTGCAGCATCGTTCAGTGTGACACCGCAATAGCGATGTCACGGCCGACTTCGCCCATTCACAGCAGTGAGCAGGGATCGCTCGCGGTGTTTGCAAACGATCCCTCCTCAACATCGTTGGTGAGTTGTCCACGAAATCTGGACGTGTGACAGCTCACCAGCGATGTTGCACAGGTGTCCACAAAATGAGCGCGCTCCTGAGATCGCATACAACATTGCTGATAAGTTGTACCATGTAACAGTACCTTAGGCGAGATCGCTGCTAAGTCACAAGTGTGGTGACCTCACCAGCGATCTCGCTATGTTTGACAATTAGCAGCGACCAGGCCCCTGCTGTGAGATCGCTGGTTGTGTCAGAGTCGCCTGGACCACGTTTTGATTGTTGGGGTCCCGCTGGGCAGCATGCATCGGTGTGTTTGACAGGGACATTGACCTCAATAATACAGGTCTGAGAAACAGGGTCCCAACGAGCTTCGTATCATTCCAGATCGTTGTTGCGTTACTGGTGAGATCTGACTGTTTGACATCTCACCAGCAATCCTGACAGCGACGCACCAGTGATCCCTACCAGGTCGTATCACTGTCTGGATCGCTGGTGCGTCGCCAAGTGTGATGGTACCCTAACTGGGCTTTTAGTGTCAGCCTCCTGGTGTCAGCAGCATACACCCATGGTTTTGGTGTCCCCCAATGAAGGCTACAAGAAATGGATTCACTGGAGTCTCTGTGAATGCAGACTTGTGAATCTTCATTGCATTCAATCTGTGCTGTGAAGATTCTTCAGTGTCAGAGCCAGGAATGGCAGTCATGTGGCCGCAAGTATGCAATATGCATTTTCCGGCCAGAATCTTACTAAATGGGCATGGCATCGCTCACTGCAACTCTATTGAGGAAGACCATTCCCATCTAGTCTGACTCGGGCCGGAGTATGTATATTGCATTCTTGCAGCCACATGAGTTCTGTTCCCATCTCGGATACCAGAGAATCCTCACAGCGTACAGTGTGTGAGATCTAAGGATTCACAAGTCTGTAGTGTACTCTATTTTGGAGAAATTGTGTAATAAATTGTAGGTCAATTCTCTTCTGTTACACATGTCAAAATGGAAATAAATGGGCTTGCTACAACATTGTAGTAGAAAAAAATTATTATTTTTATATTACAGCCCAATGTTTTAAAAGTATAAAATGTCTGTGGAATAAATATGGGGTCACTTGCTCTTTTTGATATCTTGTTGGCTCTACAACCTATTCCAGCCAATTTGCTCCAGAAGTCAAAAAGCACTCCTTGTCTTGAGTGCCATTCCGTAGGCCCAACCACAATATTCAGACCACATATGAAGTATTGGCATACAAAGTGTGGGGATCATTTTTCTCTCATTACCCTTTGTGAAAATGATAATTTGGGGGCTAAAACAATATTTTAGTGTCAAAATTCAAATGTTTTATTTTTACGCACAAACTTTTAAAATTCTGTAAAGCACCTGTGAGTTTGACATGTTCACCGCACTCCTATACAATTTCTTTTAGTAAAGAAAATTAGGCACTTTTTGGGTTTCGCTCTTCAGTCAGCTAGAGGACTCTGCATATGTACCATGGCATCGGCAGCCAAATGTTTGCTCCAAAAATCAAATGATGTTTCCTTTCTTCCTAACCTTGTCATGTGCCCAAATAGTAGTGAACGACCTTATAAGAAATACTGTGTTTGGAAAAAAATGCATAGCAAATTATAGGGTTAATTTGTTTTTATTATCCCTTGTGAAAATTAAACTTTTGAGGCTAAAGCAACATCTTAGGTGCAAAAATGTTCATTTTCTTTTATTTCCTCTTTGTATTAATCCTGTGGTGCACCTGAAGTATTAATAATTGTCTTGACAAGTGTCTTTTGGGGGGAAGTTTCTAAAATTGGGGTCTTGTTTGTGATTTTTCCAATATATGGTCCCCTCAGACACTTCAAAACAGAATAGGTCCCTGAAAAAAAAAAGCTTTGTAACTTTCTTTAAAAAAAAAAAACTTAAAATAGCTGCTAAACTCTTAGGGTACCTTTACACGCGGCTACATTTCTAGGGTGGCTACAGGTAACTTACTGGTTGCAGTGAAATCATGGAGAGATTATTCCATTTGTACACAGCAACAAGATAGAACCATGTATCCATGATTTCACTGCAACCAGTAAGTTACCTGGTGACAAGCTACAAATGTAGCCGTGTGTAAAGGTACCCTTAGGGTACCTTTTACACGTCGTGATATCGTTCCGATATTGCATACAATTTCACGTGAGCGCGCACGTTTTTGGCACTTGTCCAAGATCGTATAGGAGATGTCACACAGGGAGATATCGGCAGGCAACGCAACTAGGCTGTTGTCCACAACTTTTGTGCGCTGGGTATGAGCAACCCAGGGACTAAGCATTAACATTGTAGTGAATAGGGGAAGTTGCAAACAAGATCGTAGTTGTGCCATCACACAGCATGATCCTGCCACATCGCATTTACAATATCGTACGGTTGAAGGGCTTGCACAATCTTCTTGCAATATCATACCTACGATTTTTTCGAGTCGCATTGCCCATTTACACGACAAAATGCACAAACGATATCAACTGCAACTACCACACCATGTGACTTTTTGTCGATGTTGCATTGCGATATCACGACGTGTAAAGGTACCCTAAACCCTTCTAACAACCTAACAACATTTTTGGCAAATTTCAGATATTTCCTTAAATAAAATACAAATCTTGTCTACCAAAATTTACCTCTAACACAAAGTAAAATATCATGAAAAGCAATCACTAGGATCAGAAGAAGCACTGCAAAGCTATTGCATTTTAAAGTTGTCTGATTTTAAAAATTGAGTTTTTCAGGCAAGTCAAAACTGGCTTAGGGCCTTTTCACAACAGCGGTAACCGCATAACGGCCTCACTTGCGGTTCACTTGCGGCAAGCCCCATGCAATGTCTATGGAGCTTGCGGTAAGTGTGCGGAGGTGCGGCAAATGTGGTTTTGGCACTTGCGGCAGATGCGCCCGCAAGAAAACCGCGGCTGACCGCATTTTTTTCACGGCCGCATCTGCCGCAAGTGCCGAAACCGCAACTATACCGCACTTGCTGCACCTGCCGCAAGCTCCATAGTCATAGCATAGGGCTTGCCGCAAGTGAACCGCAAGTGCGGCCGTTATGCAGTAACTGCGGCAGTTGCGTTTTTTTTCACCGCAACAGCTGCGATCAGCGCTTACCGCTGATGTGAAAGGGGCCTTGGGCCCCTTTCACATCAGCGTTTTTTTCAAATTGCGGCAGATGCGATGAAAAAAACGCATCTGCCGCGATTACCGCATACCGGCGGCACGGTTGCGGCACAGTTGCGGCAAGCCCCATACAATGTATAGGCGGGCTTGCGGCAGGTGCGGCCGCGAAAAAACCGCGGCTGACCGCGTTTTTTTTTCGCGGCCGCACCTACCGCAAGTGCCAAAACCGCACTTGCCGCACCTGCCGCAAGCCCGCCTATACATTGTATGGGCTTGCCGCAACCGTGCCGCAAGTGCAGCCGGTATGCAGTAATCGCGGCAGATGCGGTTTTTTCACCGCATCTGCCGTGATTTAAAAAAAAAAACACATGTGATAGGGGCCTTAGGCTGGTTTCACACTGCAGTTTTTTCCCTGATCAGGTTCGATCAGGTTTGTGTGCCAGAACCAGGAGAGGAACTTGCAGAGAAAAACTATAATTGAAAGAGTGACACCTGTTCTGAGTTTTGGAGACACTCCTGGTTTTGACACACAAACCTGATGAAACCTGATCAGGAAAAAAACTGCAGTGTAAAACCAGCCTTAGGTAGTAATAGATTTTGACTTGCTCAGCTGCTTGTTCAGGTACACGCTGGAAACATTTCTAGTTAAAATGTCTATCTAGCTTATTCAGTTCTCATAAGCCAGTCAACAGGACAAACGTATGTTATGCCGTTAAAAGGCTTTATTTAACGAAAGGAAGAATAATCAGCCCCTGTGCTACTGCGGATTTCGCAAACTCAAGATAATTTTCCACTCTTCAAAAGTCTCACTGCTTGCACACCTCCTCACACAGTCAGACGGAGATTGCAGGTCTCCATTTTTCTAACCAGTACCACACCCCAGGGTGGGGCTATTTGAGCACAGTCATTCCCTGCTGCTCGTAAGCCTGGCCCTGTCACTCCCCTTTAACTCTATCAGCATCTAAGATGCTGGGGCCCGCCTCCGGCTTATATCCCGACGGCTATCAACCTCGATGATACATACATCCCCTCCTGGACTGTTCCAGTGACATTCTTACAATGTGTATAAACATACATTTCTGTAAAACTGGTCTGCTCTAGGTAAAGCACTGTATAGGTTGAGAACATATTGTATGTCTGCCATAGAAAAGCTGTTCAGATCTTTCTTATTCTTGCTTCAACCATTTTAGGTGTTCTTTGTGCTTTGAGGCTATGCCTTTTGGATAATTCTCCAATGTCACAATCCATCTTACAAGCTGATCCGGCCACCAGCTGGAATTGTCTCCTACAGAACCTTGTTAGCTTGTTACAAGAAATAACATCATTCTTCCTCAGCGTGCTACACAAAGCATGGAAGGAAGAGCCTTCAGGTAAGACAATAATAAAATTACCCTAAGCAGTTGTTGTAGAACCTTATTGACAGTAAAATGCCACCTGGTATCGGCAATCTATTCAAGACAAATTGCTCCAAAAATCAAATTGTGCCCCTTGTCTTTTGAGCCCTGCCATGTGCCCACCACCTGTTTTAGATAAATATAGTAAAACAATCAACTTTTTTCTAAATTAAAGGGACTCTGTCAGGTCATTTTTCAGTATGATACTAATATTACCCTTGAATAGTGCCTGGGCAGACCATTTAAAAACATGTAAAATCATTGTTGTACATTTAATAGTTTTCTTGCTATAAGTGTTTCACACCCTGCAGGCAGCTGATGCATTAGTCCAGCTCCATTACTTTCACAGTGTTATTTAAATATCCATGCCTTTCCAAGCTGGTGTTCTGTTCTTCCTCTCTGTGCTGTGGAGGGGGAGGTGTTTTGTCCTACACTGTGTGGTGTCTGTAAAAGATTTGTATGTGTTTATATGAACTTTGTTTTTTCTACATACATGTAATGTGTGTATCTGCTGAGCAAATGATCAAATGTTCTTATCACATAGAAATATCAAGACTGCGCACACTACACACATGCTTCAGATACACACAATGACATAAAGAGCTGCATCTAAGAGCACATGCCTTCCCCCTCCTTTTTCCCTCTGTCTGAAATGAGTCACACAGGATAGAGATCATAGGAGGGCAGTGCAGTGTAATGATGCATGAATATTCATTCCTTGGGGACTGGGCAGCAGAGAACTCACTGTGATTGACACATGGAATTAATCTTTTATATTGCAGTTTGCAGAGGATAGGAGGGAAGCATAAATAATAGAAATACATGAATAGAGAGATTAGAGGGAGGAATTAGAAAATTATATCTGTTACATATGGATTAAACAAAAAGAACAGAATTGACAATGAAGTTAGATTTAAGCTGCAGATCCATAGTTGTTTGTATTGACATATAGCTCTGTTCTATTCCCCTTTCCTGCTTGTAATCATAGTAAATGCCGTCAGTAAGATCAGTCAGAAGAGCAGGGGCGAGTATTACTACTTGTTTCACACAAAGAAAGGAGGGGCCTGACATTCTCTGGGAGCGTGTTCTTATTTTTTTTCTCTTCCCTTTATAACGCTCCTGCTTATGATTGGTCAACATCATGCAGTAGAAAAAGTACACGTCTCCACTCTCCAGTCAAGATTTGACTGAAAGCTGAAATTAGAGTCTACACTTTAGAAGTTAAAATCTTCACAACGGATATGAGACATAAACAAAACTATGTACTTTTCAGTCTCCAGGTACTAATCATTGATTTGGCCAGGTTTACATGCTAAAGCTAGTCAAAGCTCCTCCTTAAAGGAACATGTCACCTAAGAAATCGCTGGCACTTTGATTCACAGTTCACAGATGCACTAGAGTCAGCTGTCAATCAAAGTTCCAAGATGCTCTTACAGCCGCTACTTACAGTGTGATTGTGCGGTGACTGAAATCTCTCCTTGTGCAACCTCATCACTGAATGCCTTTTGGCTCCCAGGAAGAAATATGTTCATTTTTACCTGGTAGTGACGCTTTCAGTAAGGCAGCCAGAAAGCATTGCAACACTGTTTACTAATATAATTGACTAGCTGGGTGCCTGATGCAGATGCATCGGGATTCTAGAAGAGCGAGTCTCTGACTCGCAATGGCCGCTTCGCGGCCAATGCTTCGGTCGTATCCACATGACCACGCTGACTCGCAGCGCGAGCGGACTCAAAAGGGGCAAAAACCCCATTCGTGATTATATAATAGATATGTATCATGTTATACTTGCTTAGTTCAATGGCAAATAGTTTTACTTATTACTTTGGTAAAACTTTCAACAAACTGAACCATGTATGTGCCTATTTTCTTCATGGCATTAAAGAAGTTGCATACATTTATATAGGAGTAACTGCACCATCTTTTCAAGATATGGGGAAGGCTGTCAGTGTCCTAATTGCACATGGTCGAGGCCTAGAGGAAGTGCAGGAAGACCTTCTTATTTCAGAAGAGCACAGCCTCATCATGACTTGTTGCTGGGTCTCCTTAAAAGTAAGACTCCAATACACTACTAAAAGTTTGCTTGACATTTTTTTAATTTGTTTTCTGTTTGACATTGCCAGGAAATTGGAATGTTTCTTGGGCCACTTGTAGAAAAGTTAATTGCTGCTCCTTCATCAGTAATTTCTGACACAGTGATAGAGGCTTCTATGGCAACTTACCACGATATATTCATGAGATGTCGTCACTGGGTAAGTCACATGATGTGGATTTGATAGGCAGACTTAAATGTGTTGACCCGCAAATTACTTTCATATTTGTCAACTAGACAGGCTATTAAGGTGTTATGCAAACTCTGTCTTAAAGAAGATCCTAAGTCCCTGTTTGAAATCAAGAGAGGTGAAAAGCAGTGAATGCATTTACAAAACTGAAATGATTGGATCCTTGAAGGGGAACTCCGGGGAGAAGAAAAAAAAATGTACATTGCCTGCCCTCCTATATAATGAAGCTGAGCTAGGCACTACAGTTCTAGAATGTATTGATCGCTAATAAATCAATAAAATCATATCAGCTCCTCAGCACTCACCCCTCCCTTGTGGGACAATAGGTCACAAAGCTGATTCAGTGGGGGGGGGGGGCATGATGAGGGCGTGGCTATAGACTTCGATGCTTACACTCTTTACCACCAACACTCTATGCATGCTGTATGTATTGCTTGACAGATTCACCAACACACTGTCACTCCGCTCATACAGTCGTCATATAGAGTGTCGGTGGCATAGAGTGAGGGCTGGCATATAGTGTGAGCATCAGAGCCGGTAGCCATGCCCCTGCCATGCCTCCTGCTGAATCTGCTCTGTGACCTATTATCCCTGAAGAGAGGGGTGAGGGCTGAAGAGCAGATATGATTTTATTGATTTATAAGTGATCTATAGATTTTAGAACTGTATTGCCCATCTCAGCTTCATCATGGAGGGCAGGGACAGTACAAAAAGAATTTCTTTCCCGGAGGTCCCCTTTAAGAAAGAGCTGAATTTCAGCAATTGGCTGTTTCAGACTATCCTATTTCTTCATAGATCACAATGAAGAGTTGTAATGATGTACTCCATTTACTCTTAACCAAATATGGGCATCAGCAAATGTTTATGAAAAATGTCACATTGGTATATACTTTATTACTTTGTAGTCACTATTTAAAGGGAACCTGTCAGGTCCCTTATGCCATCCAAGCCATCATTATTCACATTTGCATGTCAAACCATCATTCTCTCAACTCAATTTGTAAAAACAGCATTTGTTACCTCTGTTTTTCAAATGCAAATAGGTTTTGATGTGACTAGTTGATGTGGCGTTGTTTCCTCAGACTAGTAGGCCCTCTTTCCATGTTATCATGCTCCTGTGGTTATGATAACATAAATTCCATGAGGCAGCGTCATCGCCATCTGCTGGAAATCTTGCGCATGCGCGTAGCTCATTTCACTGCAGAAGCTGTTCTTGTAATCATGCGCAATGCGCCTCTTTGACATTTCTAAAATAAGCCACATGCAGGCACGAGATTTCCAGGAACTGGCAGTGACGCAGCTCTTGGAAGTCATGTTATCATGACCACAAGGATGTGATAACATGGAAAGAGGCCGACCAGTCTGCAGCAACCACTCCACATCAACTAGTCAAAAGGCCTAATTTAGATGCGAAAAACAATGTTAATGAATGCTTTTTATATATTAATTTTAGAGAATAATGTGATAAAGGGCTGGTTAGGAAGGGAGTGTTGCAGTGCAAATGTGAATGTTGCTAGCTTGGAGGGCATAAGGGACTTGACAGGTTCCCTTTAACACCTTATGGAGTGGGCAATTTTTTCATTTTTGCACTTATCTTTTTTTTTTTTCCCTCTTTACCAAAATTTGTTGAAATGACCATGACCTTTTTAATATGAGTGCAATGAGTGGGAAGGGGGAAGTGGATAGCTCACCCTCACCTCAAGTGATCCGATTCAGGTACTCAGCAGTGCCTGCTGGTATCCACCAAGTCCATGGACAAATAATAGAAGGAAAGCCGCCACACTGATCCAATTCCAACGAAAATTCTTCTTTATTAGATGCTCACAAACACATTAAAATATGCATCTTGTCAGGCATGGATCCCATGATAATCCCATGCACAACTGCCCCCTTTATTGAAAGCTGGTTACCTCCTCCCAAATCCTTCATTAAGGGGCAGCACATTCAGTCAGCCAAACCCTAATGTGTTCTGGTGAGGCGCAAGTTCCCCCTTTAACAGCTATCTGCAGATAGTCATCTGTCTTGGCTAATATCCCTGGTTCGTCATTTTGCTAGTAGAATCTGCAAATGTCGGCGGATCCGGCTGGACTTCTTTTTTAAACCCAATGTTGAGCCTGAACCCACACTTTAAAGTTATAAAATGGTGGCTGAGGGCTGTAAAACATAAGCAAAATGGTGATTAAAACAGCTGCATTATAGTTAGTGCGGACCACGCGCTCGCACTTCCAGGCCACTTATTAACTTGCTGATTATTCACTGCACTCTGCCTCCATCAGCCAATCACAGACACACTCTCTGTGACAGCCTCTATGATTGTCTGTTGCACCCCCACCCATTGTGCTGATGTCTGTGATTGGTTGCCATTGGTAATGAACCTGTCGTCATATGGGTGTAAAAATAAATAATTGAAAAAAATGTATGTAGGGCTTTGCCATATTTTTGATTCTCAGCACAGATAAAGCAGACAGCTACGGGCTACCACTCTAAGCTGCTTGGCTTTACCCCTTCTATCACCCCAATTCTACCACACCAGGGCATTAGGAAGAGCCAGGTAAAGTGCCAGGAATTGGCGCTTTTAGTAAATTCGCCAATTTCTGGGGCAGCTCCAGGCTGCGATTCTGTAGCCTGGGGCCAATAACTATGGCCCTCACCACACTCAGAATACCAGCCCCCAGCTGGCTGGTTTTTGCCTTGTCTGGCAATCAAAAAGAATATTAAAAATATACATATAATGGGCTCCCCTGTATTTTTGATTGCTAGTCAACGCAAAGGCAGGAAGGTCGGGGTGGTAGCCTGTAGCTGTCTGCTTTATCTGCGCTGAGAATCAAGAATGCGGTGAAGCAATACGTAAATTTTTTAAAATTATTTTTTTTACACCCCTATGATGGCAGGTTCAATGTCAACCAATAATAGACCCTAGCACAATAGATGAGGGAGCAAGAGCCAATCACAGATGCTTTCACAGAGAGTGGGTGTCTGTGATTGGTTGCTGGAGAGACTGCAGTGAATAATCAGGAAGTTAATTAATGGCCTGGAAGTACAAATTTGCAGTAATAGGTAAGTATAATGCTGCTGTTGTAGTCACCATTTTGATTATTTTTACAGTCCCTCAGCCGAACCCAAACAACAACACTGACTTCTCAGGGAAGTCTGTGTTTGGGGTCCGTGTGTGAAAACTACATGTTCGGTACAGACACGTAACCGTTCGGGTTTGTCCATCACTAGTTGCAAGTCTTGTTATAGGGTCTCATATTGACTTACAGTATATGATAGTTACCTCCAATAGATGGCACTAGCAGAATATTTTTCTTTCCTCTGGCAGAGAGATAATTTACAAGATCTCCTTATTACATCCTTGTATTGGTTTTCACAGTTTTTTACTTGTTCATCCCGCAGGGAGCAGTAGATGGATGCAGCACAGGATTTACCAGGCTTTGCTCTGCACTACTTTGCCATAAAGATCAAAACTTGAGAGATCTGCCAAGAAAAATGATGGAACAGGTGTGGAAATGCATTGTGTACACTATAAATCAAGGGTTGCTGTCATTGCTCCAGAGCTTCTTACAATTTTCTGTGTTTTGCAGGCCTTATTACTGGCAAAGTCTCAGCACACTCTCTCTGTTACCCGCAGAGCTGCAGGATTTCCAGTTCTCCTGCAGGGCCTTCTATCTGCAGAGGGCCCTTATCACCCACTTCTTGAAAGTTGTATACTATCATTACTCACATTAGCTAATGAGCCCCTGCCGTCCACCTGGGACCACACACTGGACCTTCCTCAGGTACAGAGGCTGAATTTAATTAAGAGGGGGGCGGAATACACAAGGTGAAGGCAGGGAGGGCTGTGCCAGCAGCCAGGACCTCTTAATAACATCCCACCCAGACGAGCTCTTTACTGTAAGGTTTCTAAAGTCTTTTTTAAAGCTTAAAGGGGGGCTAGAGACCTGGGGGACCCCTTCCCTGATTGCAGCGGACATGTTGCATTCAGTGCTGCTTTTAGTTTGCCAAGCACCAGGGGGGTGATAGGTCCTCTTTAAGCATTTCTATGTTTGTAAAGTGTTATTTTTTATATAATAGTAAGCAATATCCATGACATTCAGTATGTTTTGTTTATTAGGTATCTGCTGTACATGCCCTTCAGACTATGCTCCGATGTGCAGGCCTTCGCTCTACACTACTTTACCATGCAGTTCCAATGATGTCTCTAGCTGTCAGTAGTCTGGGCTCTCCCTGCTGGGCTATGCGCAATGCCGCTCTACAGCTGTTCAGTAAGTGTTGCCTCACTAAAGGTGTATAGGATTTTAACTGAATTTTTGATGCAATGATTGAATTTGCCTTTTTTACTTTCTTCAAAGCGGCCCTCACTGTTGGAGTACTGGGACTGTCTCGCACAGATGTGGATTGCTCCATGCAGAGCACACTGCATGTTGGGGCTCTTCTTCGAAGATACCCAGGACTGAGTGATGTATTGCTGAAAGAACTGCAAAGGGCTATACGGGCAAAAGAAATGCTGCATCCAAGTTTGCATCCTATTCTTACACTACTTTCCAAGCTGCAGACTGGGGGAGACAGTGATGCCAGGTGATGAACCTTTGGGAGGTATTTATTACTGAACATTGCTCACTCCATTGTATCATTAAGCAATGTCTTTACATTATGTTGTTCATACAGATGTTTTATGAAGCCTCTGTTGGAACTGAGAGAGAACCCAATTTATGCTGTGCGTGTCATGGCTGCTCGCGCTCTTGTGTCTATTGTCCAAGTGATGGATTATCATGCACTAATAGTTGAATTGATAAATGGCCTTCCTCACACCAAGGACGGAGTGTCCCACAATGCCTTACATGGACGACTGCAGCAGATGTATGCTTTGCTATCATCAGCTCTGAAGGAAAACTGGTAAGAATGCACTAACTGCGTGGCACCAGTGTTAATATTTGTCTAGAGACATGACTCCTAACAGAATTTTAGATACGAGTCATATATATCTTATTACTTTTCATAGCTTTTCCCTAAAGTTAAAATATATGCTAAATGTAGTCATCTCTCCTACGGTAATAAAACTTTCAGCAAGCTGTGCAGTTTGTCAAATAATACTTGTGTAATGTAAAAGATTAGACTTTTGAAGCTGATCCATGCGGTTGTAACGTGACCATAAGTATGTGTTTCCCATCCTTATGTCCCAGCTAGTTTGTCAGCTGCTTCATTCAATGGAATATTGAGAAAAAAGAATGAAAAACTAGGTAGGCCATGACTGTAAGTATGTAATTCACATTCAGTTCGCTGTCATGTCACCACTATTCAAAGGAGCTTACAGAGCCATATCTTAACCATGTGTACATTACACACTGTTAGTATTCGGCAAGTTGTACATCTTGCGAAAATATGCACTGGTGTAGAAAACCTCTTTCTTTGTTATCAAACCCCATCAAGGACCTGGTCATCATTCTAAAGATAAAATGTTTTTAATAATGCAGACATCCATATATATAAGGTCTATTTTTTGTCCTGTCACAGCACTTCTCAGACAGCACCAGCATGTGTGCTTACAATACAGCTCTTCTGTCAGTTGAGACACAGGTCTCGGGAGATTAAAGATTTAAGACTAGGAAGGGATGCCGTTTTAATGATGAATATTCTTGGAGATAGGGCTGGCTCCAGGTTTTTATGGGCCCTGGGTGAAACAATCTCAGTGGCCACCTTTAACACATACCACGGATTCATGAATATAATATAGAATCTGCGTGCTGTGTATATATAATATTGAGGCTGTGCAGGGCTGTATATATTATCTGGAGGCTGCTGCTGGGCTGTATACATTATTTGAAGGTTGCACCAGTCCAGTTGCAGCCTCCAAATAATATATACAGCCCAGCACAGCCATCAAATAACACATATATAGCCCAGCACATCCTTCAAATAATATATATAGCCTAGCACAGCCTCCAAATATCATATCTAGCCCAGCACAACCTCAAAATAATAATATATAGCCCAGCACATCCTCCCAGAAATATTTATAGTCTCGGGTGTCTGCTGTACGTGACGTTTTGCAATCAACTCGGGTCGATTAACCCCTTAAATAGCGCTATGAAACACAGCAGTAGTATTTAAGAGGGTTAAAAGACACCCATTGGCAGGATCGGCTCCCTACAATGGTAATCATGGGAGCCGATTTTTGCCATGGTACTTTGAGGTCAACTAATGATCCCAGGGTAAGGTGGCCTGAGGATACTGCTATAAGCAGGGACTAACAGTCAGTCTGTGAATCACTGACAGGTCTCATGTACAGCAATGCATGAGACCAGTGATCAAACTAAAAATATTCATGTCCCACAATAGGACACAGTGTAAAAGTAAAAGAAAGTGAAATAACAAATGCAAAAAAAACCCACAAATATCCGTTTCACCAGTAAAAACGCATTGTTTGTGTTAAACATACACATAATTGGTATTTCCACATCCGGAACAACCCAATCTATCAAATTGTTATATTTTCTTCAGTAGGCAAACACTGTAAAAAAAATACTGGCACACAAAAAATAAGCCCCCTATATAGCCCTGTTCGACAAATAATAAAAAAAATCATAGCTCTCAGAACATGGTGAGTAAAAAGCTATTACATATAAAAAAAACATTTTACTGTGTGATAGCAGCAAAACAATAAAAAAAAAAAAAAAAAAAAAAATGACATAAATCTCATATCGCTCTAATTGTTCCAACCCGAAGAATAAATCTGTCCTATCACTAGTAGCAAATGGTGAACCGCACAAAAGTTAAATAATAAAAAAAATATCTTTATATTGCTGTCTATTTGTTATTCTACCTCGCAAAAATTGGAATAAGGCTCGGTTCACATTTATCCTGTTCTCTCTGCTGAGCATTTATGTAGAGGTTTAAGTGTAAGTCTCCAAAAAACGCGATTCAGACAAAAAACCAGGTTGGAACCACTCATATAATGAAGGAGATGGAGTCCCTTTGGACACAGTCTGGACTCTGTTCCAGTAATGTCTCATCATTTTAGGTATCTTTATAGTACCCAGGCGAGGACAACCATGGCTCTGTGGACTACAGCGAAACAAACTCCAAAGTGAGTCTGTCTCATACAGTCGTTCCGCTGAGGGTTTCGCCTCAATCGCATTTTTGTGGAATTTACATGGGAACCCTGATGTAAGTGCTCCATGTAGAACACAACAATGTGACTCCAGCCTTATAGTGAAAGCAATAAAAAACTGTTCTGTACCCCAAAATGTTACAAAAAAAACCCCTAATTTATCCCATAGAAAACCAGCCCCCGCTCAGGTCGTCATGTGTCACTGGAAAAAGTGATAGCTCCCACCCCCCAAATAAAATCCAGTGAAATCTGCGCACCCAAATCCAAATGCCTCACTGTGCTTAAACTGCAGTAAGAGGCCACATGTTTGGTCATTATTGTAGTGGGGAGAGCACAATTGACAATCTACAGGGTGCATGTCATCAAGGCAGGAGCTAGGCGCAATGTATGGGCACTAGGCTGCCTTGTTTACCATCCAACAGAAAAAGGTCACAGCGTGGATCGTGGATGTTACAAAATAGTCACTGCAGCTGTAGATGAATCTATTGTGAGGCACCATTTCTAGCAAAATCTGTACTCCAAAAACATGTTCGGGAGAAACTGCATAATTGGGTTTTCTCCTATTATCCATTGTGAACATTACAAGTTTGGGGCTAAAACAACATTTTATTGGAAAATAACATAATTTTCATTTTCACGTCCACCTTTTAAAACATTCTGTGATAGACCCCTGGATAAAATCCTTGAGGGGTCTAATTTCCAAAATGGGGTCACTTGTGGGGGTGTTTCTGCTGTTTTACTTAGGAGCCATGCAAATGTGACATACTGCCCGCAAACTATTTCAGCCAAATTTGTGTCCCAAAATTGAAATCGTGCTCTTTCCTTTCCCTTCCAAGTGCTGACATTTGTCCAAGCAGAGGTTTCTGACCACATTTTATGTATCCGTGCGCTCAAAAGAAACTAGGTAACACATTTTGGGGTCCAATTTGTTGTCCTATCCCTCATAAGAGTAAATAAATTGAGGGTAAAGTAAAATGTAAAAACATTTTTTTTTTCATTCCACATTGCTTTACTTCCTGTGAAGCATCTGAAGGGTTAATAATCTTTATAAATGTGGTTTTGAGCAGTCTGAGGGGTGCAGTTTTTGAAATAGTGTCGCTTTTGGGTGTTTTCTTTCATGTAGGCCCCTCAAAGTCACTTCAAATGTGATGTGGACCCTAAAAATAATGGTGTAGGAAAAATGAGAACTCGCTCATAAAACTTGTAACCCTTCTGACTTCACAAAAAAAATTGTTAAAAAATGGCGCTGATGTAAAGTAGGCGTGAGAATTTTATTTTCCATCATTTTACATTGCTCTTATTTTCTCAATCTATATTTGTGTCTTTTCGTTCTAGTATTTCAGAGGATGTCAAGCAGGAGGTGGCTAAGCAGCTTCTAACATTTATTTGGCTGCTATCACCAGTGCAAAAGTGTGCATTAGTTAGAAGTGCCTTTTTGGAAGTTCTTTGCCTGTTGCTGCCCTTTGTTGGCGGGGACTTAGCAAATCAAGTACATGAGGCGGTCTGTAAGGAGGTGATTGTAGAGGAAAATATTCTGTCAAAGGTAAGAGCATCCCATAAGCAATAAAATCATGTTTAAAAAAGAGCTATTATCAGTTTAAGCATGTTAAATGGATCCTGTCACCCCCCAAAACACCTCTAAAGCTATTAAAAGCTGTCCCTAGAGCATATTCACACTTACCCTACACTCCTTTTAACTCCTAAAAGCATCTACTGAGAATGAAGATAAACATTATTACAGTACCTCATTAGTGATTATAATTAGTGACTATGGTATGAGTGCCGCGCATGCGCAGTGCGGGGCTTGAAGCAAACAGAGCGGCGCGGGTGTAATACGTCATCCGGCGCCGGAAATGACCCGATTCGCGTCACACAGCCCCACTGCAGCATGGCCGACGCATAACAGAGCGGGGAGGCGGAGCATTTGAATCAGAGATAAAGATCACGCCTATTGAGGCGTGTTATCATGAAGAGGGAGAGCCTGCCAGGGTGACTATGCATACCATAGTCACTAATTATAATCACTAATGAGGTACTGTAATAACGTTTATCTTCATTCTCAGTAGATGCTTTTAGGAGCTAAAAGGAGTGTAGGGTAAGTGTGAATATGCTCTAGGGACAGCTTTTAATAGCTTTAGAGGTGTTTTTGGGGTGACAGGATCCCTTTAAATTGGCCACATCATATATAATATGTCAGTGGCTGCAGAGCTGAGCGAAACTTTTCATGTTTTAATTTCCCCTTTTCGTTGCAGAGATATTAGCTTGTAAAGTTTCGGTTGTAATTGCTGTTATAGTTCAACTGGGTGTTTCCAGAGGGGTGTGTACTTCTTCCCCTGTATGAGGCTGACCAATCATAAGGAGGCAGCAAAGAAAGAGAGAAACTCCGCAATCATTTATTGTGGTGAATAAACGAAAAGTTTTAGTAGGAATCAAATAACAGAAAATAAATAACGTCTTGGTCCCTCACTGCAGACCTTCGTCAGAATGAAAAAATTCTAACCCCGCCACGCTTGTAAGAAAGTTGAAGCCAGGAAAAGTTTATTTTTTCAGATTTTTATTTACTTGTAAAAAGTGAAAAGCATTCCACAAGTCCGACGTTTCAGCTCAATTTTCAAGCCTTTGTCAGGGAATTACTCTGCACAAGCATATAAAATCACAAAAAGATACAGATTACATATAGAGATGAAACAATACATTGTTATTGCATATACAATGTATCAATAGACAAGAAAATCCCTATGGTATACATCGAACTGTTTGGTCACTGAGTGACATACTGTACGCACAGGTGAACGTAAGAAATGGTGTGATTGAAGGGAAAGAGGGAAGAAAAAGAACAGGAAAATAGAAAAGGATGTTTAAAAAAAGGGTGGGGGATAAGAAGAGTCAGGAAGATTGAGGGTAAGAGGTTGAGGGGAGAGGTAAAGATAAATGCAATATATTGGAAAGGAAAAAATGGAGAGGCCACTGAATACCTTACCTTCAACATTCCTGACTCTTTTTACCCCCCCACCCTTTTATTTTGCATATCCTTCCCTAGGGATTTTTTTGTCTATTGATACATTGTTTATGCAATAATGTGTCATTTCCATATGTAACCTGTATTTTTTTGTGATTTCATATGCTTGTACAGAGTAACTCCCTGACAAAGGGCTCGAAAATTGGTCCGCCACGTTGGACTTGTGAAATGATTTTCACTTTTTGCACTAAAATAAAAATCTGAAAAAAAAAAAAACTTTTCCTGACCTCAACTTTCTTACTAGTATGCCGGGGTTAGAATTTTTTCTGTCTTTTGTATGCAGGTTACCTTAGAGCACCTAACAGTGGTCAAGGCTGATCATGCTTTCTTTTTTTTTTTTTGTGATGCCACCTGCGGTACCTGGTAATGTTACCAGCGCTGCTTTCAGACCTCCAGGGATGATGGTAGGCAGCTGGATGGCGATGCTCCCCGCAGGTGGAGCAGGATCCCCGGGGCAGGGATGGATGAATGGGTTTTTCACTGGAAGGCGGCTCTGCAGGTGGAGGCTTAATGCAGAGTCTGCTGTTGAGACTGGAATGCAGTTTACCCGGCGTGATGGAAAAGAGACACCAGGCACAGTTCAAGCGCTGCCCGGGTTTTACTGGTAACTTTCAGGCAGCTTACAGGTTTACACAGTCACGGGTAGCTGGCCTGGGTAGTCACCAGGGGATAGAATGTCTCTTTGAGGCCCTCAGTGGTGTTCCTGCTGGTTTCTCCCTCTGTCCTTACACTGCGCTGTTTCTCCTTTTCTTCCTAGCGTTTCCCCTTGCACAGAGCCCTTCGCCAGTCCCCACGGGTCGTACTAGAGGTAGTCCTTAACTAAGGGGCTCTTGACCCTATACGGGGGCCTTTGGGGATGTATGCAGGGCACGACTCCCTTAGGTAGCTCTTGTTCTGCCAGATTGGCGACTCAGGGCTGAACTCCTGCACCGTTTCTGGACTGGGTCCTTCTGACTGGGTATCGTGCCGGAAGAGATTATGGTGTTAGCTGACACCCGAGGATCCCCCTTCAGTCCAGGTCACTGTCCTTTAGGTGCCCTCCTCTGCGCTTCTCGCAGGGTCCCCTCTTCTCCAACTCTTCTGACGATCTCGCTAACTTCTCTTCCCACTCTTCACTATCCACCTAAACTCCACCCACCGGATCAGTTCCCTAGCAACGGATTAACCAATTGATCCCCTGGCTCTAGGTGTGTGAATGTGTGTGATGAGGGCCCCAGATTAACATCCCAATCCCCTGGTCACAGGGATACTACACACACTGTTGCAGAGATATTAGCTTGTAAAGTTTCGGTTGTAATTGCTGTTATAGTTCAACTGGGTGTTTCCAGAGGGGTGTGTACTTCTTCCCCTGTATGAGGCTGACCAATCATAAGGAGGCAGCAAAGAAAGAGAGAAACTCCGCAATCATTTATTGTGGTGAATAAACGAAAAGTTTTAGTAGGAATCAAATAACAGAAAATAAATAACGTCTTGGTCCCTCACTGCAGACCTTCGTCAGAATGAAAAAATTCTAACCCCGCCACGCTTGTAAGAAAGTTGAAGCCAGGAAAAGTTTATTTTTTCAGATTTTTATTTACTTGTAAAAAGTGAAAAGCATTCCACAAGTCCGACGTTTCAGCTCAATTTTCAAGCCTTTGTCAGGGAATTACTCTGCACAAGCATATAAAATCACAAAAAGATACAGATTACATATAGAGATGAAACAATACATTGTTATTGCATATACAATGTATCAATAGACAAGAAAATCCCTATGGTATACATCGAACTGTTTGGTCACTGAGTGACATACTGTACGCACAGGTGAACGTAAGAAATGGTGTGATTGAAGGGAAAGAGGGAAGAAAAAGAACAGGAAAATAGAAAAGGATGTTTAAAAAAAGGGTGGGGGGATAAGAAGAGTCAGGAAGATTGAGGGTAAGAGGTTGAGGGGAGAGGTAAAGATAAATGCAATATATTGGAAAGGAAAAAATGGAGAGGCCACTGAATACCTTACCTTCAACATTCCTGACTCTTTTTACCCCCCACCCTTTTATTTTGCATATCCTTCCCTAGGGATTTTTTTGTCTATTGATACATTGTTTATGCAATAATGTGTCATTTCCATATGTAACCTGTATTTTTTTGTGATTTCATATGCTTGTACAGAGTAACTCCCTGACAAAGGGCTCGAAAATTGGTCCGCCACGTTGGACTTGTGAAATGATTTTCACTTTTTGCACTAAAATAAAAATCTGAAAAAAAAAAAAACTTTTCCTGACCTCAACTTTCTTACTAGTATGCCGGGGTTAGAATTTTTTCTGTCTTTTGTATGCAGGTTACCTTAGAGCACCTAACAGTGGTCAAGGCTGATCATGCTTTCTTTTTTTTTTTTTGTGATGCCACCTGCGGTACCTGGTAATGTTACCAGCGCTGCTTTCAGACCTCCAGGGATGATGGTAGGCAGCTGGATGGCGATGCTCCCCGCAGGTGGAGCAGGATCCCCGGGGCAGGGATGGATGAATGGGTTTTTCACTGGAAGGCGGCTCTGCAGGTGGAGGCTTAATGCAGAGTCTGCTGTTGAGACTGGAATGCAGTTTACCCGGCGTGATGGAAAAGAGACACCAGGCACAGTTCAAGCGCTGCCCGGGTTTTACTGGTAACTTTCAGGCAGCTTACAGGTTTACACAGTCACGGGTAGCTGGCCTGGGTAGTCACCAGGGGATAGAATGTCTCTTTGAGGCCCTCAGTGGTGTTCCTGCTGGTTTCTCCCTCTGTCCTTACACTGCGCTGTTTCTCCTTTTCTTCCTAGCGTTTCCCCTTGCACAGAGCCCTTCGCCAGTCCCCACGGGTCGTATTAGAGGTAGTCCTTAACTAAGGGGCTCTTGACCCTATACGGGGGCCTTTGGGGATGTATGCAGGGCACGACTCCCTTAGGTAGCTCTTGTTCTGCCAGATTGGCGACTCAGGGCTGAACTCCTGCACCGTTTCTGGACTGGGTCCTTCTGACTGGGTATCATGCCGGAAGAGATTATGGTGTTAGCTGACACCCGAGGATCCCCCTTCAGTCCAGGTCACTGTCCTTTAGGTGCCCTCCTCTGCGCTTCTCGCAGGGTCCCCTCTTCTCCAACTCTTCTGACGATCTCGCTAACTTCTCTTCCCACTCTTCACTATCCACCTAAACTCCACCCACCGGATCAGTTCCCTAGCAACGGATTAACCAATTGATCCCCTGGCTCTAGGTGTGTGAATGTGTGTGATGAGGGCCCCAGATTAACATCCCAATCCCCTGGTCACAGGGATACTACACACACTGTTCTGGGTGCTTTACCCCTCCGTGGCGCACTGATTTTTCAGGATTTCATTTGCATTGCACAGTGGTTGGAATCATCACCTGTGTAGGTGATTATGTTATCATCTGTGCAATACTAAGGACACCCTGAAAATATGCACTGTTTGCAGCTCTCAAGGCCTGGAGTTCCTTACCCCTGCGCTAGCACGTTTGCAGTTCAAAGGGGCGGTTACACTCTGCTGGAGGCGACGTCGTGTGCCAGCAGAGAGGGCTCTGCATGCCCTATCTGGCACATGTGTTATAGGTTTACCATTACTTGTCTAGAGTGAGTGTAATTAAGTTAAAGAGGACCTGTCACCAAACCAGGCATGGTGATCTAATTACAGCACTGGATGCAGCTTATCTTTTTTTTTTTTTCAGAACTTGCCATTTGGCCCCGCCCCGCAAGTTCTGGAAAAAAACAAAAACTGTTTAATGCTTCTGAAGAGGGAGAGAATGATTGGCAGCGGTGGGCAGATTAAACATGCAGGGAGTGTGAATCTGCCCTTCGGCTGCAGCCCCTAGCCACCTCCTTTTAGGCTGCAGGATGTAAGTTTTCTAAGTGTATTATCTCAGGGTACAGGGCTGCTCAAGTGCTGGGTGACCCCTTGTCTGGATGCTGCAGACATGCTGCATCCAGAGCTTTAATTAGATCACCATGCCTGGTTTGGTGACAGGTCCTCTTTAAATAAACTCTTATTTAGAATTTGCTTTAAAATGGTACAATATGTCCACCTTGAAAAAAGTGGGGCAAAGCAGGGCCCTGAGTCCTCCAGGTATCCTCTGAATGCGTAGATACTCGGCAGTGGTTGCTAAGTGAATTTCTACATTCAGGAACCATCTGGATTTCCCGTTAAAGGTCCCTTAATCTAAACTCATTGGTAGGGACTTGTCTCCCCTCCATGCCCCCATCACATGAGCGGAATCCTTGGCACGCACCTTCTGAAAGTTGCCGCCCCTCCACCACTAGCGTGCCGTGCACACGCGCCAAGACCTCTCGCCTACTGCGCTGATTTTCCTTGAACTTCTCCCTTCATGGCAGTCTGGTAACTATACTCTGCATACTTTGTATTATTGTTATCTGAAGTTCTCTCCATTTCCTCTACTCTCACTTCAGACTAGCAGACCGGGTTGCCAACCATCCAGGAATTTCAGGACAGTCCCTAAAAATAGGGCACTTTTATTCCCTGTTTATAAAAAAAAATTGAAGGCATCCTTGATTTTTTTTTTGAGGCTAAAGAAACGTATTCAAATTATTTTGACTGAAATAATCATCATTTTACTGTTCACAGTGTATGCAGCGCATCAAAATTAAGGTCGGTAGACATGGATTACGTTATACCACATATGGGTTTAGGCTGCCATCTACTGGCCACTCATGGTATGCCCTCTCTGGTCTCTTA
Organism: Allobates femoralis; assembly: GCA_033576535.1. NCBI lineage: Eukaryota > Metazoa > Chordata > Amphibia > Anura > Aromobatidae > Allobates > Allobates femoralis. Next base: position 648,295,051 of record JARQOC010000003.1, read on the forward strand.
TTTCTATTGTCTGTCCAGAGATCTAACAGTTATCTGTACTTTGAAACATATGGTTTTACTTATATTGTTGTTTCTATTTTTTTCTCTATTTTAAGATGCCTGTTATAAAATAGGTTTAAAATATGTTGTTCAATATATCTTGTCATATTTAGTTTTTTCATGTTTGCCTTATGCAGTTTCATTCTGATGAAAGCCTGGAATGAGAGACCGAGACATTATTTAATGTTACTTGATTGCTATTACCATTTTCTGTTTATTCATCACAACAATTAAGTTCTGAGTTCCTCTCTTTCTATTACTATGGACTAGATCGCTAGTTGAGCACCATTTCTATTATTAGTATTATTATTTATTCCATTAATTCCATGGTGCTGTACATAAGAAGGGGTTATATACAAAATTATAGATATAGTTTACAGTAAACAAATTAACAATGACAGACTGGTACAGAGGGGAGAGGACCATGCCCTTGAGGGCCTACATTCTACAGGATATTGGGGAAGAGACAGTAGGTCAGGGATGCAGCAGATCTGGTGGAGGTGGGGTGGCAGCTCCAGCGGCGGTGGGGCGGCAGCTCGGTCATTGCAGGCTGTAAACTTTCCTGAAGAGATGGGTTTTCAGGTTCCGTCTGAAGGATCCGAGCGTGGTGGATAATCGGACGTGTTGGGGCTCTGAATTCCAGAGGATGGGGCATATTCGGGAGAAATCTTGGAGAGGGTTCTGTGAGGAACGGATAAGTGTGAAGGAGAGGAGGAGGTCTTGGGAGGATCGAACATTATGTGAGGTAAGATAGTGGGAGATTAGTTCAAAGATATAGGGAGGAGACAGGTTATGGACGGCTTTGTAGGTCAGTTTTAGTACATTGAACTGGATTCGTTGTGGAATTGGGAGCCAGTGGAGGGATTTGCAGAGGGGAGATACTGGGGAGTAGTGAGGAGAGAGGATGATTAGTCGGGCAGCAGAGTTGAGGACAGACTGGAGAGGTGCAAGAGAGAGATGATGAGGGCATGTACAAGAATTTTAGTAGATTGAGGGCTGAGGAAAGGACAGATTCTGGAAATATTCTTGAGCAGAAGGTAGCGGGAGTTTGGATGTGTGGTTTGAAGGACAGGGCAGAGTTGAGAGTTACTCAGAGGCAGTGAATTTGAGGTGTGGGAGAGAACATGATGCCATTTATCATAATAGATGGATCAAGTGGTGAAGATGAAAGATGAGATGGAGGAAATATGATGAGTTCGGTTTTGTCTACGTTGAGTTTTAAGAAGCAAGAGGAGAAGGAGGATATGGCTGACAGACCCTCTGAGACTCTGGACAGCAGAGTTGACATCTGGGCCTGAGAGGTAGATCTGAGTGTCGTCAGCATACAGGTGGTATTGGAAGCCATGGGACTTCGAGTTGTCCTAGGCCAAGGGTATAGATGGAGAAAAATAGGGGCCACAGGACAGAGCTTTGTGAGACTCCAACAGAGAAAGGGTGGGATGTGGTAGTGTGGGAGTGGGATATGCTAAATGTGCGGTTGGAAAGGTATGAGGCAACCCAGGACAGGGCAAGGTCTTTGATGCCAAGGGAAGAAAAAATGTGTAGTTGGAGAGAGTGGACTCTGTCAAAGGCAGAGGACAGGTCTAGAAGGAGGAGGATGGAGAATTGTCTGTTAGCTTTGGCTGTAAGTCGTTAGCTATTTTAGTTAGGGCAGTTTCGGTGGCGTGTTGGGGTCGGAAGCCAGATTGTAGGTTGTCAAGGAGAGTGTGAGATGAAAGGTGGGAGGAAAGTTGAGCATGGACATGTTGCTCAAGGAGTCATCCTTAAGCGGAGTAACATATATCCTTACATAGCTTAAGCAGGCAACTTCATGCATGAAAATAAACACACTCTCCTCGCTGATCTCTGCAGCTGCTTTGTAGAGATACAGCAGAGCTAAGTTATTTATCAAGACAAACCCAGTGCTGACAGCTCTCACCCTTTCCCTCACTGACTCCTGTGAGATGAGATCTGGAAAGGGTTCTAGTAATACATAACTCACCTCCCAATAGCTGCTGAGATCAGTGAGAAGTGCATGTTCTTTTTTCCACTGTGTGGTGTTGTGATCTTATTCAGGAGAACAGGTACACACCCCAGAGAAAAATTTATGGTAATACCCCATTGAACTATAACTTATATTATAACCTAAACTGTACAAGCTAAATTCTGTACAACAGAGAGGAGAAATGACAAAATAAAATCTACATTTTACTCATCTGTGCAGGGATGTACACCTAACTGGTAACACCCAGTTATCTATTTATCCATTTCTAGGAGAAATAACCATGCAAATTTCTAAGGAAAGATGCATAATTTTTAGTAGGTTACGATAAATATATTCAATCACTAAAAAAGTCATGCTAGTAGACCTGACCATTCCGTATTAAGATTCATTTATTACATACAGGTTGGTGCTGACACTTTTCGTGAAGCATGTGTCTGGTATATCTGCGGTGAAGCCATCAGGTCCTCAGGGCACCCTGGCTACCATCTAGTGTCACAGCTCCTTCAGTCTGGAGATACAACTGTACTTCATTGGGTAATTGAGAAGCAGATTGGAGAGATTCCTGATAGATTGGGGGTGATACTAGTGGACTTATTGCAGGTATGGTAAAATATAAAACTAAAGCCTTAATATGTAAATCTGTCTAGTCATCGGAAGTTTATAGTCACTTCAGAATGGATCAATTTAGTATTAATCATGGTTTTTCTTTTTATGTGTCAGGATTTGTTGTTCAAACAACTGACCATGAAGTCTTCTATGAGTCTCCATTTGGAAGGTTTTGTTCACCTGCACAAGGTTTGCCCATCTCTGGCAGTTCATCGTTCTTTTTCTCCTAAGACTACTCAGGTTGTTGACAGTCTTCTTTGCCTCCTTGAGTCAAGGAAAGAAGGTCCTCAAGTCCGCAGCTATGCCCTTTCTACATTAAGCCTGCTATTGGCACATTGGTAATTGATGGCTGATGTCATGGCGATTTCATCTCTATTTTATTATGACTATTGAAATAAAGTCAACTAATTAGAAAATGTATATTTCTGAAAGCAAAATGTGTACTTGAGTACATATAATGAGAAAATTCTTGTTTTTTCTTAATTAATCTTGACAGTGAAATCTGGAAAGATCTGTCCCTTGCTTCCCGCTGGCTCTCCGCTCTCCTTGTGTGTGCAGACCCTGCGATATCATGTGAGACATTGCGACTGGCTGCAGCAGAGGCTTTACACTTCTTTGGAGGTGACTTGGTTGGACTAGCACTTCAATGTACTGTATCTGGCCTCACAAAGCTGGCTGTAAGGTTAGAAAACTCTTAAAGTCTTACCATATCTCACTGAACATGTTTTGTTTTGTTTTTCCTTTAAAACTTTTTTTCTTTTTTTTTCAGGGCTATACTGTGTGGAGTGAATCTGCTGCAAGATGAGGACCGAGTTGTGCGGGATCTTGCTACTAAATTTGCTGTTTCTGCCCTGAACGAGCCGTCTGGAAAGACATTGCACAGTGACTGGGCTATATTTGGTCTTCTGGAGCATTTAAAGTCTCATTTTTGGAGCTGCGAGGAGACCTTTCATTCTCTCATATTTCTCCTTCCTTCTTATGATCTTCATGCTGCACTTTCCTCTCTTCCTGACAGGTGATTTAAAGATGCTGCTGCTCATGTCATATACATGTATAGAATAAGATCAGCCGTGAAAAATGGTATTACTTTCCATCTAAAATATGAATGGCCCTTGTTTTGCAGGTCAATGTCACTTTATGAGGAGGATGTGCCTAATGTGTTTGCAGACTCTAACTTTCTTTGTAACCTGCTATGTCCAGTGATCCTAGAGCTGCTGGATCTTATGGCTCAGGAGTCATTTCTATGTTCTGTAGTGCTCCAGTGGGCAGAACGTGCCGCCAGTCAAGTGAGAGAGCAGCTACAGAGATGGCACACTTGGGTCAAAGAACAGGGTAAGTACAGTAGTAGCATCTAGTTGTGTGTAACCAGTGATAAATGATAACAAATACATTACATGGTTCTTGGCTATTTTTCTCTTTTATGAATTGAGTAATTCTTTAAAAACGCAAATATAGGGCTCAAAAATATATGGGAATGTTTAAATCACAAACTGGATCTTGAACAATAGTTGTAAAATATTTACTGATATAATAGTGGAATTTGTTGGGGACAGAATTATACATTGTGTGCACAATCATTAGGCAAGTGAGTATTTTAACCATATCATCATGTTTTATGCATAGTTTTCAACTCCAAGCTCTATAAACTTATTCATGCCAATTAGTTTACAGAAGAGCAAAGAAAATGCCACCTAAGGATACGGTCAGACATTGTGTCCTCAATAAAAGCACAATTTTGTTTTACAAATAGCAGTGGGCAGTTTTAGCTGCATTTGGCCAGCTGCACCATCTGGCCCTATCCTAGCTGGTCAGATTGATATCCATGGCGCTTGATTGAGTTGTGGCTACAGAGTATGGCCAGCTGCTTGCTACAGATTGTCTGGTCACCACCTTGGCCAATTGCTGGATAATTTTGCTTCACCATCATGCAAATATTGGCCTTCTGCCATGTGTAGTATGTAACTAGTCTGTAATGATGATAAATGTAATTTAGCAGTTATATACAGTGCCTTGTGAAAGTATTTGGACCCCTTGAACTTTTCAACCTTTTGCCACATTTCAGGCTTCAAACCTCAAGATAGAAATTCTAATTTTTTTGTGAAGAATCAACAATCGTGAAGTGGAACAAAATTTATTGGACATTTTGAACTTTTGTAAGAAATAAAAAACTGAAAAGTGGGGCGTGCAATATTATTTGGCCCCTTGAGTTAATCCTTTGTAGCGCCAGCTTTTGCTGCGATTACAGCTGCAAGTCGCTTGGGGTATGTGTCTATCAGGTTTGCACATCAAGAGACTGAAATTCTTGCCCATTCTTCTTTGCAAAACAGCTGGAGCTCAGTGAGGTTGGATGGAGAGCGTTTGTGAACAGCAGTTTTCAGCTCTTTCCACAGATTCTCGATTGGATTCAGGTCTGGACTTTGACTTAGCCATTCTAACACATGGATACGTTCATTTTTGAACCATTCCATTGTAGATTTTGCTTTATGTTTGGGATCATTGTCTTGTTGGAAGATAAATCTCCGTCCCAGTCTCAGGTCTTTGGCAGACTCCAAAAGGCTTTCTTCCAGAATGGTTCTGTATTTTGGCTATGTCCATCTTCCCATCAATTTTAACCATCTTCCCTGTCCCTGCTGAAGAGAAGCAGGCCTAAACCATGATGCTGCCACCACCATGTTTGACAGTGGGGATGGTGTTTTGAGGGTGATGAGCTGTGTTGTTTTTACGCCAAACATATCGTTTTGCATTGTGGCCAAAGAGTTTGATTTTGGTTTCATCTGACCAGAGCACCTTATTCCACATGTTTGGTGCGTCTCCCAGGTGGCTTGTGGCAAACTTCAAATGAGACATTTTACAGATATCTGAGAAATGGCTTTCTTCTTGCCATTCTTCCATAAAGGCCAGATTTGTGCAGTATACGACTGATTATTGTCCTGTGGGCAGACTCTCCCACCTCAGCTGTAGATCTCTGCAGTTCATCCAGAGTGATCATGGGCCTTTTGGCTGAATCTCTGATCAGTCTTCTCCTTGTTCAAGATGAAAGTTTAGAGGGACGGCCGGGTCTTGGTAGATTTGCAGTGGTCTGATACTCCTTCCGTTTCAAGATGATCACTCCTTGAGATGTTTAAAACTTGGGAAATCTTTTTGTATCCAAATCTGGCTTCACACCTCGCCACAACAGTATCCCAGACCTGCCTGGTGTGTTCCTTGGTCTTCATGATGCTCTCTGCACTTGAAACAGAACCCTGAGACTATCACAGCGCATTTATACAGAGACCTGATTACACACAGGTGGATTCTATTTATCATTACCAGTCATTTAGGACAACATTTGGATCATTCAGAGATCCTCACTGAACTTCTGGTGTGAGTTTGCTGCACTGAAGGTAAAGGGGCCGAATAATATTGCATGCCCCACTTTACAGGTTTTTTATTTGTTAAAAAAGTTTAAAATATGCAATAAATTTCGTTCCACTTCACGATTGTGTCCCACTTGTTGATTCTTCACGGGGGCCAAATACTTTCACAACGCACTGTAACTATATAAACAGAAATCAGGAGCAGCGCAAACTTATAAATACTTGTGGATCCAAACAGTTCTGCAAAATGCGATGTCCTACGCTAAATAACTATAGGAAAAAAAAAGTAGACAGGACTCCAAAATAATTTTTAAAAAGTGGACTTTATTTAGCACGTATGGCACGAAGTTTCAGTGTAATGACACTTTTTCAAGTGCTTGACAAAGGTGCGATTACACCGAAACATCTTATAAATATATATAATAACCTACGACTCTATAGCTTATTTCTACTAAAATGTTCTACCATTTCTTTCCTCCAGGATGTATATCGCTTCCATCACTGAGAGCCTCTGCTTGCTCCCATGTTCATGCCGCTGTCTTAGGTTTGTTGGTTCGAGTTAATCTGCTCCTTAAGGCCCAGGAGATATTACTACAGTCTGGCATCAAGATGACACATTTAAAACTGTCTTCGAGCTCTGTGATCGATGAGATATCTGAGATAAAGGAAGAGCTTGCACTTCACCGGCTGGAATTCTTTAATATAGGGACCAATACAAGTCTATACAGGAAACATTTGCTGTCTAATGGCGACTCCTTGTTTTAGCAAAGGCTTGTGTTGATCCATGTATACTGGATTATAGTCTCTAAATGTATAATAATATGGTATTGTGATATGCTATGCATATTAAGTCCATAGATAAAATTATAACATCCTTGAAGCAGCACTAGGGAGAGCTTACTGTGTTATTATTGTGGTAAATGTAGGAGTATGCAGTAAACTAAGCTTTCTTTAGTACTGGATCCTGGCAGCTAAGATTTTGAATGGCAGTGATGTATTTCTCACAATATAATCAGGCATTCTCGCCTTCTCTATCTTCTCCTGAACACTAGCTGCATTGGTGGTCTGCATCAGGACCAGAAAGCATAATATCCTGTTCTGTTTTCACCTGACTGCTAAGGGCTGAAGTTATCTGCCGAGGTCAGGTTACTGGAAAGATGCAATGTTAGCCAAGCACAAGGACGTCATCTGAGTGCAGGACATCTTTACTTCTGGTCCAAGCATGGACCATAGGAGTGCCTTGTGCTATCTCCAAGGCAGTTTGCTCTGGTTTTCCTGATTTTATTGCTTTCAATACTTCTCTTCCATTTATATAATGTTTTTAAAATGTTGGCAATTCTCTTTAAAAAGATCTTGTCAGTAGGTTTCACCTCTGTAATTAACCACCGTATCAGCCTCTTAGATATTCTTCCTATTATGTTCTTACGATACTAAAGTATCCTAAAAGTTTAAAATGTAGTCTTCTAGTACCGTGGATTATTTCGTCTGCCTAAAGGGGCAGTGCCTCATCCAGGAACAGACAATCCATAGTAGTTAAGTCCATAACAATGTGATTGACGGCACCGCAAGTCCAATTATGCCTTTTGGAGCATGTTTGTGAAACTGCTGTTACACTTTGCTATAGAGGGCAAGATTTTCAAAGAGACACTGGTGGTGGATGACAGCAGTAAATCCCCCTATCTTTTGCATAGGTGATAACTTGTTTTACCTAGATAATTCCTTTAAGGATATGACTATGCAGGGCATTTGCTGCTAAGTAGAAGAATAAATTGGCACGGAATTGTACATATTTACCTACTAGTGGACAATAACTAATTTAGAAATCCACCCTCATAAAATCTTTCACCAACTATATTTCTTTGGATCATTACTTTTTAAACATTTCTTTTACATTATTGACAATTATTTACATGATAACCATGGGAGATCCTGTTTATTAGTATTGTACGTGAGCTCAGCGTTACTTAACATAAAGTGTGCTGTATTCTCACGTTTTTCCCAAGCATGTTGTTAAAAAATAAAATCTATTTTTGTACATTTGCACATCTTTAATTTCTAATTTAAAGGTGATTTAGTTTCAATAAAAGGTATTCTTTTCAGAATGAAAGATTGTACAGTTTTCCAAAACTGTGGAGTTTGGATCAGTGCCCTTTCGGGCAGTGAGTCCTTTTACATGTCCTCGGGAGGACCTGGAGAAGCGCTCACTGCACGAAACGGCACCGTAGTCCGTGAATCCATCACCCCGTCCCTGTGTTTCATGTACCCGTAATTTACACCATTAAAGAATTCTGCACTGACTGGTCAGTGGCAGCTTTTTTTCTTCTCTTATGTATTCACAATTATACAAAAGTACAATAATTAAAGCAAAAATAATGACAACTCTGCTTGTAAAAGCTTAAAATCTAACAATGAGGTGATAAAGTACAGGTGCTTATTTACAATGATGGTTCAGCCAATGTGAGGGGATGGGGAATAGCTAAACGCTGCATGAGTGGCCACCAGCCAATCTGTATAGAGCTCTTGGGTCTGGTGGAATTTGACAGAGAATTATGTTCAGAGCAATAGTGAATACCCTGTGTCTAAATTACTACGATAAGGGAGAATGATAGGCCACCCTAAAAAATGTGTTTTTAGGGAGCGCCTGAATATGTGTAAATTGTGGATAGTCCTAATTTCTTGGAGTAGAACATTCCAGAGGATTGGTGCAACTCGGGAGAAGTCTTGAGAGTCAGGAATGGGAGGTTCGGATTAATGCAGATGTTAAGTCTAAAGTTGCTTCCAGAGCGAAGAGGATGGGTGGGGTGATAGACAGAGATGAGGGTAGAGAGGTAGGGAGGTACTGCACTGTGAAGAGCTTTGTGGGTGAGAATAAGCAATTTGAATTGGGTTAAACTAGATGGACTAAGTCTATCTTCAACCTTAAAAATTATGTAACTTTGTTTTCAAGACCTCTGCTTGTCGTTTTACAATAGAAATCTTCATTGCTTGCTAATAATTAGTCCTAACATGGACAGATTTGCTGACATAGGTCTGTCTTGGACATGCAACAACGCATAAGTCAGTCCACTAATCTGTGCAATGAAAAACCTTGGTTAGGTTGGTGATCCCTTTTGCTGACCTCAAGTCCAAATCCAAATTGTGATTATACATCTCAGTGTCATTTATTATAGTGTAAAAAGGGGCACTGGCTTAAAGGGAACCTGTCACCCGATTTTAAGCTCCTACACTATCTCTAGCTGTCCCTACACCTTCCTAGCAGCTCCCTATCTCTCCCTTTCTTATCTAAAGTGTCCCTATAAAAGAAGTGTAAAATAAGATTAAACTTACTGCAGTCCCCGTAGTTAGGGGACTGGGTAGGCGTGGCCTCTGTTCCTTCCTCACTCCTCCGTGTGGAAATGCACGCCCCGCTGGGCGGCATTATTGTGGGTCCTCTCTGCCCCCATTAACATTAATCCTCCGCCCTCTACACCTCTTTGCACCGGCCGGGCGTCACATCCGGCGCGGTGCATTATGGGCCGTCACGTGATCTGCCCTAGTGCATTCTGGGTCCGATCACGTGATCGGCCCCAGTGCATTATGGCCTTGATCACGTGATCGGCCCCGGCTCCGCGCATGCGCAATGCGCTTATTGAAGCCGGGGCCGATCACGTGATCAAGGCCATAATGCACTGGGGCCGATCACGTGATCGGACCCAGAATGCACTAGGGCAGATCACGTGACGGCCCATAATGCACCGCGCCGGATGTGACGCCCGGCCGGTGCAAAGAGGTGTAGAGGGCGGAGGATTAATGTTAATGGGGGCAGAGAGGACCCACAATAATGCCGCCCAGCGGGGCGTGCATTTCCACACGGAGGAGTGAGGAAGGAACAGAGGCCACGCCTACCCAGTCCCCTAACTACGGGGACTGCAGTAAGTTTAATCTTATTTTACACTTCTTTTATAGGGACACTTTAGATAAGAAAGGGAGAGATAGGGAGCTGCTAGGAAGGTGTAGGGACAGCTAGAGATAGTGTAGGAGCTTAAAATCGGGTGACAGGTTCCCTTTAAAGGAACCCTTAGGTTCAGGACCCTTTAAAAGAAGAACACCAAGCATGTTACCTGTTCATGATGAGCATCAAATGTCCAGTGCAGGAAGAAGATAAACAGTCACCAATAAAATGATCTTGTGGGGATAACTGAAAGTTTTGAGTCATTCCACCATATTTATTTTTATTCTAAAGTTATGTAACCCCTGTTAATGTCTGTATTCCTAAACATAAGTTTCACAATATATTGCGTATTCTGCTTGCAAATTCACTGATTTCTACATCTTCGCGTTACTATTATGGCATTAAAACTGGGCATGTCCAATTACCCAAACCAATAGGACTATAGCGAACAGTTTGCTAGTGAGAAAATGGGTTATAGAATCACTTCATTGCCTTCTACATCTACTGTCTTGATTCTTTACCTTTAGGTCCTATACAGTGCAGTATGGTGAACTTTCTTGGTGATTACGGCACATTTTGGGATTTTCTTTAATCTGAATATGTGTGAAATACGTTTATTCAGTTTCGTAGGTAATTATGATTCTTATAGCCGGAGCACAGTATGTAAATGGTTTGCAGCAACTGGTTCCCTTCACGTTCTGCTAGGTTAATACAAGTCCTATAAAATTGGCCCCAATGTATGTGTTTGAAATAAGATGTAGAGTGGAACTTTATCTAGCTAACCTTTACTCAGACTCTTCTGCTCTATGTCAGTCATTGTACTGGCTACCTACATACTATAGGATCCAATTCAAACTGCTTGTTCTCACCCACAAAGCTCTTCACAGTGCAGCACCCCCCTATATCCCCTTCCTCATCTCTGTCTATCACCCCACCCGGTTCTCTTCAAACTGGAAGTGACTTTAGACTAACCTCTGCATTAATCCGAACCTCCCACTTCCGGCTCCAAGACTTCTCCCGAGCTGCACCAATTCTCTGGAATGCTCTACCCCAAGAAATTAGGTGTATCCACAATTTACATAATTTCAGGCGATCCCTAAAAACACATCTTTTTAGGGCGACCTATCGTGATCCCTAGTCACAGTCATCTAGACATAGCCTATCCGCTCCACCAGTCTCAAGTGGATCACAAATAATGGTTGGTGGCCACGTATACTGCTTACTGCTCCTATCTGTTCCCCATCTCCTCAAGTTGACTATACCACCATTATAAATAAGCCCCTCTAGTTTGTGTCACCCCCACCTCATTGTTAGATTGTAAGTTCTTATGAGCAGGGCTGTCATTAGTTTGCTCTAATTATTGTATTGTATTATGCTTTATATTATATTGTATTGTTTTTTGTATTGTCTATTCTGATAACTGTTTCTTATGATTTTTTAAATATGAACCTCTGCTGCGGAATATGTTGGTGCTATATAAATAAACATTATTATTATTATAGGAAATAAAAATTAATAGCTGCTTTATAACCTAGGGGATTTGTATTTAAACAGCAGTACAAAGACAAAATGTGAAACTTCTGTTCAATATATTTAATTATTGTCTTAAGATAGTACATGCTATTGATACATTGTCAAAAAACAATCCTAACTACTTGTATGTGCAGGCCCCTATCCATGATGCCTATGGGCGCAAGTCATTCTGGCATACTGAGATTCGGAATCTGACAAAAAAAATATATAAATAACCATTCTCCTTCAGAAGCCATATTGTAGAGTTGTTTTCCACTAGTCACATTGCATCAAATTTTCACAGCTCATATAGTACAGATCCATGGAGATCAAATATCATGCAGCCCCCGCCTCACAACTGAAGCCTATCACTCTTACATGAGTTGAACTTTTCGCACCATAAACATTTACACATTGGAGGTTGATTAATTAAGCATGCTATCAATATTTGATTGGATTGGATTAAAAAAAAATCCCTCAGCAGGTTTTTGCTTTGTAATCTGAACACAGCAGGAGATAGAGGCTGAAACAGATTTTAGTGATGTGTCATTTATTAAGATTTGTGCTACTGATTACTTACAGTGAAGGTTTTATCATTTCTCTGACTGCATCATGCAAAGTTTTTAAACCACACCTCTTCCTCTGATAAGCCGCTCTCTGGAAATAGACAATATACATAGAAAGCAGTGGTGTGGGTAGGTTACTTTTTTGAGGTCCATTAGGGTATGTGCTCACGGTCCGGAGGAGCTGCGTGTTGGACACTGCTCCTCCGGACCTGAGTGAAGCCACGAGTGTCCGCAGGGAGACTCACCATGTGCGGCGGGTGCGGGTGCAGGGCGGCTTCTCCCTGCAGTCACCTATGGCAGCCGCTTCCAACTCTGCAGCATGAAATAAACATGCTGCGGAGGAGCGGACTGCCGTCAACCCACACCACAGCTCCAAACATGCTGCGGGCGGGTTAAGCATAGTGAGGATGGGATTTCTTGAAATCCCATCCACTATGCTTGTACTGTACTACGCAGCGTTTTGGACGCAGCAGCTAGACGCTGCGTCCAAAATGCGTATACTCATTGTGTGCACGCACCCTCACATCAAAGAACTCTGTATCACTTAGCTTACTCAGTGCAGCAGCTGAGACACATTGTTGGAATCAGGGTCTCTTTTCCTATATGCCGCTCTCAGATGAGGTAGCAAAAACCTGTTGACAGATGCCCTTTAAAGTCAACCTCAAGAAGCAATCACTGATCTCAGGGAAACCAGTCCAAGAAAACACTGCGGGCAGCCGGCTAAAGCACTCAACACAGTGAATTGCTAGGTGCATTGCCCCCCTGGGAATTACGAATATGCAAATAGAGTCCGTGGAGCCTCGTTTAGGAGTCTCAAGCACAGGTCCTGTGTTTGATTCAAATAGTGTTTATTGAGTTTTCTTAATAATCCAAATAACTGTCAATCGATAATTATATGATAAGAATTCATGTCGTACAATCATTATATTATACAATTTGCTTAATTACTTAACATTGTTTGTAAATGTGCTGTATAGTATCTTCAAAGGTCCTGTGTTTAAAGGCCCCGTCACACTTGGCGACGCACCAGCGATCCCGACAACAATCCGACCTGCTAGAGATCACTGGTACGTCGGTATGTGATCGCTGGCGAGATGTCAGACAGTCAGATCTCACCAGCGATGCAGCAACGATACGGAACGATACAGCGGTCGTTGGGAACCTGTCACTCTCAGACGTAGTATTGAGATCGCTGGTTGTTGTCCCTGTCAAACACAGCGATGCATGCAGCCCTGCGGGAGCACAAGGACCAAAAATGGTCCTGTACGGTTTGTAACGATCAGCGATCTCACAGCAGGGGCCTGGTCGCTGCTACGTGTCACACAAAGTGAGATCGCTGCTGAGGTCGTTGTTGCATCACAAAACTTGTGACTCAGCAGCGATCTCACAGCAGGGGCCTGGTCGCTGCTACGTGTCACACAAAGTGAGATCGCTGCTGAGGTCGTTGTTGCATCACAAAACTTGTGACTCAGCAGCGATCTCTCTTAATGTGATGGGGGCTTAAGACTCCTAAACGAGGCTCCACGGACTCTATTTGCATATTCTTTAAAGTGTATCTGTCCCCTACAGTAAGCCCCCCAGGCTATAACTACCTGTTCCTTCACCTTCCTATTACTATTCTAACTATCCCTCTCTGTCCTAAATGTGTGTTGTGACTGTTTTATTGAATGTTTTTATACCTTACTGCTTCGTATGTTAATTAAGCGGGGGATACCTTTACTAGCCCCCATGGGCATCCTCTTTCTCTCCCTCTCACCACCTGCTGCAGTACTTATCACGCCCCCATGGCAATGATATTGAAATTCCAATGCGCGCCCACAGCCTGGCTTGAAGCACTCTGTAGTATTCTGGGTATGACGCCAAACGCGTCATTTCCAGAACTGCAGTATCGATACACCTAAAAGGTACGGTATATCATACGAAGCAGTAAAGTATAAAAACATTTTATAAAACAGTCACACCACACATTTAGGACAAAGAGGGATAGTTAGAATTGTAATAGGAAGGTTCAGGGACAGGTAGTGATAGCCTGGGGGGCTTTATCTGGGTGACAGGTTCATTTTAAAGTGAACTTGTCAGGTGTCCTAGGCTGAACAAACTGCCCCATAATGATTTAGAGCCATATTTCATCAATAAACACACAACCTTTATTATATAAAATTGTTTATTTGCCTACAAAAATAATTTTTAACATCATCACTCGCATGCAAATTCTTCTGAACTAGTGCAGTTTGATTTCTCAGTCCCTAATTGCAGCCTCAGGACGTGATTGACATTTTCCAACCTGCAATAGCCTACAAAATGATGTGGGCAATTTTGAACATTAACATGCCTTCACTCCTTTAATGAGACACAGTCAAACTGAATACATTCATACAACCTGACACTTCCAAGGACTGACGCAGTGAGACTGGATGCATTCACGCAACATCACAGTTACCTGGACAGGTGCAGTAAGGCTGGATGATTTCTCCCCAATTTCAGGCACATTCCCAGAGAGGAAGGAGGTCGTATAAATACATCCAGCTTTCCTCTGAATATCCGTAAAGGTGTAAAGTTGAATGTTCAAAATTGTCCACATTATCTTAAGTGATTGCAAGTCGAAGAATGTCAATCACATCTTGCAGACCAGATTAGAGACTACAGAACTGAACTAGACTGTGCCTAGCTGGACTAAGTTTAGAACAATTTGAAAATGAGTAATTTTTACATCTATAAATAACTGTGTGAGACATAAAGGGTGTGATTTGATTGCTGAATTTTGGATCTAATTATATATAGGGATGATTTGGAGGACCTGAAAGGTTCCATTTAAAAACTAGAATTCCCATTAATACCTAGAATAGAGTGCTCTATCCCATTTGGCTTCTTTCTAAAACATTGTGCCTCACTGCAGCAATGTTCTGAGTTTGATGATGTGGCCTCTATTTTTGTGACTTCCTAATGTGGTGGGAAATATCCATTTATTTTTGTAATACCTTCTGTGAACATATCCTGACTAATACTCTTGGAGCTCAAAAGCAGACAAGTGCACGGTTACAGTCAGTGGTAATCTAAACTATCGCTATATGTATGTAAATATATGAATGCAATATAATAAAAGTTTTAAATGATAGGACACTTATTGATATAATTACATATATTGATATACCTGCTATAGGATTGTGACATTTTACGGCTTTCCTTTTTATAGTAGCACCTACAGCTGACACTGTAGTAGTTTGTCAGCTGGTATGAGTTTTTGGTTTTTTTCTTTTCAATTAACAATGGAACATTTTTGTTCACATTGGCCAATTATTACATCTTGAACTCTTGAATTTGCAGAAATTAGACAAAACTATTACAGAGTAGTAGCATTTTTTTTAAAAAAGGAAGCAAAGTCCTGCCAAGAGGCAGGTAGAAGAGGTAGGTATCAGAGAGGTAAACTATTTGACTTTGTGGGGACAGCAATGTATGTATCTGCTATCCTGCATCCAACGATGGCACTGCTCATTATCACACAAAAATGTAGGAGAGCAACTGGCATGTGCAATCTTCTCTTAGGTCTTCTCGAACCCAGGATCCCTGGCAACCTGGAAGCGAAGCAGCAGTCCAGAATGTCCTATGAAGGTTACAAGATATTTTAGTAATGCATGCTCATTATTATTAGACACATAAACCAGATAATTCCCCTAGAGTGTCTACCCATATAGCTTTTCGGAAAAAAAACACCACAATTTTTGCTCTAATTTTTGCTCTACTTCACTGATGTTCTTTTTTGTGGAAAAAAATGCAGTTAAATACTAGTTGGCAGTTAATATGGACTTATACAGTAAAGTGAAATCTGAACAAAGCATTTTTATGACTTTTTATGCATATGTGATCTTAAACCCTTTTGTGCAATAGAACGTTAATAGGTGTACGCATGTGAAGATGTTGATGTTACAATAGCCAGCATCTGTCTCTATCAGCAATGTCTGGAACTGAACTCTGATCGTTGTTGTTAACAATTTAGATGCTGTAATTTTTTGACATTGGCATTTAAATTGAGCAATGGAGCGGTAACAATAAATTAAAGAGGACCTGTCAATCCTCCGATGCTATGCTAACTGAATGAAGCACTGAATGCAGCGTGTCTGCTGCATTCAGGGAAGGAGTCCCCATGTTTCTAGCCCCCCTGTAAGTTGTTAAGACTTTATAAAGTGTATAGATAAGGAGAGTCCGGAGGGTCTTACTCAGTAATGAATTATTGCTGTTGCTGGTGTCCTCCCCTCCTCCAGCCCTCTCTGTGCCACCTCTAGCTCTCTCTTGTTCAGCCTCCTGTATGTGTCATCGCTGTTACTGGTGTCCTACCCGCCTCCAGCCCTCTCTTGTTCAGCCTTCTGCATGTCATCGCTGAGGGCTGCAGGCGGGGAGGACACCAGCAACAGCGATGACCCATTACTGAGTAAGTCCCTCCGGACTCTTTATCTGTACACTTTACAAAGTCTTTTTAACAACTTACAGGGGGGCTACAAACATGGGGGACCCCTTCCCTGAATGCAGCAGACACACTGCATTCAGTTAGCATAGCACTGGGGGGGGGGGTGACAATTCTTCTTAGGCTGGTTTCACACTGCGGTTTTTCACTGATCAGGTTCGATCAGGTTTGTGTGCCAAAACCAGGAGAGGAACCAGGAGAGGAACTTGCAGAGACAAACTATAATTGAAAGACTGACACCTGTTCTGGGTTTTGGAGTCAATCCTGGTTTTGAAACACAAAACCTGACCTGACCTGACCTGATCTGACCGCAGTGTGAAACCAGCCTTAAACATTAGTTATGAGCAAGGACTACCGTGCTCAGGTGCACAGTACTCATGATGAGCAGTCAGACACTCGTATGGCCTCAACTCGAATATTGAATGGAAGTTAATGAGTAACTCAAACATTTGCGGAAAAAAGCTTGGAAGTACACTGAGCTGTAGGCTGATTTTCTGCTAAGGGAAAAAAAAAACCTCTTTATATCTGATTTTCTAGCGAGTGTGGCGAGCTGAGTGTGACAGAGCGCAAGTGCGACAGAAGTAAGTGTGTGACTTGTGATTCAGTGAGGAGGTGTTTGGGATCCTGCAACAAATACCTGTGTGAATTGCTGACTGTTTTTTGTTTGTTTTTTTTACCTTTTTAATTTTATTGGGCTTTCTTAACTTTCTTTTCTCTCTACAAGTTTATAGTCTCTTATTTTACTACCTGTAAGTTAAAGGGTTAACTACTTTGCACTTAAAACCTGTGGTGTAGCTATACTTACAAGGGGTTAATTAAGGGTGGGGGTGCATAATTAAGGGTTTATAAGAAGCAGCTGGTTGGGGCTTCCAGTCCTTTGGAAGTACACTGAGCTGTAGGCTGATTTTCTGCTAAGGGAAAAAAAAAACCTCTTTATATCTGATTTTCTAGCGAGTGTGGCGAGCTGAGTGTGACAGAGCGCAAGTGCGACAGAAGTAAGTGTGTGACTTGTGATTCAGTGAGGAGGTGTTTGGGATCCTGCAACAAATACCTGTGTGAATTGCTGACTGTTTTTTGTTTGTTTTTTTTTACCTTTTTAATTTTATTGGGCTTTCTTAACTTTCTTTTCTCTCTACAAGTTTATAGTCTCTTATTTTACTACCTGTAAGTTAAAGGGTTAACTACTTTGCACTTAAAACCTGTGGTGTAGCTATACTTACAAGGGGTTAATTAAGGGTGGGGGTGCATAATTAAGGGTTTATAAGAAGCAGCTGGTTGGGGCTTCCAGTCCTTTGGAAGTACACTGAGCTGTAGGCTGATTTTCTGCTAAGGGAAAAAAAAAACCTCTTTATATCTGATTTTCTAGCGAGTGTGGCGAGCTGAGTGTGACAGAGCGCAAGTGCGACAGAAGTAAGTGTGTGACTTGTGATTCAGTGACTTTGGATTAAGGGAGTTTGGAAGGGAGGACTTACTGAATTGCTGGTTGTATTTTATTAATACTTTGCATTTCTTTTTACTTATCATTTCTGTCTGGTGCAATCCCCATTAGGAAATGAGCTCCATGATTGGCAATGCCATCCAGTGTACATCTTGCCACATGTATGCATTCCTTGACCAGCCGGTCGAGGGTGCATACTGCTGTGTGAGATGTGAGTACGTTGTGCATTTGGAAGCCCAGATACTGGATCTAAATGAACAACTGACAACGCTGATGGTGGGTTTACACGCCGCGATATCGGCGTCCAACTCCGACCCAACTCCGACAAAAAGTCACGTGGGTCGCGAGTTGGAGCCGATATCGTTTGCGCGTTGTACGGTTTGAGCGTACAACGCGATGCTGGAACGATGCCAAAACGATATCGGAGTTGAATAGCAGAGCTATTCAACTCCCCGATATCGCATGGCCGTTGTAGCAGCATCGCAGCGTGTGACAGCCCAACTCCGATTTGTACGCCGACGCTACCCATTAACTCCCATGTTAAATGGTCGTTACTGGGTTGGTGGGCGTACACATCGGAGGGACGTTGTTTCCCGATATCGCAGCGTGTAAACCGCCGATGCGATATCGGGAAAAGGGCTGAAAAAATGCGCGCTCCCGCGCTGTTGCCTCCGATATCGCCGCGATATCGGGACGTGTAACCCCACCATGAGATCCATAGACAATATGGAAAGGAGTCTGCTGCTCACTGAACAGCTGCTCAATGGGATAGATGTGGGGGAGGATGGTAGTATGGAGCTGCAGGACCATGAGGTAGCTAGCTGGGTGACAGTTAGAAGGCGGGGTAGAGGGAAGGGTGCCAGGGAGGCTAGCCCTGATCTGGCACACCCCAATAAATTTGCTATGTTGGCAGATGAGGGGGGTGTGAGTTCAGGTACAGCACTGCTGCAGCAGGGCATGACCTCTGAAAGCCAGAGGAGTGGCTGCTCCAGTAAGGGGGAAAACAGGAGAGAAGGACAGGCCAGACAGGTGCTGGTAGTGGGGGACTCAATTATTAGGGGAATAGATAGGGCAATCTGTCACAAAGACAGGGATCGTCGAACAGTGTGCTGCCTACCTGGCGCACGAGTCCGGCACATCGCTGATCGGGTTGACAGATTACTGGGAGGGGCTGGTGAGGACCCAGCAGTCATGGTGCACATTGGCACAAATGACAAAGTTAGAGGTAGGTGGAAGGTCCTTAAAGATGATTTCAGGGAATTAGGCTGCAAGCTTAAGGCAAGGACCTCCAAAGTAGTATTCTCTGAAATACTGCCTGTACCACGTGCCACACCAGAGAGGCAAAGGGAGATTAGGGAGATAAATAAGTGGCTCAGGAATTGGTGTAGGAAGGAGGGGTTTGGGTTCCTGGAGAACTGGGCCGACTTCTCTGTTGGCTACAGGTTCTATGCTAGGGACGGGCTGCACCTCAATGGGGAGGGTGCAGCTGTGCTGGGGGAGAAAATGGCTAGAAGGTTGGAGGAGTGTTTAAACTAGGGATTTGGGGGGAGGGTATTCATTGTATAGGAGGGGAAGATAGTGTAAATAGTAACCTGGGCACAAGTAATAAAATTGGGGGTGGCATGGGGGTGGGGTTAGAACAGTCAATCTAGTAGGAAGGAATAGAGGTAAAGAGAGATGCATAAAGTGCATGTTCACTAATGCCAGAAGCCTCACCAACAAAATGGAGGAATTAGAATTGATTTTGTTGGAAAATAATTATGACATGGTGGGGATTTCGGAGACTTGGCTGGACGAGAGCCATGACTGGGCTGTTAATTTACAGGGCTATTGTCTGTTCAGAAATGACCGTACAAATAGGCGAGGAGGAGGTGTATGTTTATACGTAAAATCATCCTTAAAACCCATCCTGCGTGATAATATAGGTGAATCTAATGGAAATGTAGAGTCCCTGTGGGTGGAGATAAGGGGAGGGGGAAAAATAATAAATTACTGATAGGGGTTTGTTATAAGTCCCCAACAATAATGGAAGTGGAGGAGAATATCCTCATAAAGCAAATAGATGAAGCAGCGACTCAGGGAGAAGTCATTATTATGGGGGACTTCAACTACCCTGAAATACATTGGGGATCAGAAACCTGCAGTTACAGCAAAGGTAATAAGTTTTTGAAAACTATGAGAGACAATTACCTTTCACAACTGGTTCAAGACCCAACAAGAAGGGGGGCACTGCTGGACCTAATATTAACCAACAGGCCGGACCGCATATCAAATATATGGGTTGGAGGTCACTTGGGTAATAGTGATCATAACTTAATAAACTTTCAAGTATCCTTTACTAAGACGTGTAGTAGAGGGGCTACAAGGACACTAAACTTCAGGAAGGCAAATTTCCAACGGTTGAGAGATGATCTTCGTGCAATAAATTGGGACGATGTCCTGAGACATAAAAGTACACAACACAAATGGGAGATGTTTATTAGCATCCTGAATAGGACCTGTGCACAATATATACCCTATGGGAATAAGCATGCTAGAAATAGGAGGAAACCACTATGGCTAAATAAAGTGGTAAGAAGTGCAATATGTGACAAAAAGAAGGCATTTAGGAAATTAAAGCAAGTAGGTAGTGATGAAGCATTATTAAATAAATACAGAAAATTAAATAACATTTGTAAAAAGCAAATCAAGGCAGCAAAGATTGAGACAGAGAGACTCATTGCCAGAGAAAGTAAAAAGAATCCCAAAATATTTTTTAACTACATAAATAGTAAGAAACTAAAAAATGATGGTGTTGGCCCCTTTAAAAATAGTCTGGGTGAAATGGTGGATGAGGATGAGGAAAAAGCCAATATGCTAAATGACTTTTTTTCAACAGTATTTACAGAAGAAAATCCCATGACAGACAATATGATCAGTGATAACAAAAAGTCTCAATTACCGTATATACTCGTGTATAAGCCGACCCGTGTATAAGCCGACCCCCCTACTTTTGCCCCCAAAAACTGTGAAAACTTATTGACTCGCGTATAAGCCAAGGGTGGACTCCAGCACAGGTATACAACCCCCAGCAGTGAGGTATACAGCAGCCTCCCCAGTAGTAGTATACAGCAGCAGCCCCAGTGGTAGTATACAGCAGCCCCAGAGGTATATACAGCCCCAGAGGTATATGCAGCCCCAGAGGTATATGCAGCCCCAGAGGTATATGCAGCCCCATATGCAGCCCCAGAGGTATATGCAGCCCCAGAGGTATATGCAGCCCCAGAGGTATATGCAGCCCCATATGCAGCCCCAGAGGTATATGCAGCCCCAGAGGTATATGCAGCCCCATATGCAGCCCCAAAGGTATATGCAGCCCCAGAGGTATATACAGCCCCAGAGGTATATGCAGCCCCAGAGGTATATGCAGCCCCAGAGGTATATGCAGCCCCATATGCAGCCCCAGAGGTATATACAGCAGCTGCAGCCCCAGAGGTATATACAGCAGCTGCAGCCCCAGAGGTATATACAGCAGCCCCAGGGCTGTATACAGCCGCAGCCCCAGGGCTGTATACAGCCGCAGCCCCAGGGCTGTATACAGCCGCAGCCCCGGAGGTATACAGGCCCCCCATCAAGTTCCAGGGCCCCCCCTTCCTTGCGCGCC
Organism: Allobates femoralis; assembly: GCA_033576535.1. Classification (NCBI taxonomy): domain Eukaryota; kingdom Metazoa; phylum Chordata; class Amphibia; order Anura; family Aromobatidae; genus Allobates; species Allobates femoralis. The sequence continues at coordinate 648,316,585 of JARQOC010000003.1, forward strand.
AGCCTGTAAAGGAAAATCATACTTGCCAGTGTCCAGTCGCGCCGTCCGCAGCTGCCGACACGCGATCCCGGGCTCCATTCAGCGTCTTCCGGCTTCCGACTTCCTGTGGTCGCGGGCAATGACGTCATTGCCCGCGACTACAGGAAATGCGGAAGACGCTGAATGGAGCCCGGGATCGCGTGTCGGCAGCTGCGGACGGCGCGACTGGACACTGGCAAGTATGATTTTCCTTTACAGGCTGGCGCGCAAGGGGGGGGGGGCCCTGGAACTTGATGGGGGGCCTGTATACCTCCGGGGCTGCTGCGGTATTTTTTTTACTTTTTTATATAGACGCGTATAAGCCGAGGGGGGACTTTTCAGCCCAAATTTTAACCTCATGACCCATTATCAACATGGTTTTACGAGGGACCGTTCCTGTCAAACTAATCTGATAAGCTTCTATGAAGAAGTAAGTTCTGGATTGGACCAAGGAAATGCAGTGGATGTGGTGTATATGGACTTTTCAAAAGCTTTTGATACGGTGCCACACAAAAGGTTGATACATAAAATGAGGGAAATGGGGATAGGGGAAAATATGTGTAAGTGGGTTAAGAACTGGCTTAGTGATAGGAAACAAAGGGTGGTTATTAATGGAACACACTCAGAATGGGTCACAGTTAACAATGTGGTACCACAGGGGTCAGTGTTGGGCCCGCTTCTATTTAATATATTTATTAATGACTTGTAGGGGGCATACGGAGTAGAATCTCAATATTTGCAGATGACACTAAACTCTGCAGGGTAATCAATACAGAGGAGGACAATTTTATATTACAGGAGGATTTATGTAAACTAGAAGCTTGGGCTGCTAAATGGCAAATGCGCTTTAATGGGGATAAATGTAAAGTCATGCACTTGGGCAGAGGAAACAAAAGGTATAATTATGTGCTTAATTATAAAACACTGGGCAAAACTGTCACTGAAAAAGACCTGGGTGTATGGGTAGATGACAAACTCACATTTAGTGGCCAGTGTCAGGCAGCTGCTGCAAAGGCAAATAAAATAATGGGATGCATTAAAAGAGGCATAGATGCTCATGAGGAGAACATAATTTTACCTCTATACAAGTCACTAGTGCGACCACACTTAGAATACTGTGTACAATTCTGGTCTCCGGTGTATAAGAAAGACATAGCTGAACTAGAGCGGGTCCAGAGAAGAGCGACAAAAGTCAGGACTAAGGGGTCTGCAATACCAAGACAGGTTATTAAACTTGGGGTTATTTAGCTTGGAAAAACGAAGGCTTAGGGGTGATCTTATAATAATGTATAAATATATGAGGGAACAGTACAGAGACCTTTCTAATGATCTCTTTACTCTTAGGCCTGAGACTGGGACAAGGGGGCATCCTCTATGTCTGGAGGAAAGAAGGTTTAATCATAATCACAGACGCGGATTATTTACTGTAAGAGCAGTGAGACTATGGAACTCTGCCACATGCTGTTGTAATGAGTGACTCACTACTAACATTTAAGAAGGGCCTGGATGCCTTTCTTGAAAACTATAATATTATCAGTTATACATACTAGATTCTTTGATAGGGCGTTGATCCAGGGAATTAGTCTGATTGCCGTATCTGGAGTCAGGAAGGAATTTTTTCCCCCAATGTGGAGCTTAGTGTTGCCACATGGGTTTTTTTTTGCCTTCCTCTGGATCAACATGTTAGGCTATGGGTTGAACTAGATGGACTTAAAGTCTTCCTTCAACCTTAAAAACTATGTATGTAAACTATGAGTTCCCTACTACCTATACTAATTCGATAATTTGTTCAAACAACACAAACTCCACCATATATATATCAGCCTCATGATTAATTCATTCACCGGCGCCACTTCCCTGTGTGAAAGGTGCTAGCCAGAAAAAAAACATGAAACAAGAAAAAGATATCGGCACAGACACCCATACACGCAATGTGTGGCGCCCCTGTGACCAGGGTGGCCACAGGTAGGAACTGCAGCCAGGCAGTAGGGTAGACAGTTTGTATAGCAAACACCTTTACAACACATATCCACTGACATGGGACCCAACCCGGAGCCTGGGACTCTAGGCAGGCAAGGGGTAGTGGGCCAGTTATGAGTGGGTGAAGCGTAGTCATGGTAACCGATCAGTATATAAGGGAGAAACAGGAAGTAGTTAGCGAGTAGGCGGATGCCGAGCAGCCAAGACCGGACCAGTACCATCAGGTGCGGGGAAGACGTTAGGGCCGACAGATAACTAACAGAGCAGCCTCTCCTGATATATCTGGGAAGTTACACAGGTAGAGAAGAACCCGGTGATCTCTTGTAAGACAGGAACACCTAAGGTTAGGCTAAAACCAGAGTGTTAGCTCTGAGGGGGACTGAGGATTCACACCAGCTCCCCAGACAAACTGATGGGGGACAGAGATTCCAGGTCTGTGTTCCCACTACAGGGTTGGGGCACAGCAGCAACCAAGAGGACCCGGCTTACCGCCCATAGACTTAGGGGGAAGCTACAATTGGGGACCGAGCTGCCGCTCCGCAATCCACCCAAAAGGAAAAGAGAGAATCAGCCTGGAAGGACGCATAGAAAGAGTGAGGGGTCTCAGAGTGATAACCTGGCTGCAGAGGGTTCAAGTGTACCGGAGTCAACTGTGTAAAGCTGTATTGTACCGTGCACTGTTTGACTGAAGAATTGGAGAAGTAAACCCGGTGAACCATGCTTCAGTGTCTGTGTCTGATTCCAGGTATTAAAGAACTGACAATCCACCATTTGACCCTGTCAGGAGCTGTCCCGACCCCCGGCGGGCTCATCCACCTTGCTGCAGCATCCATCCATCCTCCTAACAGAAGTACACTGCAGCGGTGGTCCCCTCACTGACCACAACCCGTGGGTGGCGTCACGACTGACTAATCCCTGTAAATAATCCCCCATTTATTGTGTGAACCCGGGACACGGTCCAGACCAGGACCGCCGTGACATCCCCAGCAGTACTCCGTCCCAGTGGGTTCCACACAATGTATACCGCAGGTAGAGGCATAAGGATAGGACCCGGTAAGATGAGACACATTGACGCTGGTTATCTTTCATGCTGGGTGTAGGGATACACCCAGCGCTGGATGATGACGGGGGGGGGGGATGGGAGAAAGGAGTCCCTGATGCTAAGGACAAAAATGGGGGATGGTGACCCCTAGAACAACTAGCACTGACACCTGGCTCCCCTAACGTCCCTATACAGTTTTCACAACTGTCGCTGCCAGGATACCTATTCCTTGACTGTCCCTGGACTACCACTACACAGAGATCAGAGCGGGTGATCAGTAGTCAGCCCGGCTAGCAACTAGAGAAACAAACAACCAATGAGGGAAAAGATAGACTTAGCTTGAGCAGATCCAAGCAGCAAACCAACAGACTCCAGGAAACACTACTTTGAGCCAGTATGCAACGAGGAAAACCTGAACAGCTATCACTAGCAGTGCATCTTGGGAGTCAAGGAGAATATATAGGCAGCAAGGTAAGGAATCAGCTGGGTCCTAGTGACCTCCAGCTTTAACTAAAAGGGGAATGCCTCTTAAAGTGACAGAGACATTTTCTTAGGATTTTGACTGTTTGGCCAAACGCTGGGACCTTCTGCGAGTGGCCTCTACAGTCTCATTCGTGCCTCCTGACATACCCGTGATATTACCGGGCTCACATGCTTTGGCCATCGCATCAGCTAAGTTCTCATTTTTTTCTTTGTATCGTGAAGCAGTTTTCTGCTATGCCTTTATGCCCCATTCACACTTGAGCAGCTTTACATATAACCATGCCATAGCATTCATTAGCCAGTATGCTATTTCATATATGCTTAGTGTTAGTGTGCAGCCTATATCTTTTTCTTGGTCCACCTATGTACCAGGAATTTTTTGTGGGGACTATATATGAAAATTCCATAAGTAATTGGAGTCTAAGTGGCATCCACTCAGGAGTTAAAGTTTCTACATTAATTTATAACTTTATTAAATCATTAAAGGGAACCTGTCACCCCTTTTGGGCATTTTAAACTATGCCCACCAGCTTAGACATTATGTAAATGGGGTCCTAGTAATCCTTGTATGTGCCCAGACTGGACCGGGAGGCTGCTGTTTAGACCTGGGGGATGATGTGCTTGCCATCCCTCCAGACTGCAAAACCCTCCTCGTGTTTTTTACATTTCCCGCCCCTCTTCTGGCCGGCGCTTAAGTGACAGCCGCCCTCGCATCGGCGCAGTGGAGGGGTGTTTGCTCTGCATTGAACAGGCCGATGTCTGGAGAGACTTCACAAATCTCGCGCAGGCAGAGGGGCGCCTGTCAGTGTCGACATCTCACGAGATTTGTGAAGTCGCGCGAGACATCGGCCTGTTCAATGCAGCTAGGACACCCGCTCCACTGTGCCAGTGCGAGTGTAGCTTTCACTCAAGTGTCGGCCAGAGGAGGGTTGGGAAATTTAAAAAATACAAGGCGGGTTTTGCAGTCTGGAGGGGCGGCAAGCACATCATCAACCAGGTCTAAACAGCAGCCTCCCTGTCTCAATAGGAGGCCAGCGCTGGACACAATATAAGTTCATATTTCAGGTATGAGGGGTCAGTCTGGGAACATAAAGGGTTACTACAACCCCATTTACATGTGTAAGCTGGTGGGCATAGTTTAAAATGCACAAAGGGAGTGACAGGTTCCCTTTAAAAGCTCATACACATAAAGACAATAGAAAGAAGTACTTGGTGAAAAATTCAAAGTTTGGTACCACAATCAGGCTGTAACCCCTGGGATAAGCATAGAATCAAATTGTTTATATCACATGATATTACACCACACATTATTAGCTATGGGATGACATAGATATTCACATAAAAGAGCAACATTCACTCCTATCCATTACACTCACCCATAGGTCTAAGATGACAGATTCCAGATCCACACTGTGCCCATGTGCCCTGACCTGTGGTGACCCCTACCCCAACGTACGTTTCACTAACCTTTGTCAAGGGGTCATTACACATGTCGAGCCTGTCCGAGTGTCTGACTGCTCCTTATAAGTACCGATTATTGAGCATGGTCGTGCTCGTTCATTACTAATTAACATGACTGCATCATGGTACTCCTGTGAATCCCAGTCATGGGCTGAACTTCAAGGGAGACCATGATCTTCACTGTATACAGCAATAATAAATTATAGATCAATTTTCCCCAGGTTCATGTCACCTAAGGAGTCTAAAATATAAGGTAAATTAAAAAAATATATGAAAACTCAAATCATGCCCCTTTTTTTCCCAGTTTAAAATAAGTTAAAACCATTTGGTATCACTACATCTGTAAAAGTTCAACCTATCAAAGTATAAAATTTGGACCTCCCGTGTTGGCCCACCCCTCTACGACCTATAGTGTCGAATATTCTGCTTGCAGCACGACAGTACATAACAAAACACTGGGAAAACAACAGGCATCCCCTTTAGAGATGAACTTTTGTCCCGTATAAATCCTCATCTCCAATATGAATCAGCCCTAGCCCACGATCTCAGGAGGAAAACAAAATTAGATAACTGGTGGGATCCCTGGGTAACGTCCACCTTCAATACTGTTCCAATTACTTTTTAGAAAGGAGTCTCCTTATATGGGTTAACCTACTAAGTAGTATAGATGGCTTAACCATGGTGTCTGCAGGCAATCTATTACTTAAGCAAGGCTTACTAGACCACAAATGTGATTGTAATTTAAATATGTATAAAGTTTTATGCGGTATCTCTCCCTCCCCTTTTTCCTCTATCCCCTCCCCTCTCTCCCCACCCCTTCCCCTTTACCTTCACCCTGCTTCTCCAATTCCCCCTCCCTCTAATGATTGTTTACCAATATCCTCTGTTTCAATGTTTATATTTGACAGCAACGTCAGATAGTGGAACCTCATAAACCAACTACATCCTTATTGGTGTTTTGTATACTATCTGATGTCTGTGTTGCTATGATACTCGCAAATTCCTGTTGTACTGTATTGTACTTGTTGATTATACTTTAATAAAAAGTTAATGTTTAAAAAAAAAAAAAATATATAAAATTTAAACAACCTGAATCTAAATTCCACACACCTCCGTAAAAATAATGTACAATAAAAAGCGATCAAATTGTTGTCCATATCACACATTACAAAGATGTCCTCGCCCAACTTAATAGACAGAAAAATAACATTTCAAGTGTTGAAAAACATTTTTTTGCTTTGTTGCCTTTTTCCATCACTTAAATCCATAAAGGTTTGATAATAATTTAACCCCTTCACCCCCGGGCGATTTTCTGTTTTTCATTTTTGTTTTTTCTTCCCCTGCTTCCAAGAGCCATAACATTTTTATTTTTCCGTCAATATAGACATATGACGGCTTGTTTTTTGCGGGACGAGATGTACTTTCATATGCAATAATTTATTTTACCATATAGTGCACAGGGAAATTGCAAAAAAAATCTAAATGCAGTGAAATTGCAAAAAAAGTGCAATCACACGTTTGTTTTTTGAGTATTTTAGTCGCCGCTCATCTGTATCTCCCAGAATCGCGGACCTGCTGTGGTTGGCAGCACCTGCCAACCACAGCAGGAAACTGCGCTCTGACAGCATCCGGGGTCTAGCCAGGACCCCGGGCTGTCATGTGAGCACCGGAGATCCCGCGATACTATCGCGGGATCTCCTGAGCAGGCGGGGAACGGCGCGTTCCCCGCTGCGGCCGCCTTTGATCCCGCTGTCAGAGATTGACGGCGGGATCCAAGGGGTTAACAGCACCGATCGGATCCCGGATCCGATGGGTGCTGTTACCCTGATATCTCAGCTGATGAGATCAGCTGAGATGTCGGTGCTTTGATGCGAGCTCCGCGCCGGAGCTCACATCAAAGCCCCCTTACCGGTCCAGGACGTTGTACAACGTCCTGTGTCGGCATGGAGTTAATTGTGCTGAACTGAAGAATCATGTTTACAGATCATTTTCAGTATACAATGAAGTCTGTAAAAACAAAACCCCAAAAAACAATGACAAAACTCCATTTTTTTCACTATTTCATCCCATTTAGAATTTTATTTCCTGTTTTTCAGTACATTGTATGGTAAAACGGTTTCATTCAAAACTTCTACCACATGGAGTTTTTTGTCTTTTGCAAGACGACTTGGAAAGAATGTTTTGCCTTTTTTTTTCCCTCAAAACACAGCATGCGCTAGGTGTAGTTATCATTTTCAGGCTTAAGTATGAAGGAAAGTAGTCTGGAAAATGCAATTCAAGGGTTTGCTAGAATGGCAACAGTGTGTTGCATCTTTGGACTCCACAAGAAGTCCTATGGATTTGAGATATGGAAATGCACAGAATAAACAACGCAGAAACCAAATAAAATGTCCCAAAACATTTCAGCACAGAGCTCTAATGACCTGGTGAAATGAGCTGTTTTAATGTCATTTGGAGCTTTAATGAAGATTAGCCAATAAGAGTTTGACAAAAAGTTATAGATACTGTGTTTCTCCAAAAATAGACCCTATGCCAAATATAAGCTCTACCAGGGTTTTTCAGGCTTTTTGGAGTAGGCTTGAAATATAAGCCCTACTCCAAAAATTAGCCCTAGTTCCGTACTCACACTAACAGTATCCTGAAACAGGGCTTGTGCAGCCCGTTCAGGTTATGTTAGTTTTATTGTCCCCTGGTGTGCTCTAAGACCCAGTTTATTAAGCTGATGAATATACACCATCTTCCTACAATAATCCTCCCTCCCCTCTGAAGCTGGCACCCACTCACACTCTGCCTGCTGCACTGATTAACACTAGAACTACTGCACTCGTGACACCTACATAGAAATACATAGTGCGAAGTAGTCAAAATGACTACCTCAGTAGTTCTAGTGTTAATGCAATCCACAGCAACACTTCTGACCTGAGCATGACACCTGCGTAGAAATACACAGTGCAGTGTCACTCTCAGCTGAGGATGGCAATAGTCGCTACTGTGGGGTGATTATTCATGCCCCTTGCTCCCCGTTAAAACAATAAAACATTATACTTACTTTAAGCTCCGGTACCAGCAGAGGTGCCAGCACTGACAGGACCTGTGAACACAGTGACCATGTGACTCACAACGAAGGAGCATCTGGAGTCTGTATGTCCTACCTTCTGTCCCGGGTGCTGATTGGTCGCGAGTCATATGGTCTCCAGAACTGAAGGTCCTCCTGATCAAGATTGAAGAATGCGTCCTCCACAGTCCTGCTGTCGTCTCCAGATCATCGTTGTGGTTAAGTACACTATGGTACTGTGCCCTTTTCCTGTTATAAGGCACTGACCCTGTGGGCCTGATAGTAATCAATGCATTCTGTGTATAGAGTATAGCCCCCATCCTGTAATATGGCTTCAATCTTGTTATATTTGGCCCTTCTCCTGGAATATATGGCCACAATTTGTGTGAATGATTTTTACCAGCCCAAAAGTAAGCCCTAGCACTTTTTCCAGAGGTCAAAACAAAATAAGACAGTGTCTTATTTTTGGAGAAACATGGTAGAATTTGATGTTTGGTGACTAGTGATGTGCGAATACTAAAAAATTTGGGTTTGTATTCTCACCAAATACCTCATACTATTCCAGTATTAGTCACGAACAACGAACCCAATAAAAGTCAATGGGGAACTCAAGCATTTTCTGGGAGCAATCAATTATCTCATTATCTAGTGCTTCAGTTATCTCCTTTGTATTAAATAGATTTTTGCACTGCTAGTACACAATGATCTCTTACCTTGCACCTGCAAGACCATCCCCTTGGCAATGTCCGCGAGTACTCACAGCCTCAGCCTGACACTCTACACATACAACTTGTTCTCGCATTAACCGTTTGCCCCAGTTTTGCAGCCAACAGCCAGGTCCCACATGTTTTAGTCTGAAGTAGACACAATAACTATGGAAAGAAACATAAGCATTTCGTCAATTTGTACCTTCTTTATTTACCAATGTTATAACAGTTCCATATTCACAGTTTTTTTTTATTGCAATCTATAAAAATAGGCAAAATTCAAATTAAATAATACTTTAACCTTATATAGTGCTATTAAGTCCGCGGAACTTTTACATACTTCAAAAGGTCCTTTTACCATTTTGAGCATGGCAAACTTGCTACATCACGACATGGTATTATATTAGAAAACGGCACTACTGGTAAAGGTACTCAAGTACGATCCTATCTTGTAATACACTAAGCAAAAACTTGGCACTCAAATGATATTAGATTCTTGTTTTACTTTATGTTCAATCCAAACTCAACATTTCAGTCTTCCCATCAAACCTTCATCTGTAAAAATTTGTCCACAAGTCCACGCAGTTAACCACGAACATGGTTTTCACGAAGTGTGCCAGAGCATCCAGAGTCAATACCTTTCCCACGACTTCGGCCTGGCACCCTACTCTGTACTACTCTAATACAAATACATTGTAAAACTACCTGCTAAATCTATTGAAAAATAAAATGCAACATTTTTCCAAAATCCTATAATTGTGTAAGTATTACTGATATTGCAGAGAACATAGCGATCATAGGCAACACTATGAGCCGCAGATGTTTCCTAATATTAATGGTGCATATTTCCTCTCTCTGTAGAGTAGCAGGAGATTTTGGCAGTACAGCATGGAAAGTGTTATGCCTGCATCGGAGGTATAGATAAACATCAAGGCTTGTATCAGCTGAAAATAAAGCTGTTTGGAGAAAGAACAATACTACTTATGCTGTGCTGTTAACCTAGTGCAGCCAGATGGTACAAATTCTGTAAAATAAGTATACCAGATATAGAGAAAAGGGATTCTATTTCCTATTGCGATTATGCTTACACATTCTACAGCACTATGCACAGGATGGTAATCATAATGTATGATGAATTACTGTCATTTATGGACTATAAGATAAGATGCACACAGGTTTTAGAGGAGGAAAATAGGGCGAAATAAAATTTAAGGAAAAAATGTGGTCATGACTCAATGCTATGGAGGGATCTGATGCTGATACTATTATGGAGATAATGTCCCCATCCTGGGCCCATTCCAGTATACAGCTGTGCTATAAATTAACCCTAGAACGCATACCTGGGGCCTCGCAGGCCCGCCAGGTTACTTGCTTTCTATTTTCTGTAAAAGTACTTTAGTTTGAATTTTGAAAATCTAGGTAATCCTCAGGTATATAGTTGTTAGTAATTTCCAGTTATTCATATATTTTTATGTTACAGACATTTCAGTATAACAACCTTTTTTTGGGACTACCCCATATTCACGCACCTGGGGCCTTTTAGGCCCGTACTAGGTTTACATGTGATATTCAGTCTTTTTGTCTGTATTGTTGCTGGGGAAGAACTTTTATGACTCTGGGAAGAGTGTGGATTCTGCATGACAACATGGTCATGTGATCTTGGAAGGGAGGCTCCCTCACAAAGTCATGTGTCTCTGACCTCATCACAGGTCTTTTTGTCCTAATTGCTGGAGCTTTGGAGGAAGAAGTCAGCTTTCTTTTGTCTGGAAATAGAAACTTTCTGAGCTCCAAAACCAGAGGCTTCTACTGCACTACAAGAAAGTGATCTGTTGGAGGTAAGAGGAGGGGGGCTGCACTTTACCTGCTTTATATCGCTTGGTGTGCTGGGACCCTAACAGAGAGTCTTATCACATACTGTTTACAGTGCACAAGCCTGATTGTAATCTTTTTCTTTTTTTCTTTTTAGTTTACTGACATCTAAAATTACAATGGCACAGTCATTCCGCCAGCCTTAGCTGGGGTCACCAGGAGGTCAGATCCATTACGGATCCCCTCCTGGCGGACCCCAGCGCTACTGGGAATGCATCCTTACTTTGCAATTGTAAAATAAATTTTGAAAAGTATTTTTATTTGAGTTATTCCGTGTTATTTGCACACAGGCCTAAAAGGCCCCAGGTGCGTGAATATGGGGTAGTTCCAAAAAAAGGTTGTTATACCGAAATGCCTATAGCATAAAAATATATGAACAACTGGAAATTACTAACAACTATATACCTGAGGAATACCTAGAGTTTCAAAAATCTAACTAAAGTAATTTTACAGAAAATAGAAAACAGGTAACCTGGCAGGCCTGCGAGGCCCCAGGTATGCGTCCACCAGCCTTAGCTGGGGTCACCAGGAGGTCAGATCCATTACGGAATCCCGTCCTGGCGGACTTCAGCGCTAGGGGGAATGCATCCTTACTTTGCAATAAACTTTGAAAAGTATTTTTTTTTTTTTTTGAATCATTGTGTTTTTATTAAAGTATTTTCAAACATATAATATACATAAGTCGAACAAAAGTGTACCCAAAAGGAAGGGCACAATGAAAATAAAGCTGTTACATAGATAATTAAGTGTACAACTTTAGATTAAAGTGTAACCAAGAGGAACAGATTTCTTTAGGACAAACAAGGAAGGAGGGGTAAAAGTATTTTTTTTTAGTTATTCCATGATAATTGAAATCGGGCCTAAAAGGCCCCAGGTGCGTGAATGTGTAGATTTCTATGGGTATGCGTTCTAGGGTTAAGAGACCACTGCACAGTTTTCTAAAAATCACCATCTCTACATGTCTGACATCCATTCCATTCCAGAGTCAGTTGAATTACAACATAAGTACACCACATTCTACTTAATGTGCTTCCGATTAGGTGATCACCTGAGCCAAATCTTTTTAACAAGGGAAAGTATAAAAAACTGCTGTGGTCTTCACAATCCTCTTGCAATAGAACAAGCTGGATGGCAAAACAAGTGCTAGGAATAGCCCAAACATAATTTGAATGAAAGAATAACGTTTAACCATGCCAAAGGAGTTGAAAAGAAAAGTCTTGAGTAAGAAAAAGAAGGACTCAATTCTGGCTTTACTAGCAGAGGGCTACAGTGAGCGTCATGTTGCCTCCATCCTTAATATTTCAAAGATTGTAGTCCATTACAACAAAGTCAAGCAGCAGACATTGGGGACAACAAAGCTACAGACCGGCAGAGGGCGAAAGCGACTCTCTACTGACCGGGATAACTGTCATCTCATTTGAATGTCACTCAGCAACCACAGGATGACATCAAGTGACCTACAAAAGGAATGGCAAATGGCAGCTGGGGTGAAGTGCACGGCAAGAGCAGTTCGTAAAAGACTCCTAGAGGCAGGACTCAAGTCATGTAAAGCTAGATAAAAAGCCTTTCATCAATGAGAAGCAAAGGAGGGCCAGGCTGAAGTTTGCCAAAGACCATAAGGATTGGACCACAGAGGACTGGAGTAAGGTAAAATTTTCAGATTTGCCCAACACCTGGTCGTCTAATGGTTATATGGAGACCTGGGGAGACGTACAAGCCACAGTGTCTTGCACCCACAGTAAAATTTGTTGGAGGATTGGTGATGATTTGGGGATGCTTCAGCAAGGCTGGAATTGGGCAGGTTAATCTTTGCGAAGGACATATGAATCAAGCCATATACAAGGTTATCCTTGAAAAACACTTGCTTCCTTCTGCTCAGGCAATGTTTCCCAACTCCGAGGACTGTTTTTCCAGCAGGACAATGCTCCATGCCACACAGCTAGGTCAATCAATGTGTGGATGAAGGAGCACCACACCAAGACCATGTCATGGCCAGCCCAATCTCCAGACCTAAATTCCATTGAAAACCTCTACAATGTAATCAAGAGGAAGATGGATAGTCACAGTTGATTAAACAAAGAAGAACTGCTTAGATTTTTGTGCCAGGAGTGACATAAGGTCACCAAAAAGCAGTGTGAAAGAATGGTTGAAAGCAGTCCAAGATGCATGAAGCTGTGATTAAAAATCATGGTTATTCCACCAAATATTGATCTCTGAACTCTTCCTGAGTTAAAACATTAGTATTGTTGTTTCTAAATGAACATGAACTTGTTTTCTTTGCATTATTTATTTATTATTTTATTGACTTCTCATTTGCTGCAAATACAAAATGTTTAGCTTTGAATTTTGGAGACATGTTGTCAGTTGTTTATAAAATAAAAGAACAATGTACATTTTAATCAAAAATCGGAGTAACTGAAAATTTTGCAGTGGTCTCTTATTTTTTTGCCAGAGTTGTATATGTCCCTCATCATGGTGTATATGATCCCCCATCCTTCTGGTATTTGATCCCCCATCCTGGCGCACACTAAAAATACATAAATTTGACATGCAGTTATTTAGCAGCATATGATTATTAATGCAGATTATTGTCATGTCACTGCATTGTTACTGTTTCGCTCCTAAAAATGTCAATTTAAATTTTTATCATTTTGTTAGTGCTTTATAAATTCACCTTTGACTTTCAACACTGCCTGAATCCTAGGCATACTATCGATCAGATTCAAACATGACTTCACCAAATTCTTATCCCGTTTCTATTCTTCACGGTCCCAATTGTTGGTGCATACTGGTCAACTCACTTGGGTAGGTATACAGCTTTTTCTTCAAGTCTACCCACAAGTGTTTAATTGGTTGAGGTCTGGGGACTGTGGGAGTTAACCCAACACCTCCACTTCATTGTCACTAAACCATTCCTTCGGCAACCTCAACATGCTTCGGGGCGTTGTCCTGCTGGAACACAATGTTGTCCTTTCTATACCCATAGTACTCAAGTCTATGTAGTAACTCATCTTGTAGGATACTTGCACATAGCTCAGAATTGAGACCACCATTGAGCTATAGGCTTGATACTAGATAAAAAAAAGTGTTTACTGTGCCTGATGGATTATACCCTCTCCAAGGATAATAGACAGCTTACCTCTAGCCTAATGCCTTTTTTTCCCTTTTGAATATTTTTCCTTCTTAGTTTGTATGGATGTACTCCATCTATATTTTTTTACCCCAGGGAGGGAAAATCATGCACTCCATGGTAGTGTACCTTCCTTCAGACACCATATATTCACTGGACACCTGTTACCAGGAATTTGGCTGGAGTGTCGGTGACCCCCACAGTCAGGAAACATTTCACTTTGGAACTAAACTGAGATGTCTAGTGTCCTAGGAGAGGGTAAAGCCCACTAAGCCTCACAGTGACAGGGGTATACCCACAGTCTTTGGTTGCCCAATGCATTCAAAGAGAGATTTTACAATAACTGTAAAATTAAATTTTTTTACTCTAGTCAGAATCTGTAGTGAACAGTATGATCAAGATCGATAGATGCATAATAGAGGTTTTGTATTTTTCTCCCTGTAAAATGTAACCAGATTTAGCTAGCAAATTTCTCATGTCTGCCTTGCACACTCCCCAGTCCTTATTAGCTTTGGTGCACATTTATTTTCCAAGACTTGGTTTCGTGATAAATGGTTTTGGGTGCACACTACATAAAAGGGCATGCATCATTCAAAAGTTACTCTTCCTTTTTTGTTTTGAAATGTGAGGGAAAGGCACTCCCTTCCTGCCAGATGTTTTTACCTTTCCTTTTGTCTGTTAGAATTTCCTTTAACAAGTTATCCCTGGCATGAAGCTGAAAGGATTAATGGAGTGGGCACTCCCAGCTACCACGTGGCTTAACTCATGAACTTGACTCACAGTAACAAAGTAGAACACATGAGCTGACCTCTCACATATTACTAATGCTTCTATATGATTTACAACTAGAAAGTGAATGGGTATAAAATATGCAAATTGTCACTTCAGTGAGGAAGTGAAAAACTCTAATGCTATCCAATAAGGGTAGCAATCCTTAAAGTCATAATCGACTCTTTAACAAGCCTTTTAATATGACTTAGGATTTGTGCTAGTTTAGAACCCCAAACTGCAGACGCTGCATTTCAGGGTGATTGGCCCTCATCAGTGCAGTGTGTGGGAGTTCTTATCTGGCTGTATGAGAGGCTAAAGGCTCTGTCTCACATAACAATATCGTTAGAGAGATCGTTGTAACTGTGACGTTACAACGATCTCTCAAGCGATGTCGTTCTGTGTGACACTTAGCAGCGATCAGGCCCTTCTGTGAGGTCGCTGATCGCTGCAAAGTGCTGCGGGTCATTTTTTGATCGTTGGTTTCCCGCTGGTCAGCACGCATCGCTGCGTGTGACCGCGAGAAACCAGCGATCAGTGACCTCACTGGCTCATAACCATGGTAAACGCTGGGTATCTAGGCAGCGCGCGCTGCCTGGATACCCGGTGTTTATCATAGTTACCAACATTCTCTCTGCTTAGCACTGCCTGTAAGGCAGCGCTAAGCAGGGAAGACGCAGACATCGCCTTCAGCAATGTGGGAGGTGGCTCCCATGGCCCTGATCGCTGGGGAGATCTGCCTGTTTGACAGCTCCCCACCGATCAGGTAACGACGCAGGTCGTTATCACTGTCGGGATCGCTGGAGCAGTCGTTATGTGTGTCTGGGCCTTTAGACAAGATCTGAGGGACTAGCTATTCTCCTCATGGAGAGGAATCTGTCTGCCGGCATAAGGAGACAGATAAGCTGATAAGGAGACTAAAGGTGCTGTCACACGCGGCGATCTGGCCTCCGATGTCGGAAGCGATGTGCGGGTGCCCGCTCGCTTCCGACATCGCAGGCCAGCTGTCACACGGCATGACGTTGCCGGTGACGCGGCAGCGATGTGGGCGGAGCCATCGCTCGCTGGGCTGGGCTAAGCCCAGCGAGCGATGGCTCAGAAACACTGCGATATAGGCTGGATCGCGCCGCCAACAGTGTCAGACGGCGCGATCCAGCCTAATCGCTGGTCACAGGTTGACAGGTTTATGAACATGTTCATAAACTTGTCAACCTGCGACCAGCGATAATTTGCAGTTGCGTCGCGCTGTCACACAGCGCGATGCACTTGCAATATCGCCCGCGACATCGCTGTGACGTCACTTTTCGGCGATGTCGCGGGCGATATCGCCACGTGTGACCCCACCTTTATAACCACAATGCTCCTCTGGGAAATATGCAAATTGTCACTTCAGTGAGGAAGTGAAAAACTAAACTACTAAGATCAACCTTGATCCTAGTAGAAGAGAATGCACCTAAACAAACAGATCCCATAAGAACTCAAATCAAAAAATGAAAAAAGTGAAAGTACGAGATGTTCCAAACACATTTGGAAGCATCTTTATTAATATATACTCTACCTTGTGCTCCTTGAAGAAATATTGATGTGGGGTCTTCTCCAGGGTCTCTGGAATCCCTTTTGAAAGAGCTTGGCAATATTTTTGCCACCTCTGCAACAAATACAAATTAACAAGCATCAAAGAATGAAGTATAATTGGTAAAATCTTTTAATTTAATAGACAAGGCTTAAGAGTAACCTTTGGAAGAATGACAGGTGTCATCATCTCCATAACAGCCACGACGCTGTCTTAGATCTGGACAGGGGTTTCCTCCTCTCCCAGGAGGCACTTTTACTTGCCGTGATCTCTCTTTGCTCCCAACTCCACAAAGAGAGTTGCATTCACTCCATGGCCCCCATGAACCAACTACACAGTGTGAGACTGCAAAGGAAACAAAAATGGCCATTATTATAGAAATATAAAAGTTTAAACGGTCAATATAAAATTCTTTACTAACAATTTTTTTTATTTAAGACTACAATTAACACAAGGTTCACAGCTTGGGGATCCAGACAAAAAGTCCTCCTGTAATCTTAAGGTACCTTTACACGCGGCAACGTTTCTAGGAATTTCACTGGCAACTTACTGGTTGCAGTGAAATCATGGAGACATTGTTCCATTTGTACACAGCAACACGATAGAACAATGTGTCCATGATTTCACTGCAACCAGTAAGTTGCCAGTGAAATTCCTAGAAAAGTTGCTGTGTGTAAAGGTACCCTTAGGGTACCTTTACACGCGGCTACATTTCTAGGGTGGCTACAGGTAACTTACTGGTTGCAGTGAAATCATGGAGAGATTATTCCATTTGTACACAGCAACAAGGATAGAACCTTGTCTCCATGATTTCACTGCAACCAGTAAGTTACCTGTAGCCACCCTAGAAATGTAGCCGCGTGTAAAGGTACCCTTATAGGTACATAGGGTTTTCACTAACATTACTACAAAGATCAAAGGCACTTGTACAATGACATAAAATAATAGCAATGATACAAGTCTACATGGTGCCTGAATAGATGCATTAATACGTCACTATTTATTGTCAAATTATGCATGATCCAAATTTGTGCTGTATGAATGACCAAGTAAATTGTCGACCTCCAATGATTAGATCCAAAGATCTTCTTTTCCTTTATATACTACTTCTCCTTTGGAACATGCAGAGGTGAATTGTATTTTGATGTCAGGGTGACGGTGTGTGAAGCTCAGATGGAAGGCAGCAGGATGTTTGTTTGCAGTCCATGTTTCTGAATCAGATCCGGCTGGACACTCTTTCTCACACGGGTCTGTCTGCAGATTTACATATGCTTCGGCGCCTCCCTCAGCTGTTTATTTTGGACTGAAACCAACACTTCACTATAACATAGACAGCTTCCCACTGTATCTAAGATGATCTAGTGACATACCAAAACGTCCGAGTGGAGATGACACCAAGAGATATTATAAATCTTCACACTGGATATAGTTTTAGATGGCTGATGTTGTTCATGAAGTGTTTTTCTCTTTCAACTAAAGTTGCTAATTCTCATTCCTCTTGCTAATGATCAGTGAAGCCTAAAGCAGTATCAGAGGCGGACATATCATTAGTGCAGCCGCAAGAGCCCTAGAGGTAAGGGGGCCCATTTCTACCTCCAAAGCAGGTGGAATTGTGCATTTTGATGGACCCTTGGACTAAAAAGGGTGTCACGTATTGTTCTTGCACAGGGCTCTTTTCTGTCTGTGTTCGCTAGTGACCAGTAGAATGTACTCAGAAGCACTACATGTTGACTTTGATATCTAATGTCACAGATTTTGCTTTGCTTGCTCTGTGTAGTTGGTATTCTGCCCTAAAAGTATCACCACAGCTATATTGGTATAGCAATTAAAAGTAGAGATGAGTAAATCTTTTGAATTTCAAATTCACCAAGTTCACAGAATTTTTCCCAAAAATGTAATTTAAAACTAATGCAAATACATCCTTAGTAAGATCAAAGTAGCGTCAACTTATATGTCAATGGGCAAACCAATGGTAACTTTTATTTACTTCACTACTTGAAATGTTTAGTCAGTGCTTTTTGGCTTTATCTTCCAATCTCTATGGAAATTGTGAGCTATGACATCTTCTCAATCCAGATTCACCACAAAATTGCTGATGCATTGCCTGCCTCTGCCTTTTTTTCATAAGCTAAAAGTATCCTCACTGATTGGTTTTTCTATATACTATGTGATTTGAGCATTCTCTGGCTGATGCAATCTTCTGCAATTTACCAGGTTCAGTGAATTCCTAAAAAATGTACACATTTGCATTAATTCAATTTGCTCATCTCTATCAAATTAACAAAAGAGAAATCTAAATGAAAACAATATTTGGTATGAACACCCTTTGCCTATAGAATAGCATCAACACATCAATTATTTTAGGTTCACATACACACAGTTTTTGAAAGACCTGGCCAGGGAGACTGTTCCAGGCATTTTGTAAAAGTAAACAGATCTTTTGTGGATGTAGGCTTGCGGAAATCCTATGGGTGAACCCGCCAATGTTCGCGTTCAGCGGATCTGACTGGACTTTTTTTAAAGTCCAGGTTGGGGATCGGACTTTAAAGTTATAAACTGGTGGCTGAGGGGCTTTAAAATAACCAACATTGATTAAACATCAATGTATGTGAATGGTTGCCATTGGTAAAAATCCTGTGTCATAGGGTTGTAAAAATATAATTTAAAAAAATTGATGTAGGGCTGCTTTGTTGTATTTTTGATTCTCAGTGCAGATAAAGAGGACAGCTATGGGCTGCCACCCTGAGCTTCCTTGGTTTACCTTGGCTGGCAATCAAAACTACAGGGGAGCCCATTATTTTTTTAAATTTATGGCTTCGACCTATTTTTTTCTTGCCGGGCAAGGTAAAATACAGGCAGCTAGGGGCTAGTATTCTCAGCTTTGTAAGGCCCATAGTTATTGCCCCCAGGAACAGAATAGCAGCACACAGCTGCCGCAACCCGACAGGCAGGAAGCCGACATCCAGGACCGAGAGCACGACATCCAGATAATGCAAAAGGACACTTTGGGACCTATTAAGCACATATCGCACAGGATATAATTGCTAACAATCAGCCGGGTTGCGGCATCTCTGCGTGCGTCTGCGCATGCGCGGGAGCTATGGTGATGCATCCCGCTCCCGCACATGCACATTGTCGCCCTGACGCTGCGTCCGGTGGGATGGGATGTGGCTTCTGGCGCTTAGCGCCATTACAAACGGCAGGTGTGCAAAGTTAACCATTTACTTTATGGGTAGATAGGGGCATATAAAAAGCCCCCGTGAGTGTAATGGCGCACACTGGAACTTCTACTTTCCCCTGAAGAAACCTGCACTGAGCAGGTCAAACTTACATTAGGCTTCCTGTGGTTTACTATCCTCTTTACGCCCGCTGGGCTTGTTTAACCCCTGATGTACTGAGTTCTGGTGATTTAAGCATAAGGTATTGACTCCTAACTGCAATATGTCCCATTTACCTCATGGGAATAATCATAAACACACGCTGCTAATTATGCACTAAGCACTTTTGAGATTGCAGAATGGACGTCATTGCTTTATGTGACTAGTATGCACAGGTCTGAATGATTTTAATTTTTATATTCATGGAATAAAGAATTGAGAAGCATTGCACTGGTGGATCTCCTTTTCTTTATGATTTATGGTTGTCATGCCATTATACCAGGTGCTGGAGTCCAGGGGTAATTAGGCGGTAGAGTGGCTCTCCACTTCCCCTTTGATTATCCTGCATTACTCTTTTTCTTTGTGTTCAATGATAGTTATGGAGTATGACTTGGTGTTGCACCGTCCCTAAGATAGATTCCTATAGGGAGAGGTAGCATATTTAAAATGACGCCAGAATTGGTTTTGTTAATCATGGTGTAAAAGTGGCAAAACATTTAAAAAAATACCGTATTTGTAAGGTCTTTGCGTTTACAAACTGATATTTGACTGTATGGTCTTTGTAGCACTATATTATTTCATAATAATAGGTTAGTAATAATAGTTTTTGTCAAAGCTTGAATTGTGGTGTTGAATACCTGACTGGCAGTCCCATTTAGGGATTGTGCAATGAGGATGGCTATTACCTGACTTTGACTTATTCATGAAAGTTGGGTGACGAGTAAGTGATGCAACAATTACTTAATTTGTCCTAGCTGAAACTTTGTGCATGGCTTAATAAATGATGCTTCCTGAGCTTCCATTAATTTCCAAGAGAGACTCCCATATACAAGACCCCCTTACTGAGTCTAGTGAAGTGTACATCACACAGATTTGGCATTTTTCTATGCTGCCATGTTGTATTTTTTGCTCCACCAACAATTTCTTATGAGTGAAGGTGTGCTGAATAGACAAGTCAAGTTTTCAACAGAAAGTGACAAATTCTGTCACCAGAAAAAGACGTAAGAACATCTGTGATCAGGATGCTTGGGAAGAAATGACACTTTGGGTCAGTGACATGAAAAACTGGATGTCACCCATTAGTTTTATAGAAAGTGCTAGAATTGCAGCTTTGCAAGAGTGTAACAACAGAAGCACCCATTGGGCACTATTCAGATCCCCTATTCCGTACAGTTGGTGCTGATGGACTTTTTCGTGGTGGAAAAATGGTTACAAGGCTACAAATACCTGCTGCTCATCATTGAACACTTGTCCAAGGTTTCAGTTCCTCTCGGGGATCAGAAAAAGTAATCTGCAGATCAAGCACAATGAAGAATTTCATCTTGCCGTATAGATGAATGTATGTAGATATATACAGTTACATTCAGACCTAGATGTCTGTTTCAAAGTAAATAATGATCAATGAGTTGTGTCAGCTCTACATGGTAAGAAAATCAGACATTACGTTCTGCCAGTACAAGGGAAACTGCTCATGTTAGCATCTGATTAAGGAAAGAGAAGATTACGGTACTTTCTAGGAGCGCTGGGGAGCACAAATGAGGAAATTATTCATGGGTTAACACGTTTATTTACCACATGGTAAATAAACGTGTTAACCCATAAATAATCTCCTTATTTGTGCTCCCAGCGCTCCTAGAAAAGTAATCTTCTCTTTCCTTAATCTTGTGCAAACCATCCATCCTGGGTGTGATGTTACTGGAAGCTGCAGGGAGGCAAAGATATTCCTAGCAAAGCAGCTCTGAACTGATAGGACCTGCGATGATGTCAGACCCTGTGACCACAAAGATAGAAAGAAATCTAACTTCCTGGATCACGCTGTTCTTAATCGGTAACCATGGAGTTAATCCACAGAGCCCACAGATCATGAAATAAACTTTTATTCCTCTTTAAAACTCTACGCATTTCGTGTACCCATTGTACACTTCCTCAGGAGTAGGAATTACACCGCCATCACATATCACACTTATTAAATATAGCCATTCCCCGGAAATGAGGTGGGTACCACGTCACAGGACCCAAACAACACACAAATGTAAAAACATATCATGTTCTGCCAGTCCCAATACAAAACATATCTAAAAAACGACCTTAGAAATCAATAAAAATCAGCATTCATCAAGAAAAACATAACAACATAGTCATATTTAAAACATTTCTAAAAATCATTTTTCATAACAATATTTCTCATAGCAGCTATCTCTAAACATCAATATTTCACTTCTCTATTTCCAAGACAAGGTTATACTATCTTTTTTAACATGCATGAGCTGCACAGTCAGGATCACATTCTATTACGCTCAACCAAATGAGCCATTTCACTATTCCAAGCACTAGGCTGCTGTTCAGGACACACAGTGCATTTCCCTCAGAGTTCATGATATCAGCAACACTATCATCTATTTGAAGAGATCGGATACTTCATTGGTTGCTGTTTTGACCTTACTGACCAGACCATTTTTTGCAATTCTGACCCATGTCACTTTATGTTATAACTCTGGAACGCTTCAACGGATCCTAGCGATTCTGAGACTGTTTTTTCATGACATATTGGGCTTCATGGTAGTGGTAAATTTAGGTTGATCATTTTTGGGCTTATTTGTGAAAAAACTGAAAACAATGAAATTTTGTGAAAATTTCGCAATTTTCAAATTTTGAATTTGTATTCTGTTAAACCAGAGTGTTATGTCACACATGATAGTGAATAAATAACATTTCCCACATGTATACTTTACATTAGTACAATTTGTTAGGAAATTAGAAGGGTTCAACGTTCATCAGCAATTTCTAATTTTTCCTGTAAAATTTATAAAACCATTTTTTTAGTGACCACATCACATTTGAAGTGACTTTGAGGGGCCTATGTGACAGAAAATACCCAAAAGTGACACCATTCTAAAAACTGCACCCCTCAAGTTACACAAAACCACATTCAAGAAGATTATTAACCCTTCAGGTGCTTCACAGGAACCATTAACCCCTTAATTACTCAGTTTGCAACCGACACCAGGGCAACTGGAAGTCTGGGTACAGCACCAGAAAATGGCACCTCTAATTAATGCGCCATTTTCTGGGGTGGTTGTAGGCTGCAATTCGCAGTGTGGGGGCCTAGAATGTTTGGTCCTGTCCACGCTGAGGATTCCAGCCCCCAACTGCCAAGTTGTACCTGGCTGGCAATCAAAAATATGGCAAAGCTCCACGTTGTTTCTTTTTAGTGGTAAAATAATAAAAAAAAACAAAAAAAAAAATGAGGTACTTCGACATATTTTTAGTTGCCAGCCAGGTACAACTTGGCAGCTACAGTTTGCCACCCACCCCCAGCTGCCTAATTGTACCTGGCCGTCAACCAAAACTACAGCGTAACCTTACATAGTTTTATTTCTGTGATATATAGAAATTTTTGGGAAAAAAAAACGACATTGAGCTTCACTGTATTTTGGTCCAGCCAGGTTCAACTAAGCAGCTGGGGGCTGGAATCCTCAGCATGGAGAGGCCCAAGCGTTCTGGGCTCCCATGCTGCAAATTGCAGCCCTCAGCTGCCCCAGAAAATGGAGCATTTATTAGAAGCGCCATTTCTGGCGCTGAACCCAGACTCTTCCAGCTGCCCTGGTGGCGGTGGCAAACTGAGTAATAAAAGGGCTAATGCCAGCTTTTTTATTGGCAGCTGGCACTAAGCCCAAGATTCATAAAGTCGGGCCAATGTTAGACCCGGCCATTAGGAATCTCTGATAAATAGTAAAAAAAATACACCACACAGAGAAAAATCTTTTTATTAGAAAAACACAAACCAAATTCAGACTCCATCTTTCTTAACCTCCGACGTAGTCCAAAAAGATGGTCCCATGACCCTCGATTGCCTCTGCTATGTCCAGATACTGCAGCAAGGGATCAAGTGTTCCCATGTTGTAGTCTCTGGCGTCATGGTAATTGTGCACTGTATGGCAATGATCTGCCATACAGTGCACAATCAGTGTGACCCCAGACACTACATTAAGGTATCAAGCATCCTCTTGTTGTAATTTCTGAGTCACTCTGATTGTGCACTGTATGGCAATGATCTGCCATACAGTGCATCATCGCTATGACGATAGAGACCACAACAAGGGATCAAGTGTCCTCTTCTTGTAGTCTTTAGTGTCATAGTGATGATGCATTGTATGGCAGATCATTGCCATAAAGTGAAACATCACTGTGCCAAACCCAAGTCTCAGAGATCACATGATCTCTGAGGCTTGGGTAAGGTGACCGGACGTTGCCATGGCAACTTTGAGTTACCATTGGTGATCGGCTCATTGTAATTACATTACGATGCGCCGATCAACGCAGGGAGAGGTAAGTGACTGTGTGCTCCCTCTCCCCGTACCCTAAGTGCTGTGATCAGTAAGATCACAGCACTTAGGGGGTGATAGAGCCAGGGCACAGTGATCACATAGTGGATCACTGTGCCCAGCTGCCAGATCGCTTCACTGCAGCCTGATCTCCATGCAGGGAGATCAGGCTGTAGAGAAGCAGCGGCCATAGGCAGGCGGAGGGCAGGCACATGCGGGTGTGCACCGCCGCCATGCTTCAGCTGATAAAAGTGATCACTCCCATCATAACACCTACCATCAGCACTGCATCCTATGGAAGGAACTATGACAGCCCCTTCCATAGCTTGAGAGGATCGCTGTGATTGACTGCTCAAAGGTTGAACAGCCAAGTACAGCGATTGTGGCGGCGGGGTAAGGAATCCACTTCCTCCCCCCCACCCCCCCGACATCAAGCCCTGGTGTTCTGTGATAAAAATCACAGAACACCGGAGCACGATGGTGATTACAGCGGAAACGGTGCCGCAATCCCGCCATGAGGTTGTGCAAAGTCAAAGGTCGGGAAGTCACTGACTTCTATGAATTTGTACAATGTCAAAGGTCGGCAAGGGGTTAATATTTTATTGCACAACCTTTTGAGGCAATCATAACTGTCAATGAGACTTCTGCACCTCTCGACAGGTATTTTGGCTCACTCCTTAAGAGCAAACTGCTCCAGTTGTCTTGTGTTTGAAGATTGCCTTTTCCAGACGGCATGTTTCAGCTCTTTCCAAAGATGCTCAATAGGATTTCGGTCAGGACTCATAGAAGGCCACTTCAAAATAGTTCAATCTTTTCTTCTTAGCCATTCTTGGGTGTTTTTAGCTCTGTGTTTTGGTTAATTATTCTGTTGCAAGACACCGTAACCTGCAACTAGACCAAGCTTCCTGACACTGGACAGCACATTTCTTACTAGAATCCCTAAATAGGCTTGAGATTTCATTGTACCCTGTACAGATACAAGACACTCTGTGCCAGATGCAGCAAAGCAGCCCCAGAACAATACAGAGCCTCCTCCATGTTTCACAGTAGGATCAGTGTCCTTTTCTTGCTATGCTTCATTTTTCTGTCTGTGAACATAGAGCTGGTGTGCCTTGCCAAAAAGTTAAATTATTGTCTCACCTGTTCATAAGGCATTCTCCCAGAAGCTTTGTGGCTTGTCAACATGTAGTTCGGCAAATTCCAGTCTGACCTTTTATGATTTTTTTTTCAACAATGGTGTCCTCCTTGGTCGTCTCCCATGAAGTCCGCTTTGGGTCAAACAACGACGGATGGTGCGATCAGACACTGATGTTCCTTGAGATTGAAGTTCAACTTTAATCTCTTTAGAAGTTTTCCTGAGCTCTTTTGTTACCATTCATATTATCCGTCTCTTTGATTTGTCATCAATTTTCCTCCTGCGGTCATGTCCATGGAGGTTGGCTTCAGTCCCATGGATCTTAAATTTCTGAATAATATGTGCAACTGTAGTGACAGGAACATCAAGCTGCTTGGAGATGGTCTTATAACCTCTACCTTTAACATGCTTGTCTATACTTTTCTTTCTAATTTCCTGACTCACCATGTCAACAAACAGCACAGTATATACACACATAGCACAGTCCCATATACAGGCCTACTGACTGATTACAAGAATATAGACATCTGTGATGCTAATTAGTGGACACATCTTGAGTTATCATGTCCCTTTTGTCACATTATTTTCAGGGCTACCATCATTTCTGTCCAAGCCTATTTCATAATTTAATTTAATTTAAAAAACAATTATGTGGAAGCAGGGTTCAAAAGCAATGTCTCACTTTCATTTCTTCATTTTGATAATTTTATTTATTATTATTTTTGTCAGATTCCAAAGTTATTTATTTGACCATTGTGGTTTTTTTCTTTCATTAAACGAGGGACACCAACAATTTTGACCACGTGAGTATATACCGGGATGGGGACATATCTACCAGAATGGGGGACATACATTACCATTCCCTACCGTTCAAAAGTTTGGGGTCATTTAGAAATGTCCTTATTTTTGAAAGAAAAGCAAATTTTTTTTCAATGAAGCTAACATTAAATGAATCAGAAATACACTCTATACATTGTTAATGTGGTAAATGACTATTCTAGCTGCAAACGTCTGTTTTTAATGCAATACTGTGTCTACATAGGTGTATAGAGGCCCATTTCCAATAACCACCACTCCAGTGTTTTAGTGGTACATTGTGTTAGCTAATTGTGTAAGAAGGCTAATGGATATTTAGAAAACCCTAGAAAACCCTTGCACAAGTATGTTAGCAAAGCTGAAAACGGTTTGGCTGATTAGAGAAGCTATAAAATTGACCTTCCTTTGAGCTAGTTGAGAATCTGGAGTATTACTGTACATTTGTTTGTTCTATGAAACTCCCAAAATGGCCAGAAAAAGAGAAATTTCATGTGAAACTCGACAGTCTATTCTTGATCTTACAAATGAAGGCTATTCCATGCAAGAAATTGCCAAGAAACTGAAGATTTAATACAACAGTGTGCATTACTCCCTTCAGAGGAGAGCACAAACAGGCTCTAACCAGAGTAGAAAGAGAAGTGGGAGGCCCCGCTGCACAACTGAGCAACAAGACAAGTGCATTAGAGTCTCTAGCTTGAGAAATCGATGCCTTACAACTCCTCATCAGGCAGTTTCATTAAATAGTACCCGCCCAAGGTCTGCAATGCTGTAATTGCTGCAAAGGGAGTATTCTTTGATGAAAGCAAAGTTTGAAGAAGAAAATTAATATTTCAAATAAAAATCATTATTTCTCACCTTGTCAATGTGTGGACTATTTTTTCGATTCATTTTGCAACTCATTTGATAAAAAAAAGTATGAGTTTTCATAGAAAACACAAAATTGTCTCGGTGACCGCACACATTTGAACGGTAGTGTATACCTGGGTGAGCCCAAGATAGGGGACATATATACCAGGGTGGTGAACATATATATAGGACAAGGAACATACAGTATATACAAGATATGGCCTAGGATATGGGGGCATATATAACAGGATGGTCCAGCCATAGGAAACAGTATATAGGCAGGATGGTGCACATACAACATACACCAGAATGGGCCCTGGATGGGTGCTATATATACCAGGATGGAGGAAAATATATACCAGGATGGGGGACAGTACATAATGAAGGGGAATCAACACGTTTTTATACAATTTAGAAATCTACAAAGGTCCGTACATCTGATTAACATGCAGGGGGCCAAGAGCCAAATCTTGCACTAGGCCCATTGGACTCTCATAATGCCAACGCTAATAAACATCTACTGGTGTTCAAGATAAACCTCAGGGTCCATTTGGAGTATTTACTGAAACATGCTGAGTTCTTGTATGTTTGTGAGTTTTCCAACAGACCACAGGACATGATAAACATCTGATTCAATGCCTAACGAGACAGAACTTGAAATAGAAGACAAAAGGATGCCACCCTGAGAGATTATAGTGTAGCTGACACAGGCAGGAAAGTCACGTACGCCACAAGAAAAGTTGGGAAACAGAAATGCCACCAATGAAGAACAGTTCAAATTTTGTAGATTACCATCAACATTTCAAGATTATGCAGGATATACTTATGGTAGGTTGCTAGAGGGAGAAGACAATACAAAGAGAACACAATGCATGCACCTCGTTCATTATTTTAAGTAGCTAATGAGTTAAGTATCACACCTTCACACAAAAAAGCTTGTAAATGTCTAATTCTCTCATAGCTGTAAATTATATATATAATATTCAGTACAGCCCAAAAGTTTGGACACGCCTTCTCATTCAAAGAGTTTTCTGTATTTTCATGACTATGAAAATTGTAGATTCACACTGAAGGCATCAAAACTATGAATTAACACATGTGGAATAATATACTTAACAAAAAAGTGTGAATCAACTGAAAATATGTCTTATATTCTAGGTTCTTCAAAGTAGCCACCCTTTGCTTTGATTACAGCTTTGCACACTCTTGGCATTTTCTTGATGAGCTTCAAGAGGTAGTCACCAGAAATGGTTTTCATTTCACAGTTGTGCCCTGTCAGGTTTAATAAGTGGGATTTCTTGCCTTATAAATGGGGTTGGGACCATCAGTTGTGTTGTGTAGAAGTCTGGTGGATACACAGCTGATAGTTCTACTGAATAGACTGTTAGCTGCTTTTTTCTTGCCATAATACAAATTCTAAGTAAAGAAAAACAAGTGGCCATCATTACTTTAAGAAATGAAGGTCAGTCAGTCCGAAAAATTGAAACAACTTTGAAAGTGTCCCCAAGTGCAGTTGCAAAAACCATCAAGCGTTACAAAGAAACTGGCTCACATGAGGACCGCCCCAGGAAAGGCAGACCAAGAGTCGCCTCTGCTGTGGAGGATACGTTCATCTGAGTCACCAGCCTCAGAAATCACAGGTTAACAGCAGCTCAGATAAGAGACCAGGTCAATGCCACACAGAGTTCTAGCAGCAGACACATCTCTACAACAACTGTTAAGAGGAGACTTTATGCAGCAGGCCTTCATGGTAAAATAGCTGCTAGGAAACCACTGCTAAGGACAGGCAACAAGCAGAAGAGACTTGTTTGGGCTAAAGAACACAAGGAATGGACATTAGACCAGCGGAAATCTGTGCTTTGCTTTGATGAGTCCAAGTTTGAAATCTTGGGTTCCAACCACCGTGTCTTTGTGCAATGCAGAAAAGGTGAACAGATGGACTCTACATGCCTGGTTCCCACCGTGGAGCATGGAGGAGGAGGTGTGATGGTGTGGGGGAGCTTTGATGGTGACACTGTTGGGGATTTATTCAAAATTGAAGGCACACTGAACCAGCATGGCTACCACAGCATCTTGCAGCGACATGCTATTCCATCCGGATTGCGTTTAGTTGGACCATCATTTATTTTTCAACAGGACAATGACCCCAAACACACCTTCAGGCTGTATAAAGGCTATTAGACCAAGGAGTAGAGTAATGGGGTGCTATGTCAGATGACCTGGCCTTCACAGTCACCAGACCTGAAACCAATCAAGATAGTTTGGGGTGAGCTGGACCGCAGGGTGAAGGCAAAAAGGCCAACAAGTGCTAAGCATCTCTGCGAACTCCTTCAAGACTATTGGAAGACCATTTCCGGTGACTACCTCTTGAAGCTCATCAAGAGAATGCCAAGAGTGTGCAAACCAGTAATCATAGCAAAAAGGTGGCTACTTTGAAGAACCTAGAATAAAAGACATATTTTCAGTTTTTTCACACTTTTTTGTTAAGTAAATAATTCCACATGTGTTAATTCATAGTTTTGATGCCTTCAGTGTGAATCTACAATTTTCAGTCATGAAAATAAAGAAAACTCTTTGAATTAGAGGAGTGTCCAAACTTTTGGTCTGTACTGTATATAAGAGGCTCCTCTGTCCTCCACTCCTTACCTGTAGTACTGGTGTCTGTTCGAACTTGTTATCAGTATAAAAGACACCTGCCCGCCACCTCAAACAGTCGCACTCCAAACTCCACTATGGTGAAGACCAAAGAGCTGTCGAATGACACCAGAATCAAAATTGTAGCCCTGTACCAGACTGGGAAGACTGAATCTGTAATAGGCAAGCAGCTTTGTGTGAAGAAATCAACTGTGGGAGCAATAATTAGAAAATGGAAGACATACAAGACCACTGATAATCTCCCTCGAACTGGGGCTCCATGCAAGATCTCACCCCGTGGGGTCAAAATAATCTCAAGAATGGTGAGCAAAGATCTCAGAACCACAAGGGGGAGTTTAAGTGAATGACCTGCAGAGAGCTGGGACCAATGCAATACTGGTTACCATCAGTAACACACTACGCCGCCAGGGACTTAGATCCTGCAGTGCCAGACATGTCCCCCTGCTTAAGCCATTACATGTCCAGGCCCGTCTGAAGTTTGCTAGAGAGCATTTGGATGATTCAGAAGAGTATTGGGAGAATGTCATATGGTAAGATGAAACCAGAGTAGAACTGTTTGGTAGAAACACAACTCGTGTGTGGAGGAGAAAGAATACTGTTCCAAAGAACACCATATCAACTGTGAGGCATGGGGTGGGCAACATCATGCTTTGGTGCTATTTCTCTGCCAAGGGACCAGGACGACTGATCCGTGTTCATGAAAGGCTACGTTAATACATAGCGCTTTTTTGCG
This sequence comes from Allobates femoralis, assembly GCA_033576535.1. Classification (NCBI taxonomy): domain Eukaryota; kingdom Metazoa; phylum Chordata; class Amphibia; order Anura; family Aromobatidae; genus Allobates; species Allobates femoralis. Next base: position 648,346,558 of record JARQOC010000003.1, read on the forward strand.
CGGGCACTTTTACACCTGCGCAAAAAAACTCAAAAAAAGAAGCAATGCTGTTCAGACAGCACAGTTTTCTTACAGGCCGGGGGAGGAGTGATGTCACAGAGGGGAGGAAGAATCCTGCTTCCTCCTCCCCTTTGTGCCATGTCTGCCAGCCCCCATATTAATATACACTGTGAAATCAAAATTAAACAAAGCCAGACGTATTAAAAATAATAAAGATTTCATACTTACCTCTCCGCCGGCTTGTTTGCGCCATCCTTATGGAAAAAGACCTGCTGTGATGTCAGAGAGGGCATTCCTGGCGCTGATTGGCAGCTCGCAGTCATGTGATACATATCACATGACCGGAACACCCTCTGACATCACCACAGGTCCTAGCAGGACCATTCCAGTGGCGGCTCCTGGACACCGGAACACCCGTCGGAGAGGTAAGTATTTCATTATTTATTATTTTTAATACATTTGTCTTTATTTAACTTTGATTTTGCAGTGTATATTAATACACTGCAAAATCAAATGGGCGGTCACAGGTGTCACACAGGGGAGGAGGAAGCAGAATTCTTCCTCCCCTCTGTGACGTCAAATGCAGCAGCGCCTGCCCCTATAGGAAAAAAGCGCCGGCGCTGCTGCATAAAGAATTGACAAGTAAATTCTTTTTACGCCGGGGCTTTTTCCCAGAAAGGCGCGGCGCGAAAATATACGGTGCCTGAACTGCAAAGTGAATTTTACATTCACTTTGCTGTCAAACAATACGCACCTGCGCATTTTTGAAAAGCGCTCGTAAAAAAGTGCTCAAAAATGCACAGTGTGTGAACGCAGCCAAAGACTGCCAAGACCCATCAACAATTCCGTCCCACAGAATGACGTTCACACACTTAATTTTCAACCAAAACCTTTCTTGGAGATGAAAATCAAAATAGCACCATCTCTTCTTTTGTGGAATATTTTTGCCGCAGCTCAATCTTAGGCACAAATCCGCCAGATAACCTATGTGTATAGAAGGGTTATGCTCCAACCGGACTCCCAGTGTATGTTATTCTTCGTCCATAACCACACACCAACCGCTGCTGCGACTTAAATGATATAACTTTAAATAAAATCAAGGGAGAGAGGGTGGGCGATTTGCCCTGGGTCACCATGGGGAGGAGAAACCTAACAGCCAGAGACAGGGGTTTACAAGCCCTGAGGGTGGGTATAGGAACAGGAAGAAGAGGTTGTAGGAGGAGACCATTGTATGGGGCGGAGTTACCACTGGGCACAGCATAAAAGGGGGCTTGTCAATCAGGAGGCAGCTGCAATCAACTGCACTGCCCTACAGAATGAATGGGGCCATGTATGGTGAGATTTTGAGTGCAAACCTTCTATGAGTAAGGGCATTGAAGATGAAACGTGGCTGGGTCATTCAGCATGACAATGCTCCCAAGCAAACCGCCAGGGCAACAAAGGAGTGGCTTTGTAAGAAGGATTTTAAAGTCTTAAGAGTGGCCTAGCCAGTCTCCAGATCTAAACGCTATAGAGAACTTTTGGAGGGAGTAGAAAATCCCTGTTGCCCAGCGACAGCCCCAAAACATCACTGCCCTAGAGGAGATCTGCATGGAGGAATGGGCCAACATACCAGCAACAGTGTGTGCCAACCTTGTGAAGACTTACAAAAAACATTTGACCTCTGTCATTGCCAACCAAGAATATATAATAAAGTATTGAGATGAACGATTGTTGCTGACCAAATACTTATTTTCCATCCAAAATTTGAAAAAAAAAAATGATTTCCAAATCAGACAATGTGATTTTCAGGATTTGTTTTCTCGTTTTGTCTCTCATAGTTGAGGTCTATCTATGATTGCTATTACAGGTCTCTCATCTTTTTAAGTGGGAGAACTTGCACAATTGGTGGCTGACTAAATCCTTATTTTGCCCACTGTATATATACCGTATTTTTCACTTTATAAGATGCACTTTTGTTCCCCCAAATTTTGGGGGAAACTGGGGGGTGCGTCTTATAAAGTGAAACTAATAGCTGTGCTGAATTGGAGGTGGAGGGTGGGGGGGAGCTTTGGTGTCTGGGGGCTTTCAGCAGGCTGTCAGGAGGCTACAGCAGCGGCCCCGTGGTCACGTGGGGCCGCTCATTATCTCCTGTAATATGCACTGCATCCCGCTGTCAATCACCAGCGGGAGCAGCCCATATTACAGGAGTGTATGGAGCGGACCCGCAGCTCAGCAGCTGCAGCCACATGTGAAGTCCCCATTAGCAGCCCCAGCGCGTTATCTGCCCCAGCCATTGTGCCCTGCTGGCCTCCATAGCCACCACGGTAAGCCTCCTTTCTCTTTGTCCCTGCCGCAGCCGCCCGTGTGTCCCCGGGGCCGTTTGTAAGATGACAGGTGATTGAGTGGGTGAGGGGACCGACTCTAACCTGGTTAAGGTGGTGTCGCCTCCTCAGTAAAAACACGTCGCCGGGGCCTCCTGGTGCTTATACCCTGCTGGATGCAGCTCCTGCCGACTTCCACATTCAGCCTGGTCACATGGGCTCACGGTCATTTGATCCGGGGTCTGACATCATCAAAGGTCCTCAAGCTTCACAGGCAATTCAGTGTGGGAATTAAACTAGTGAATCCCACAGCTCCTGGGACCTTTGGTGAGCCGTGAGTGTTGTTGCTGCTGCCCATAACAAACAGGTGGTGAATGAGGAGCTGAGAGGAGATTAAGTCATTAAGTCACACTGTCATTAAGTGCACCTTGTGCCTGAGCTGGTGGTGCTGCTGCCACACAAAGGAGGAGGATGGTGGAGGTGCCCTCTCCTTGCACTGCACTATGTGACTGAATACTGTAAGTCACAGCTCATCCTCTCTACATAAAAATAGTGGGAATGCGTGATTTACACCATCTCAGTCTCACCCTCTCCAGACACAGCTAAGGTGGCACCGTGCCATAGAACACTGAGATGACATTCTACACGGAGGTGCCATATATACCACACTGGGGTGTTGTGCTGCACGGAGGTGCCATATATACCACACTGGGGTGTTGTGCTGCACGGAGGTGCCATATATACCACACTGGGGTGTTGTGCTGTACCGAGGTGCCATATATACCACACTGGGGTGTTGGGCTGCACGGAGGTGCCATACAGTTAGGGCCAGAAATATTTGGACAGTGACACAAGTTTTGTTATTTTAGCTGTTTACAAAAACATGTTCAGAAATACAATTATATATATAATATGGGCTGAAAGTGCACACTCCCAGCTGCAATATGAGAGTTTCCACATCCAAATTGGAGAAAGGGTTTAGGAATCATAGCTCTGTAATGCATAGCCTCCTCTTTTTCAAGGGACCAAAAGTAATTGGACAATGGACTCTTAAGGGCTGCAATTAACTCTGAAGGCGTCTCCCTCGTTAACCTGTAATCAATGAAGTAGTTAAAAGGTCAGGGGTGGATTCCAGGTGTGTGGTTTTGCATTTGGAAGCTGTTGCTGTGACCAGACAACATGCGGTCAAAGGAACTCTCCATTGAGGTGAAGCAGAACATCCTGAGGCTGAAAAAAAGAAAAAATCCATCAGAGAGATAAGCAGACATGCTTGGAGTAGCAAAATCAACAGTTGGGTACATTCTGAGAAAAAAGGAATTGACTGGTGAGCTTGGGAACTCTAAAAGGCCTGAGCGTCCACGGATGACAACAGTGGTGGATGATCGCCGCATACTTTATTTGATGAAGAAGAACCCGTTCACAACATCAACTGAAGTCCAGAACACTCTCAGTGAAGTAGGTGTATATGTCTCTAAGTCAACAGTAAAGAGAAGACTCCATAACAGTAAATACAAAGGGTTCACATCTAGATGCAAACCATTCATCAATTCCAAAAATAGACAGGCCAGAGTTAAATTTGCTGAAAAACACCTCAAGAAGCCAGCTCAGTTCTGGAAAAGTATTCTATGGACAGATGAGACAAAGATCAACCTGTACCAGAATGATGGGAAGAAAAAAGTTTGGAGAAGAAAGGGAACGGCACATGATCCAAGGCACACCACATCCTCTGTAAAACATGGTGGAGGCAACATGATGGCATGGGCATGCATGGCTTTCAATGGCACTGGGTCACTTGTGTTTATTGATGACATAACAGCAGACAAGAGTAGCCAGATGAATTCTGAAGTGTACCGGGATATACTTTCAGCCCAAATTCAGCCAAATGCTGCAAAGTTGATTGGACGGCGCTCCATAATACAGATGGACAATGACCCCAAGCATACAGCCAAAGCTACCCAGGAGTTCATGAGTGCAAAAAAGTGGAACATTCTGCAATGGCCAAGTCAATCACCAGATCTTAACCCAATTGAGCATGCATTCCACTTGCTGAAATCCAGACTTAAGACGGAAAGACCCACAAACAAGCAAGACCTGAAGGCTGCGGCTGTAAAGGCCTGGCAAAGCATTAAGAAGGAGGAAACCCAGTGTTTGGTGATGTCCATGGGTTCTAGACTTAAGGCAGTGATTGCCTCCAAAGGATTCACAACAAAATATTGAAAATAAAAATATTTTGCTTGGGTTATGTTTATATTTGTCCAATTACTTTTGACCTCCTAAAATGTGGAGTGTTTGTAAAGAAATGTGTACGATTCCTACATTTTCTATCAGATATTTTTGTTCAACCCTTCAAATTAAACGTTACAATCTGCACTTGAATTCTGTTGTAGAGGTTTCATTTCAAATCCAATGTGGTGGCATGCAGAGCCCAACTCGCGAAAATTGTGTCACTGTCCAAATATTTCTGGCCCTAACTGTATATACCACACTGGGGTGTTGTGCTGCACGGAGGTGCTATATATACCGCACTGGGGTGTTGGGCTGCACGGAGGTACCATATATAGCACACTGGGGTGTTGGGCTGCACGGAGGTGCCATATGTACCACACTGGGGTGTTGGGCTGCACGGAGGTGCATATATACCACACTGGGGTGTTGGGCTGCACGGAGGTGCATATATACCACACTGAGAAGACATAGTACAGTCAGATGCTATAACAGTACACTGAGGTGTTGTACTACAATGAGATGCAATAATACTACTAGACAGAGGTGCCACACCGCACTGAGGTGCCATAGTACTACAGTGAGGTGTCCTACTACAATAAGGTGCCATAGTACTACAGTGAGGTGCCATAGTACAGAGGTCCCCAACTCCAGTTTTCATATACGGTATATGATTTGTAATACGGACACTGGCATTATAAGACAGATCCCATTTAACATTAAAAATTATTTTTTTCTCTTATCCTTCACCATATTTGGGGGTACGTCTTATAATCAGGTGCGTCTTATGAAGTGAAAAATACGGTATATCTTAATTTGTACATTAAGTTACATTTCGTCAATAATGTTCTTGTTTATTTTATAATATTAACGACTTGCAATAATGGGGCTAACCCACCCCCAAGCCCAATCGTAAAATGACATTATTTCTATACTAGCCACTATTAATTACATTTTGTGTTGATCTTTGTATGCAGGCATGGTTGCCTTCATGTTACAGCAATACAAACTGCACTGGTACATAGAGGGTTACTAAGACCAGTCTACACCATGTCCTAAAGGGGGCACTGGGAGGGGGAAGGGTCTGGCCTGTGCTTCCCAGCGTGGCCTGTGTACACTCACCATGACCTCTGACCTCCTGTCAATGTGTCCATCCATGTGAAATAATAGAGATGGGCCCCATTCAGAAGAAAGGCAAGGGGGAAATTGTCTGACACTGGAGGTGGGGCTGGAAAGTTGACTGAAATGTACAGGCTTGGGTCTGACATCCAATATACTACACCATGTCAAGTTCATTTCATCATGTGACCACAGATTTCTGGTGGTGAGAAAAGTAATGTTGTAATTTCTGAACAGCTTAGCTAACAAAACCAGCCAAATGTGAAACGATTGTATTAAAAAGACTAAACCAATATGTTGTAAATTAACTTCTAGACCCCTGGATAAAATGATTAATCACAATAACGTAAATCATTTTACATGTACTGGAAATCCGAGGCCAACCATTTTATAAGCCCATCAAAGCCCTGCACTGTGTTTACTGTAAATGTTACTTGGAGACAGGTAACATATGTTCATGGTGCAGTTCTACTATGCATTTCACTATTTTTTTATGTTAATTGTAGAAAATGAGAACATTACTGGCAGGATTTTTTCGATAGCTGTACCTTTTTTTTTTAGATAAAAACAAAAAAGGGCAGCACATGAATCACAGATAACGGGTGCAAATATCCCCAATTGCAATTCTTTAGCCTTGCAGTGGTATATATTCAAAAAATATCTGAGGCAGCACTCCAATTTTCAGAATTCAATGGTGATTTTATTGGTGCATACGTTACCACAACGTTTCAGTCCCTCTGACCTTTTTCAAGTGGTGTGCTTAGGCTGGTTTCACACTAGTGTTTGTGTCTGGATGTGGAGGGCATGAAAATCTCCGCATGCGTTCACATCAGTATGGTGCTCGGCCAGCCAATCAGCTGTCTCGGCGCCAGCCGGGAGGTGGAGATCAACGGCGGAGATCTCCTCCTCCCGGACGCTGCTGATCTCCTGACGGTGTCGGCGCAGGAGAAACAGCTGATCTGACAGCTGTTTAAATTTCCCGTGCCGACACCGAAGAGGTAATGTCAGCGCTGGAGATTTAAACAGCTGACAGATCAGCTGTTTCTCCTGCGCCGACACCATCGGGAGATCAGCGGCGTCCACCGGGAGAGATGTCAATGTAATCCACAGCGTTCTGTCTCTGTCATACAGAGGACATTGCAGATCCATTGACTTTGATGCATTTTTGTGTGCTTGCGGTCGCTTGCTGATAAAACAAGCGTTCGCGAACGCACAAAAAATGCAACTTAGGGCGTACAGAGGGCGGAGGAGGGTGCATAAATTATGCGCATCCAAACGCAATCACAACCGAATGCAGCCAAACTCAGCTACTATGCGTTCCCATGTTAAACATAGGAATGCAGTGCGCATGCGTTTGGCTGTGCTCGGTACACTGCGTTCAAATAAACCCATATTGTGTGGTGCCAGCTTATGTCCAGGTATGTCCACACTCCCTGGACTCATGCCGACATCACACACTGGGTCAGCAGGGGTTGATGCACTTTATTCTTAAAAGCTGGCAATTATTGCTAAACAGTAAATTACTGTAATTGCCAGGTGGCTCCTGCCAGCTGTCCACGCTACTGTACTATAAGAGCGTAAAATGACAGCCGCTGTCCTTGGTTCTGAAAATTCACAGTGTTATTACAGTGCATAGCTGGTTAAAGGTGTGCGCTTGCCATGGTGCTGATGTATTAACATCAGCACCATGCCCAGCACACCGGAGTTTGACTATCGCACTGTGTACTGTATGGGTGCGAGATTTTCTCGCACCCATATGCTTACATTGGCCATTCGCATGTGGAAATCGCGTTCAATCGCAGCATGCGATAATGTGACCAGTATCATAATACTGGTCCGAGTGCAATGCGAGTATCCCTCGCATTGCACTCGCACAAGGCACATGGATAGTGTGCTTTCAGCCTAAGACCTAAAGTATTGCATTGGTTTTGAAATCCACATTGAGTCCCTTTGGCCTCAATGTGTCCAGCCTGTGGATCCACTCCAATTCTTCTCTTTAGGAGAAAAGAATTGGAGTGGATCCATAGGCTGGACACATTGAGGCCAAAGGGACTCAATGTGGATTTCAAAGCCAATGCAATACTTTAGGTCTTAATCCGGTAGAGGCTCTGAATCTTTAATGGATGATTGATGTTGCATAGTAGTAACAATAAATGCACTTTCGTATGTATTTTAATCTCATGATGTTTTTTATGTAACCTTACAGGTACAACAGAAATTGAAAAGGATGACTCACCCATCAGTAATGTTTTTGGTTATTATAATTTGCATTGTTGTTTAATTGTATGCATGCTCAGGAGCCATATATAGACATGGAGCCTTGTTTGATATAGGGTATAAAATAAAAATCTATGTATAGAAATATTTTGAAGTAGGTCCCTTTTAGAATAATGGTAACGGAGCAATGTCCATATTTTAAGGAGTGTGGGAATAAGGCCCAATGATGGTCCTATATGTAGATGACAGGGCTTGTAGGGGTAAAAGCCACAGCCCTGGGTACGTCACATGGAGGATTATGGTCATTTCAGGGATGGAGTGACCAATATACCTCAGGGACTTAGGGCATAAAAACCAATGCTCTATATGGTTTTGCTTCATTGATACCTTTTTGTGTGGAGTTTAATCCCCCTATAGCACACTTTATGAGGGCTGACTAAAGAATTTTACAAGTGATGAAGTGAAGGGTGGACTGCCCAATGTTAATATGGCGATATCAACATCCTGCATAGTAGTCTATAGTGAAGAAGCCTTAGAGAACGGAACAGCCGCCAAGTTTGTATGGGGCACATGGAGCAGAGCCGAGTGTGTATGGGGCAAACGGAGCGGAGCCAAGAGTGTATTGGGTGTATGGAGCGGAGCTGAGTGTGTATGAGGAGTATGGAGCAGAGCCGAGTGTATGGAGCATACGGAGCAGAGCCGCGTGTGTACGAGGCAGAGCCGAGAGTGTACGAGGTGTACGGAGCAGACTTGTGTGTACGAGGTGTACAGAGCGGAGCCACATGTGTACGAAGTGGAGCCATATGTGTATGGGGCATGTGGAGCCATGTGCATATGAGGTGTGTGTACCAGTGGTAGCCCCCCTCGGATGCCACTCCCGCTCCTATAGTCTCAGCCAGCAGCATTCTTCTCCCGAGTCCCGGCCACCGCTGTCCGCTGTCTGCAGCTCAGCACAGCGGGGCACGATGATGTCATCACTGAGTGCTGCTGTACTGAGACGTGCAGAGCGGCAGAGCAGATGCTGAGGAGACGCAGCGAGAAGAGAGGTATTTACCTTTTTTATAATCAGTGAGTACATTGATGGGAAACTATGTAATGGGCAATATTATTATTATTATTTATTTATAGAGCACCATTGATTCCATGGTGCTGATATATTATATCAATCAAATTATATCAATAATATAATTTAGGAGGACAATGGGAGTGCAGTATACTATATGGAGGACTATGGGGGTGCACTATACTATTGGAGGACTATTGGGGCCCATTATACTATATGGATGGACTATGGGGATACATTTTACTATAAGGAAGGCTATAAGGGATGCATTATACTATATGGAGGACTATTGTGATGCTTTATACTATATGGACGACTATGGGGGTGCATTATACTAAATGGTAGACTATGGGGGTGCATTACACTATATGGAGGACTATGGGGGTGCATTATGCTATATGGAGGTATGAAGGACTATGGGGGTGCATTATACTATATGGAGGACTATTGGGTGCAATATACGATATGGAGGACTATGGGGGCCCATTATACTATATGGAGGACAATGGGCATGCATTATAATATATGGAGGGTTATGGGGTGCATTATACTATATGGAGAGCTATGTATGATGTATTATAATATATGGAGTCAATTATACTATATGGAAGCCATTATAATATATTGAGGGCTCTGTGGGGGGCATGATAATACTTGGAGGGGTGTGAGGAGCCTTTATACTTTATGCAGTGCTGTTTGAGGGTTGTGTTGGGGGACATTATACAGCGTTAAGAGGTGTAGGGGCCATTATACTGTATGTAGGTCCATTATATTGTATGGAGGGCTGTGTGGGGGTCACAGTTGGGGATCATACTGTGACAGTATAGTTGAGGGGCTTACAGTAATGTCATCATACTGTGCATATGGAGAAATTCACTGTGGGGCATCACATAGTATTTGGGGGGCACTTTTGTTGGCATCACACTTTATGGCTGTAACGAAAGGGGAATCAAGGGGCTTCAATAGGAAGGAAAATTACTTTGTAAGGGCTGCAAAGTTGTGAGATATGCTATGCTATTATGTGACCCAGGCAAATATTTTTTTGGGGGGCAATAAGAACTTCTACTAAGGGGCCCCATAATTTCTATGTGGGGCCCCATAATTTCTATGTAGGCCCCTGGTGCAGGATGCATTGTTCCTCTGCTGTAGGACTGATTGTCCATAACTTACACACCAGGTCCAGTGCCGCCCATTGGTACATACAGGCATCCAGGCATGTTTCTCCTGAGTGGCGGTTGGTCGGTGGCACTCGTCCCCCTTCCCACTTCCACATCCTTTGCTCAACCTAATCAGACAGCCCCTGCTATTGGCTCCAGACAGCACCGTGTGCAGTGCTTGTAATTGGCTAAGTATTTCAGGAGGAGGTGTGGTCTGTTGGGGGAAGATGCGCCATTTTCCTAGCTTAGTGTAGTGGCGGCTTGTTGATGCTCAGACTGCAGGTCATTGCACGTGGAGTGTAGACGATGCGGCATGGTGGACATGTCTGATTACTCAGTGCCAGGCAGCCGCCACATTGGAGCTTCCCAAAATGGAGGGGGGATTAGTATTGACACAGTATGAGGAGTAAGGGGGATGGATGTGGCAGAGTATATGTAGTGAGGGGGGATCAGTATGAACACAGTATGAGTAAGGGGGATGGATGTGGCACAGTATATGTAGTGAGGGGGATCAGTATGGACACAATATGATTGACAGGGGGATAGCTTTCAGCACAGTACCTGGAGTGAGGGGGGATTGGTGTGTATACAGTATGGGGAGGGAAAAGGGATGGCTGCACACATAGTATGAAGAGTGAGAGGGGGATGGGTGTGAACACAGTATGTGGAGTAAGGGAGGATGGCTGCTGGCACAGTATGAGTGAGAGGGGGATGGGTGTGTACACAGTATGTGGAGTGAGGTAGGATGGCTGCCGACACAGTATGGGGAGTGAGGAGGGGATAGGTAGATACAGTGTGTACAGCGAGAAAGGGATGAAGTAATGAAGAAACAGTAGGGGATGAGAAAAATGTAAAGGGGCACAGAATATAGACTGAGCATGTGTGGAGCTGTATGGAGAGGGGGCAGCATGTGGGGACAGTATGTCGAGTTCGGGGAGTTTGATGAGGAACAACAGTATAAAACCGTGGGCAGTATAGGAGGATACAGTATAGAGGATAGTGTGACCAGGGAGACCAGTATGGAAAGAAGAGGGCAGTATGATGCGGGGGCAGTGTGGAGGGCTTGCACCAGAAGAGGAACAGTGTATATATCATATTTTGTGTAGGGAACAGTGAGAAGGAGCAATTATTTATTCCGGGGCACAGTGTAGGGCAGATATTTTTACTAAGGTAAATGTTGATCATTCTGCTATTTTTTAGGGTACCTTTACACGCCGCAATCGCGGCGAGAAATATTGACGGCGATATGTCGCCCTGCGACCATCGCCGTCAAAATCTCTCCTAATTACGGCGTGTATTTGGGGAATTTGGTGGCGATTTGTCGCCTCGCCACGGTCGCCTGATTTCAGAGCACTGCACTGAAATCAGGCGACTGTGGCGAGATGACAAATCGCTACCAAATTCCCCAATTACACGCCGCAATTGGGAGAGATTTTGACGGCGATGGTCGCAGGTCGACATATCGCAGTCAATATTTCTCGCCACGATTGCGGCGTGAAAGGGTACCCTAAGGGAATCGTGCCAGGATGTGCTGCAGAAGACCGGAGAAATAGAAATCTGCAGAGGCAAGCTGTGGATGTGAAAAGTCATCATGGTGTCTGAACAAGATGAAGAAAAGAAAAAGACGACCCCGATGAGAGACAAGGTCATCTATAAGGTACCCGGATGTAAATGATTATTTGTGATAATGACTAATTCTCATCAGTATTGTGGTTCCTGTATGCTTTTAGTCACGGCCAGTAACAACAGCTCCCAGTATGTCCTAACCATTGCTAATGATGTAGTAGGAGTTGTAAGTTCATGCAGCACAAATGTGTATGGGTCTGACCTGATATTACAAATGTTTTACCATGTACTGATGGTGGTTCTGATGTAGAATTTTGGTACTGATGAGGGTTGTCATTTCTGTTCTGATGGGGGTTCTATTTATGTATTTCTGTACCTCTGGTGAGTCCGGTTATGTATTTCTGTACTGATGAAGGTTTTGACATAGTGTTTCTGTATCTCTGGTGGATCTGGTGATATATTTCTGTACTGATGAGTGTTTTGACTTTAGGAGTTATATGGATGTATTTCTTTACCTCTGGTGGGTTTGGTGATGTATTTCTGTTCTGATACCTCTGGTGGGTCTGGTGATTTATTTCTGTTCTGATGGGGGTTATATGGATGTATTTCAGTACCTCTAGGGGTCTGGTGATGTCGTTTTGTGTTAATTGTTCTGATCCTGTACACATCTAACAATCCATAACTTGTAAGCTTTCTTGATACATGGTTATGTTAATAAAGTGTTGTGCATTCTAACAAGTTAAGGGTTCTATGTATTTATTTGTTAGAAGCATTAAAGAGGTTGTCCCAAGCTTGTGATGAGTCTGCAGTCACTCTATGTGTCTCTATGTGACTACAGACTTTTGAATTCTCACAGAGCGCATGCTACCTGCGGTCATGATTGTCTGGATAAGGCGGTAAGAGTGGAGGGTCACGTAACCATAGGTATGCAATTTACATTCATGCAGTCACGTGCTGACTAGACATGCGAGGCTTTGATCAATGAAATGAATTGAGCGAGGCCGGACACGTCTAGTCAGAATGTGGTCAGAAGTATATAAATCGCATACTTGTATTCACATGACTGTCCAATCTTACCATTGATATAGGAGAATCCTAAAAGTGTGCAGTGCACGCGCCATGAGAATTCGGAGACCTGCAATCACCTGGAGTTTCATCTCAAACCTGGACAAGCCCTTTAATTATAACATTAAACACCTTAGCCCACTACTACCAATGTGTAGTACACTCAATGCCAGAAACAGCTCTTGCTGGTTCCAGCAGTCACTGTACCTGTAAGGGCCCTTTCACATCAGCGTTTTTCGTAATTCGCGGCAGATGCGGTGAAAAAACCGCATCTGCCGCGTTTGCCGCATAACGGTTCCACTTGCGGCACGGTTGCGGTTTTTTCCATAGGAAGTATAGGGGGACTTGCGGCAGATGCGGCAAGTGCGGTATTGCACTTGCGGCAGGTGCGGCAGAGAAAAAAACCGCAGTAAGCCGCGGTTTTTTTCTCTGCCGCACCTGCCGCAAGTGCAATACCGCACTTGCCGCATCTGCCGCAAGTCCCCCTATACTTCCTATGGAAAAAACCGCAACCGTGCCGCAAGTGGAACCGTTATGCGGCAAACGCGGCAGATGCGGTTTTTTCACCGCATCTGCCGCGAATTACGAAAAACGCTGATGTGAAAGGGCCCTTAGTGCAAAAATCGCATATGGATGATTGGTCACGTGACGTCTCCTGTGACCACTGGGGAAGGGGGGGGGGGTGCAAAACTGAACTCTTGCCTCGAATGCCAGAAAACCTAGATACACCTCTGACTTTGCCAGTACCCTAAAACCAAATTTAGTCCCCAAGATATCCATATTCATACTTTATTATATTCAGTCCCTCTGTCCTTAGTGTTCTTAGTCCCCTGAAGATGCTATGGGTCTAATAACCATACTTTTCTATCTAGAGTTTTGCTCAAAGGTTTACATACTCTGGCAGATTTTTTGCTCTATTGGCCTTTTTTCAAAGAATATGATTGATAACACAAAACCTTTTTTTCCACTCATGGGTGAAGCCATTTATTGTCAAACTACTGTGTTTTCTCTTTATAAATTATAATGACAACCAAAAATATCCAAATGACCCTGATCAAAAGTTTGCATACCCCAGTTCTTAATACTGTGTATTGCCCCCTCTAACATCAATGACCGCCTTAAGTCTTTTGTGGTAGTTGTGGATGAGACTCTTTATTTTCTCAGATGGTAAAGCTGCCCATTCTTAGCAGAAAGCCTCCAGTTTCTATAAATTCCTGGGCTTTCTTGCATGAACTGTGCGCTTGAGTTCTCCCCAGAGTGACTCAATGATATTGAGGCCAGGACACTGAGATGGCCACGCCAGAACCTTCACTTTGTTCTGCTCATATAAACTAAAAACAATGACGGTCTAGATACCCAAACGTACATAGTGACACCACTTGAGTCCACACCAATGTTTCAGTGCAATAAAGTATTTTTTACATGTGGGCTACAAATGTTTGTTATCAACAATAAAGCAAAAGTAACCGTTTGACAAAGGAAATGACAGTGAAAAGGGAGAAAAGGAGACAGGCACTAGAGAAGAGGAAAAAAGTAAAGATAGTGATCATGGGTGCCTCTAAGATAATTGTGTAAGGTGCTCACAGTCAGTTAATGTATAGTCAGTACACCCATGGACCAGCCCTTCTTGTGACCAACCTCCTGAATAAAGTGCAAACATGTAGCTGTCACAATTATATTCAGGCTTACCCATGAGCCGTGAGGGTTCCTCTCTCCCTTAGTACGTGTCAGCTAGCCCCGACATGTGTTTCGCGTCAGATTGCTTCAGGAGGTTTGTAGCCAATGAAAGGTCGACTTGGCCTTATGCTTTAGATCAGTGTTTCCCAAACTCAACCCTCATGTCCCCAAACAGGACACGTTTTCAGGATTTCCTTAGGATTGGACAGGTAATGGAATCATTATCAAGGCATTACCTGTGCAATACTAAGGAGATCCTAAAAACAAAACTTGTTGGGGGCCGTGAGGCCTGGAGTTTGGGAAACACTGCTTTAAATTGTTGTCATGTTGGAACGTCCAAATATGTCCCATGCCCAGCTTCCGGGCTGATGAATGCTAATTTGCTGAAAATGTGCTGCATTTATTTTTCTTTCCACTTTGACCAAGTTTCCTGTGCCTTTGTAGCTCACACATCCCCATATCATCAGCGATCCACCTTTACAGTAGAAATGGTGTTCCTTTCATTATATGCTTTGTTGACACTTCTCCAAATGTAACGTTTATGGTTCGATTTTGGTATCATGACTCCAAATTACCTTGTTCTTGAAGTTTGGAGGCTTGTCTCTGTGCTGTTTGTCATATTGTACTGTGTGACATTTGCGCAGTCATGCATAAAGGATAAAACACAGTTATGAGGGCGCAGTCATGGCTTTCTTTTGGCGACCACACCATGCAGCCCATTTTTCTTCAAGTGTCTCCTTATTGTGTATTTTGAAATAGCCACACTGCTAGTTTTCAGTGAGTCCTGCATTGCAGCTGTTATTTGTGGGTTTTCTTTGCATCCCGAACAATTTTCCTAGCAGATGTGGTCAAACAATGTGTTGGTCTACCTGATCATGGTTTGGTTTTTACAGAGCCCCTGATTTTCCATTTGTTGATCACTGTTTCAATACTGCTGACCGGCATTATCAATTCCTTGAATATCTTTTTGTATCCCTTTCCTGTTTTAAATAGTTCAAATCTCTTTTCCCGTAGATCCGTTGACAATTCTTATACTTTCCCCATGACTCACAATCCAGAAACATCAGTGGCTGGATGAAAGATGCAAGAGTCTATCTGGATCCCGGAAACTCACTCAGATTTTATGCACACACACTGATTACAAGCAAACAAGTCACAAGTGAGGATGTTACCTTTATTAGACATTCAAACCTATTTGTGTCAACTTCTGTGCATGTTATCAGTCCAAAATCACCAGGGTATGTGAACTTTTGATCAGGGTCATTTGTATGTTTTTGGTTGTTATTATGGTTTAAAAAGAGAAAACACAGTAGTTTGACAATAAATGGCTTCACCCAACCACTAACCATGAGTGGAAAAAATGTTTTGTGTTATCATTCATATTCTCTGAAAAAGGCCAAAAAAACAAAAAATCTGCTGTGGTATGTAAACTTTTGAGCACAAATGTATATTAAGTTATCAGCAATAATCTCTAAAAAGCTCAAGTTCCACTTGTGTCACAAAACCAGCTTTGGCCCATGACAATTTTTAAGTAGGTGGTTAACATTCATAATGCCAAAATACAAGGTCCTTTTATTGAACTATGCAACAAATATATCAGTCTTTTAAGGTACCGTCACACGCCGCAACATCACCAAAAAATCACGGCTTGTGCGATGTTGAAGCTCGCTTGTGTCAAACAGTACGCCCACATTGCTTTGTGGTTGTGCTGTGTGACGCGGCGATCAGGAACTGCAACATCGCTTCTGGTGTTTTTCAGGCAATTTTAGAGTCGCCGGATCGTTGAAGGTTGCATATGAGATCTCTACGTGTGACATCTCCAAAGCGATCTTGGAAGACTGCCAAAAACGTGCGCGTTTACATGAAATTGCTTGTCACATCGCAGCGATCTTGCGACGTGTGACGGTACAGGGAATTTTGATCCATGACTCAGATCAAAAATTGAGGTTACTTTGTTGTTTTGCAGGTACACAGCCTGCAAAAACACATGGACATGTGAACATACACATTGACTATAATTGGTATGTCTTCTTTCAGTGAAAAACATGCATAGAACACGTTAGTGAAAAATGGATTTCTGATTGAGCCCTAAGCAGAAATAACTTTGGGGCTATGCTCAGTTTCTAAAATATATTTGTTCTCTCCCATTTGAAGAATTTGTATCTTTAAGGGTGGCTTCACACCACGGCAGAGTCCGGTCCGGGGCTGTCAGGTTCAGCACACAGAACCGGAGGGTCAAATCCGGGAGAATCCGGGATACGGCAATTTGGGGAGATTTTTCTCCCCGGACACAAAAATGTTGCAAGCAACGTTTTTGTGTACAGTGAGAAAAATCTGATTTCTCCCAGATTCTGCCGGAGAGATGCAAACCAGTAGCTCCTATTGAACCTGACAACTACTAATCTTTTTTTTTCATCAATAAGTGTTTATTAGAGTATAAAACATATTAGAGAAACAATACAAGTATAGTCTTCCTCATATAATAAAGTCAGTTGTTACATTTTTCGAGTTAAAGCTGGGATGCTGACATTTGTTTCTAGGGGGATAAACAAAACATGAATTAGCTTCAAGTGTTCTAATGATTAATAGTGAGTTTTGTATCCATATTATCCGGGCACTCGAGTTGTCGTAAAATAGGGGTGGAGGAAGACTAAAAACTTCGGGGATAAAAGGGGAAGGGAGGGGAAGGGAAGACAGGGGTCAGAGTCCTCCGGGTAGTCAGGGAGTGATCAGGGAAAGGGGGGGGAGGACAGAGGGGTAACTACTACCGTAGGAGCAAGGAGAAGAAAGAAAAGGGAAACCGAGAGAGGGAGAGAAAAAGAGAGAGAAAGAGCCCCATATACCAACAGAGAATAGTCGTTCAATTTAGCAGAGAATAGTCGTTCAATTCAGCATGGTGTCTGAAGAGCCAATGGGTGAGAAGCCCATAAGTCCCAGGCCTCTGTTACATAACGTCTCGAGCCAGCGTCTAGAGCAAGATAGTACTCGTGGCAGAATATCGAGTTCAATCGTTCTACCAGGTCTGCCATGGAGGGTGGGGAGTCAAGCTTCCATTTTGCCGCTATGCATGTTCTGGCCGCCGTGAGTATATATGTAAGAAGATGACGCGGCACCGGTGGGAAGTCCTCACAACCAATGTGGAGGGTAGCCAGCTGCGGTGTCAGTGAGATTTTAATCCCCGTGAGAGTCTCCAGGAGGCTAGCCACCAGCAGCCAAAACGGAGTCAGTCTGGGGCATCCCCACCACATGTGGGCCATGTCTCCCCTTTGACCACACTGTCTCCAACAGAGGGGGGAGGTACCTCGACCAAAGTTTGCCAGTCTAGAGGGGGGGGGTATACCAGCGCAGATGAATTTTTTTCAAAAGTTCGACATGGTTAATGCATCTGGTAGCCCGCATCGTGCATTGCACGGCTCCTTCCCATTCCTCTAGGGTGGCAGAAAAACTCAGGTCACGCTCCCACCTCTCCATACAGGGGGGCCTGGACAGAGAATTGCCATCCACCAATCCCCTGTATAGAAGCGACAGGCCCTTGGGTCTCTCTGCTTCCATGGAGATGAAGTGCAGCAAGGGGGACCGGCCTGTAGGGGACAAATTATGTTTGCACTTTTTGGAGCGGAGAAAATGCATAGCCTGATAAAACTGTAAAAATGTGTGTTCCAGGGACGGGTGGGATTCCATAAATTCCGAGAAGGACATCAGGTTGTTTTGGATAATGAGGTCGCTCAGCTTGTCCAAGCCATGCTCCCTCCAACGGGTAAGGCTCAGGGAGGGAACATGAAGCTGAATTGCGGATAGGGGAATCTCAGAGGTCGGGAGTTTAGACCAACTATTTGTGAGACTTCCCCATTCCTCAAGTAGGGCTGTCATTGATTGCAAAAGTCCTTCCCTGTCTACCTTTCCCAGCGATTCAGCCGCGAGGAGAAGTTTCAGTGAACTCCCTGGGGACAAGTGGGCTTCTATTTGTCTCCAGCCTGAGTCTATTCCCCCCTTCCACCATTCTCTTGCCGTTTCCAAAATTACAGCCTTAAGATACATTCTGACATTTGGGACCCCCATCCCTCTGCCGGCTAGTCGGAGATACATAGTACCTCTCTTTACTCTATGAGGCTTTTTGGCCCAAATGAAGGTGTTGACTACAGACTGAAGGCGCGCGACGTCCCTAGCCGAATAAGCAATTGGTAAGCATCTGAATAAGTAGATGATCTTTGGGAGCCACAGCATCCGCACGGCCTGCACCCTCGCCATCCAAGACAAGGATGTTACTGGAAAGGTCTCAAGTGCCTCCCTCAGGTCTCCCAGAAGTTTAGTTACATTACGGGAGGCTATCTCCGCCGTAGGACAAAGACAGATCCCCAAATATTGGATGCCCTGAGGGCACCAGTTAAAAGGGTATGACTTAGCGAGGCGTTCAGCCATCTCCCTCGGAACGTGGACCGGAAAGATCACCGATTTACTTGCATTCAACTTATAGTATGAGGCCCGGGCAAACAGGTCAAGTATCTCAACTATCCCGGGAAGCGAGGAAGTCGGATCAGTGACGGAGATGATGACATCATCGGCATATAGGCCCACCACATGAGCCCTGTCTCCCACCTGGATTCCAGAGATCGAAGGATCCGCCCTAAGGGAGACCGCCAAGGGCTCCATCAATAGGGCAAAGATCAGGGGGGAGAGTGGGCAACCCTGTCTGGTCCCATTAGAAATCTGAAAAGTCCGGGACAAAAAGCCTGCTGAAAAGACTTTAGCACAGGGGTGGGAGTATAGGCCGAGGATTGACGATAAGATGGGGCCCGAAAAGCCGAGGGTGCAGAGAACCTCCCGTAGGTATCCCCAGTGTATCCTGTCAAACGCCTTTTCCGCGTCTAGGGACAGGAATACACAGGGGACCCCCCGCCTCTCACCCACCTCCATCAAATTTAGCATTCTGCGGGTCCCGTCTCTGGCTTGCCTGTTGAGCACGAACCCCACTTGGTCTGGGTGGACCAGGGAGGGAATCACCGTCGACAGTCTGACCGCCAACACCTTCGCAAACACTTTTAAGTCCATGTTCAATAGAGAAATAGGACGGTAATTTTCGGGGCGGTCCGGCGCCTTCCCTTGCTTGGGGATAGTCGTAATGGTGGCCTCCAAGGCCTGGCTCGGAATGGATCCCCTTAATCGCCAAATAGAAAACAGGCGAAGCAGGTAAGGCGTAAGGACCGGGCGAAATGTCTTATAGTACTCGTTCGCAAGCCCGTCCGGGCCCGGAGCCAAGTTGGATTTTAGCGAGATGATCACTTTGTCGATCTCGGAATGAGAGAGAGGCTCATTCAATTTGTGGAGGTCTTCAGCTGAGAGAGTGGGGAGATCCAAGTCCCGAAGGAAGCCCCTGATCGTGGTAAGTGTAGGTTGGGGGGTGTTTATATCGTCTCTAAGATTGTACAGTTTTTCATAGTAAGAGGCGAACACCTCAACCATCCCGGACGGATCTCTGACCACTCTCCCATCCGAGCGTTTCATTGAGGAAATCATCGTTTTAGCATCCCTCTTTTTTAAACGACGAGCCAACAAGGCTCCTGCTCTGTCCCCCATCGCATAATATTTTGTTTTCAACTTCCGCAATGACTTCTCGTATTGCTGGAGGAGAAGAGCTCTCAATTTAGTGCGAAGGGCTAGGATCCGGGACAGCAAAGAAGAGGACGGGTTCTTTTTGTGGGATGTCTCCAATACACCTATCTCCTCTGTCCAATCCCGTCTCAGCTGTTCTCGGTGTTTCTTTATCTGGGAGGCTTTTTGAAGGAGAAGGCCACGGATGACCGCCTTGTGGGCGTACCCACAGCGTATCATCCGTGACCTCCCCGCCATCGTTCAAGGAGAAGTAATCCTGTAATTTAGCATCAAGCTCTCCAACCACTTGGGAGTCCGCTAAGATGCCTGCATTTAATCTCCAGCGACGGGGAGCACCGCCTCCCGATCCCACCGTAATCTCCAATGTTATGGGTGCGTGATCTGACCAGGTGATGACCCCCACCTCTGAGGACCGGCAGGCTCCCAGGGCGGCGTCGTTCACCAGGAAAAGATCAATACGAGAGTAGGATCCATGTACATGCGAGAAGAAGGAATAATCCCTCTCCTCGGCATGCTGGTATCTCCATATATCGTGGATGCGGTGCTCCCGGCACATGGGACCTAGAGTCCTTCCCCCCCGAGAAGTGGGGGAGGAGGAGTCCAGACGGCTCTCCATTATTACGTTAAAGTCTCCACAGATGATAAGTTTACCTAGGGAAACTTCTCTAAGTTTTCCCAGAAGGGATTTCACAAATTTTAGTTGTCCTCTATTTGGGGCGTATACATTCGCCAAGGTATAGGCCTCACCCGCGATTTCACATTTCAGTATTAAATACCTCCCCGCAGGGTCTATAATACAATCCAATAGTTGAAACTGTATGGAGCCCTTTACTAGGATGCTCAC
Source organism: Allobates femoralis (assembly GCA_033576535.1). Classification (NCBI taxonomy): domain Eukaryota; kingdom Metazoa; phylum Chordata; class Amphibia; order Anura; family Aromobatidae; genus Allobates; species Allobates femoralis. The sequence goes on from JARQOC010000003.1 coordinate 648,367,402, forward strand.
CCCTGCCTTCTTTGCTACGTGACATGCGTGAAATACATGGGGGAAAGAGGCATGCTTGAGTCTGTGAGCGTCGCCCACCAACAGGTGAGTCTCCTGGATACACACAATATCTGCCGCTGACGTTTTAATCTCCTTCCAAAGGAAGGAACGTTTGGCTGGGGAGTTTAGACCTTTAGTGTTGAGGGACAGCAGTTTAAGATTCATGGTGACCGCTCCCTAGAGTAGGGGGGGCAGACACCCACTAAACCAAAGCGACTCAAAAGTTGGCAAAAGGTGGCGAAAGGAAAAGAAAAGAAAAGAAGGGGGATAAAGAGAGAGATGGGAGTGGGGTAGTGGGGGGGAGAGAAAAGAAAGAGAGAGGGAAGATGGGGGGGGAAGGTGAGTGCTGGGAAAGTACCGAGTCCCCGACACCCGGAGGGCCAAAGAGGAGATAGATACGAACGGGTTAGAGAACACGGGGGAGAAAGGGACTGGGGTAGGAGAGGATCAGAAAATCACAGGCAAACTATACACGACAAACAATTAAGTAACGAGTATGTAAACTCCACCTATCTCCCTTGACCCCTCGGGCCAAGAGAGAAGTAAAATGGGGGGGGGAATAAATCCCCTGACCACCTCAAGTCTTGTAGGATATTCCAATGTCCGACATGCGCCCACCCCGAGAGACTCGGAGTCAGGCCACGTTTGGCTCGGTCACCCACCAATCCACAAAGTTCAGGAGGGATTGAGAAGGTGGTCTAGAGGTAGAAGAAATCCCGTAAAATACGAAAAAGAGCAAGTCATCCAGAGCCACCGGGCAGTTATTTTTCCAGGTTTGGACCCTCATGGGGCCTCAGCTGCCGCCAAGTCTTCTCCTGCATTTTTGTTAGAGTCTCGTCGCGGGGAGGGACGAGCACTGGGTGTGATCAGTCCCCATGATTTAAGGGTTTTCCGCAATGCAGTGGGGGAAGGGAACGAGTGCCTCTTTCCTTTATGCTTAAAGTTAACTGCCGCAGGGGAGCCCCAACTGTAGAAAATTCCGTTGTCTCTCAAAATCTTGCAGCTGGAAGCGAAGTCCCTCCTGCGGGCCAGAGTCCCTGGGGAGAGGTCAGGGTACACTTGGACCCCCGAGAAGGGCTCCGGCAGGGGGGGGCCATTCCTCATGCGCCCCAGTAGCCGATCTCTGATCCCAGATCTCAGCAGGGACACTAAGATATCCCTCGGCACCTCAGGGGGGAGCCTCGCCGGCTTAGGGATCCGGAAGGCCTTCTCGATATCCAGGTGGTCTTGGGGTGACTCAGGGAGGGCCGCAGTCAGAAAAGCCTTGGCCACTTCTGCCGCATCTCCCTCTTCTGGTATGCCCCGCAGCTTTAGGTTATTTTTTCTAAGCTGGTCTTCCAAGTGACATATAGTTGAGGATACCATCCCCACCTCTCTGTCCAGCCCAGCGTGGCTGTCAGCAAGGCTGTTGTGTGCGGAGGCAAAGTCTGCCATCTTTGATTCCAGATGCTCTGTTCTCCCAGCCAGCACTACCATGTCCTCCCTCAGGGTGCCCACGAGCCCCTTCATATCTTTAAGAATGGAGAGTCTTTGTGCTGCTAATAGGGCCTTAATAGCTCCCTGGGTGACCGGCCCTCTATCATCATTCTCCTCTCCCCCTATAACCTCCATGTTATGAGGGGATCGCTGTGCAGCCGGGGAGGAAGGAGGCGGGCGCTCCGGCGCCATGTTGTGAGGGGATTCGCGCTGTCTGCCCGGCTCAAAGTACGCAGTTACCTTGTTCTCTGTGAGCCGTTTTCGGGAGGAAGCCCGCGGCATGCTGGGGGTCGTCCAGAGAAGGTCCGCTGCGTGTGTGAAGCCGCTGGAGGTCCAGAGGGGTCGGGAAATGCCGGGAAATGCCGTGTACAGTGGCTCTGAGTGAGGAGCTCAGTTAAGATGCGTCCGTCGCCATCAGCAGCTGGACACGCCCCACAACTACTAATCTTGAACATAATATACAATACTACTATACATACACCTCAATTACTAAAAACACCTAAATTCAATAAATGTCCTGATCAGAAGCCCTAAATTAATAAGACACCAGACTCCATTCATCAAAATATGCTCCAATCTTATCAGTAGCACTGATGACCACCATACACAGGTGCTGTGCCCAATACAGTGCCAGATCTGCATTAGGACCCATTGTATCAGTGTCAGAGCTCACCTTCAGTCTCTATGTGAGTCTGCATAGAACACACTAAATAGTTTCTAGTAGAGACAAATAATACGCTTACATAGACAATGTATAAAATACACCTATATGTCTATATGTAATATTTACAGCTGCCAGTACACTAAGGCCAGTGACACACGGAGCGAGATGCAAGCAAGATACTTACACAAGTCAGATGCTCTCTGGACAGGAGCGTGAGGCTGCATGTGTTACTATGCAGCTGACCCACTCCTGTCAAGAGAGCCGGCGGCGATGCCAGGTGATGCATGTGAGACTCATGCACCTCACACCGTGTGTCACCGGCCTTAGGCACAGTTCTCCATAGTGTGCACAGACCATCCCCAATCAAGGCAATAGGATCACCAGTATTTTTCTGCTGGTGCAACTTTCCAAAATAGACATACGGTTTAGTGCTAGGATGTTACTGATAAGTGAAGCCCTGAATGATAGAAGCATGGGAGATATCTGAAAGTTTACTTTGATAAGAACGATGAAAATTAGCAGCATGACAGAAGAGGATGGAATCATAGAATGGTAGAGTTGGAAGGGACCTCCTGGATCATCTGCTCCAATCCTCTGCTCAAAGCAGGATTCACTAAATCATCTCAGACAGATGTCTGTCCAGCTACTGTTTGAAGGCTTCTATTGAAGGGGAACTCACCACCTCTTGTGGCCGCCTGTCCAACTGATTGACCACCCTCAAAATGTTTTTTTTCTAATATCTAATCTGTCTCTTCCCATTCAGTTTCATCCTATTGCTTCTAGTCTTTCCTTGTGCAAATGAGAATAAAGCTGATCAATCTATAGTGTGACAGCCATTTAGATATTTGTAGACAGTTATTCAGTCTCCTCTCAAATTTATTCAGTCTCCTCTCAGACTTCAAACTTAAGGCCCAGTTACACACACAGATAATTGTGCAGAGATTGTTCGCAGATCTCTGGTTGCAGTGAAATTATGGACACATTGTTACATTTGTACATGCCCACAAAATGGAACAATGTGTCCATGATTTCACTGCAACCAGAGATCTGCGAACAATCTCTGCACAATTATCTGTGTGTGTAACTGGGTCTTAAACGTTCTCAACTCCCATGACCGTTCCTCATAAATCATGGTTTGCAGACCAGTCACCATTCTGGTCGCTCTTCTCTGAATGTGCTCCAGTTTGTTGATGTCTATTAGAAATGAGGTGCCCTGAATTGGACACAGTATTCCAGATGAGGTCTGACCAAATAGAAGTAAAGTGGATAATGACTTCAAGTGATCTAGACTGCATGCTTCTGTTAATACATCCCAGAAGTGTGTTTGCCTTTATTGCAGCTGCATTACACTGTTGATTCATGTTCAGTCTGTGATCTATTGGTATACAGAAGTCTTTTTCACATGTGCTGTTCCTTAGCCCTATTCTTCCCATTCTTTATGGGTTTTTTTTATTTTTCTTGCCCAGATGTAGGATTTGCATTTTTCCCTGTTACAAAAACACTCTATTAGTTGCTGCCCACTGTTCCAGTTTATTTAGATCTTTTGAATCCTCCCTCTGTGTTCTTTAGTATTAGCCATCCATCCATAGCTTTGTGTCAGCAAATTGAATCAAATTATTCTCAATTCCTTCTTCCAAATCATTGATAAAGATGTTGAATAACACAGGCCCGGACAGAGCCCTACGGTACCCCACAGAGGAGCCCCAGACCCCACGACTGACACACTCCAGTGGAGCCACATTGATGGAAGACTTCCCCCCCACACTTGTTGGCTGCGGGACCAAGAGACGTGGCACATGTATTTCTTTCATCCATCCCTATCCCTGTGCAACTTTGGTTGTGCGTCACTTATTTGCATATAATAAAGTGAAGACCTGAATTCATAATTCTTCTACTTGATTCTGGAAACAGTCTACATTTTTGTAATTTGATCAGTTCATGCAGTACCTATGATGCAGCGAGAGACCTTATTTTCATACATCAAATTACTCTACAGAAAGGTTTCTCAAAGTTTTTCTAGTGGGTCTGCACTAGACATACCAAGTTTACACCTGGGCATCATAAGGCAGATCCAGTTGATGCCCAGGCTTTACCATCTGCTGTGAAAGTCCATGCCAAAATTAAAAACATTATTCAATCCATTTTATTTTTAAAAGTCATTATCTTTCCTCCATCTCATGTATCTTCTCTGCCTGAAATCTGGTGCCTCGGAGTAACCATTGACTCTGCCCTGTTCTTCAAACTGCCCAACCAAACTCTTGCCACCTCCTGGCAACTCCAGTTCAAACATATTTCCAGAATACTTCCTTTCCTCAATTCTCAATCTATTAAAATGTAAGGACATATCTTCATCATCTTCCACCTTGACGACTGCAACATCCTCCTCTGTGGCTTAACTGCTAACAGTTTCGGACCTCTCAAGTCTGTCTTTAACTCTGCTGCCCGACTAATCCACCTCTCTTCTTACTACTCCACCACTTCTCCCATCTGAAAATCCCTTGATCGGTCCCAATTCCCCAAGAAATCCAGTTCACACTGACCTACAAAGTTGTCCACAACGTGTCCCCTGCCTGTATCTCTGAATTAATTTCCCAATATCTTCCCTCACATACCGTAATCTCCGGTCTTCCAAGACCTCCTTCTTTCCCCCATACTTATTCGTTCCTCATACAATCGCCTCCAAGACTGCTCCAAAAGAACCCTCACAAAGCAGTATTGGCGTGGCTTTCGCTTCTTACCTGGAGGACAGTCAAAAAAACAGATATTTCCCCCACAAGACTGCTCACTCAGTTTTATTGGCCGCTCTTGTAGGTGAAACATTTGCTTCCCGGTGACATTATAGTGAACCTGTCACCAGATTTGTGTGTTTCAAACTAAAAGAGACACTTTCAGCAGCACCTATGCTACATTTTAACCCCTTCACCCCCAGGCGATTTTTCGTTTTCTAGGCAAAAGAAGTGCAATTACACAATAGTTTTGTTTTTTTTAATTCATCATATACACTATATGGTACAACTGATGTGTCCGTACGATGTCTCGGGTCGGTACGAGTTCGTAAATACTAAACATGTATACTTTTACTGTTATCTAAGTGGTGAAAAAAAAATTCAGTTTTTAAAGAAAAATAATTGCACTTTTGGCACCATTTTCCGCGACCCATCGTGCGCTTATTTTTCAGGATCTAGTGCTGTGTGACAGCTTATTTTTGCATCCTGAGTTGACATTTCTAATGATACCATTTTTGGGTAGATTTGTTGTTTTTGATCTTTGTTATTGCATTTCACTGGCATTTGGACTTTGTTTTCCATTGTGCAGTTTACAGATCTGATTGACTGATTGATTTTATCTTTTGATACAACGGGCATTTCTGAATGCAACAATACCAAATATGTGTTTTGTTTTTTTTTTTTCATTTTTTTAAGTTTTATTTTCAATGGGGCAAAAGGGGTGTGGTTTAAACATTAGTTTTTTTTATTTTTTTCATATTTTTTATAACTTTTTTTGAAACTTTTCCTTTATTTTCCATGGCCCCTTAGGGCATCTCAGCATTGCACAGTGCAATCGCTTGTGTTGTGCAGAGAAATGCTTCAGCATCTCTCTGCACAGCATAAATGATCACTGTCTGCCAGTCACGTCACTCGGGCATCACATGCAGGAATAGATTCATCACAGAATCCAGAGTCATCAACTGACCCAGTGCTGTCATGACAACACAGCAAGGCCCCGTTATTGGGGAACAGTGCGATACCTGCTGCGGTGCTTTGCATCACACTATCAGTGACATTGACATGATCAGATCAGCTGACATGTGTGGGGGATACTGCGAGCTCGGCATATAAGCTTGCATCAAACGGAGGGAACATGGTCAAGGACCTATATATAAGTCATTGGTCATAAAGGGGTTAAGAAGGTGGCAATTATGCCCTGACTGTCCCTGTACACCAAATAGCTCACCAAATTGGTCCGTCACGCCTCTCGTCACTGTTCGTCCCTTTCCAATAGCCTCTTCTTCTGAGTGATATCCGAATTGCGCACCTGCGCAGAGGTTTCTCCATACCACTCTGGAGCACTGTGCACTTATGCAGAGACCTCAGCAGTTCGCGCATACGCAGAAGAGTTTTGGGCTCTAGCCACAATAGGGCAGAGCACAGGCACGTGATTTGGATATCATTCAGAAGAGGCTGTCATACAGCGAGGAAAGGTGGGATGGATGACGAGGAGAGGCGGGACAGACCAGGCTGCAATCAAACCCATCTATTCAGCAACAGGTAATTATAATACAGGGCAGTAAGTTTTTAAAACTTATTTATTTGGTGTACAGGGGTAGTCAGGACATAATAGCCACCTTCTTAAAATGCACCATAGTTGCTGCTGAAGGTGGCGCTTTTAGTTTAAAACACCCAAATCTGGTGACAGGTTCACTTTAAGTGATTGCAGAGAAACCATGGAAAGATGGCTGAGACATAGAGCTGACGGGGTTTAAAGGTGTGAATGCAGTCTAATTGTGAACATAAAACGTCAAAAAACAATGTCACCTGATATAACTATGGAAGAAGGAATCAGAAACAGTAGTTGTCGTCTTAGTATTTGGAATGAACATTTACTGCTGCAAGTGTAAATTACACATACGCCGTATGTTTATTTTTGCTGCAGTGTCCAGTATATAAATACAGGGCTTTACACTGTGCAGACACTCCAGTTATATAACTCTTACCAAGTTTGGAGTCCTGTCTATTTCTTCCTAATATGATCCTTATAAGGCAGCGAAGGAACATGAGGTGTCAGACAGGACCCAGATACATTTTCTTGTAAGTAGTTATACTGCAGAATGGTTGTTGCTGTAGTCTAAACTGAAACATACTGCTCTTCTTTTGCTGATTGGGTGTGATGTTAATGTTCGTATCAATTTTAAATGCATCTTAGTAAATTTAGTCATTTTACTATTATTTTATAATTATATGAACACAATTATTAATTAAATAATTATGGCGCAGTAAACTAAAATAACTGAGAAAATTCACATAAAATACACCCTAAGTTTTCATCCAGACACATTTGCTCTGCACACTTTATAGTGTTGCATAGGAGTTCTGAAATTCTGTACTTTTAGGTTATGTGCACACCATGTCTTTTTCAAATGAATTCCACCTAAAAAAGCGCTAGAAAAGCCAAAAAGAAAGAACATAGTGCTCAGCAATGTAAAAAAGGACTAGCTGTATGTGTTCAATCTTTTTTTACTACTTTTAACCGCTTTAGGCTTGGAAAGCTATGAAGAAGCTAAAAGTGAACAGACCGTTCATTCGGAAGCCGCCACTAGGATGGTAACACCCTTGACCTGATCTTTGTCCGGCTCTGCTCATCCTCCTCCATAGATATTTTACCTCTTCCCCTCTCTCTGACCACAACATTCTCTCCTTCACGCTCACAAACCCTCGCCCATCCCAGCACAATCCGACCTATCACAGATTCAGAAATCTACAGGCCATTAACCCTCATACATTCACATACTCTTTACTCTCACTGTCCCCAATCTCCTCATTCTTCTGTCCTGATCTGGCAGTAAATCACTTAAATGACTCTCTCAGAAGCTCCCTGGACCAAGTAGCGCCCCTCACCCTCAGAACCTCCAAACACAGAGTGAAACAGCCCTGGCTCACATCACAAGCTCGATTCCTCCAGCGATGCTCTAGGAGTCCTGAATGTCTATGGAAGAAAACTCACACTCCAGAAAACTTCATTCACTATAAATTTATGCTGAGAACTTACAACTCTGCTCCTCACCTCGCCAAACAGACCTACTTCACTACCCTGGTCTCCTCACTATCCAAAAATCCCAAAAAACTCTTTGACACCTTTCACTCTCCTCTCAGTCCTAAAGTGCAGGCCCCTATCACTGACCTCTGTGCTGATGATCTGGCTTATTACTTCAGAAAGAAAATAGAAAACATCCATCAGGAAATCAACTCCCAACCTCAAATCGCTGTTACTCCTACCTCTCCCCACATTTCCTCCGGCTCACTCTCCACTTTTGACCCAGTCACAGAAGAAGATTCCAGGCTCCTCTCTTTCTGTCGTCCCACCACATGCACTGCTGACCCCATCCCCTCACACCTACTCCAATCTCTCTCTCCAGCGGTCACCACTCACCTAACCAAAATCTTCAATCTCTTCCTTTCTTCTGGCATCTTCCCCTCCTACTTCAAACACTCTATCATTACTCCATTACTAAAGAAAACTTCTCTCGACCCATCTTGCACAAATAGCTACAGACCAGTCTCCAATCTCCCCATCGTCTCTAAACTGGTCTACTCCCGTCTCACTCATTACTTCACCACTCACTCTCTTCTAGACCCATTACAGTCTGGTTTCCGCCCCCTACATTCTACAGAAACTGCCCTCACCAAAGTGACCAATGACCTTCTGACAGCAAAACGTAATAGTGACCACTCTCTGCTTATTCTTCTTGAACTCTCTGCAGCCTTTTACACTGTTGTCCACCATCTCCTACTCAAGGACACGGCTCTCTCCTGGTTCTCCTCCTATCTTTCTGACTACTCTTTTAATGTATCATTTGCTGGCTCCACTTCCTCTCCTCTATCCTCTCACTATTGGGGTCCCTCAGGGTTCAGTCCTTGAACCTCTTCTCTTCTCTCTGTACACGGCCCCGATTGGACAGACCATCAGCAGATTTGGCTTTCAGTACCATCTTTATGCTGATAGCACACAACTATACACTTCTTCCCCTGACCTTACCCCCGCTCTAATAAAGAACACCAGTGACTGTCTAACTGCAGTTTCCAATATCATGTCTGCTCTCTATCTGAAACTCAACCTTTCCAAAACTGAACTTCTTCTGCTCCCGCCCTCCACTAACCTCCCTAAATCTGACATCTCTCTCAGTGTGTGACACCACAATAACGCCTAGTCAACAGGCTCGCTGTCTGGGTGTTATGTTTGACTCTGATCTTTCCTTCAACACATATATACAATCTCTTGCCGCTTGCACCTGAAGAACATCTCTGGAATTCCCCCCTTTCTCACCTTGGAAAACACAAAAACCCTCACTGTGGCCCTGTTTCACTTCCGCCTTGACTATTGTAATTCTCTTTTAATTGGCCTCCCCCAAACTAGACTCTCCCCTCTCCAGTTCATCCTTAATGCAGCAGCCAGGATCACCTATCTAACTAACCATTATTCAGACACTCCTGCTCCATGCCAGTCATTGCACTGGCTGCCTATACACTATAGGATCCAATTCAAACTGCTTGTTCTCACCCACAAAGCTCTTCACAGTGCAGCATCCCCCTACATCTCCTCCCTCATCCCCACCCATTTTCTTCACTGTGGAAGTGATTTTAAACTCACTTCTGCATTAATCCGAACCTCCCACTCCCGGCTTCAAGACTTCTCCCAAGCTGCACCAATTTTCTGGAATGCTCTACCCCAAGAAATTAGGTGTAGCCACAACTTACATAGTTTCAGGCGATCCCTAAAAATACATATTTTTATTACTACCTTTTTATAGCAGTGTACTTCCACACGTTTGTTATACTGTTTTTTTCTGTGGTCTAGTTATGTAGTGGTGTGAACGCAATCCTACAGACCCGTTCACATTGTGCCCTGGCTCAGTTGCAGTTTTTCATTTATTCTCTTGTTTAGCAAGACAGGGAGTGCCCCACCCCTCCTTTTCTGAACCAGGTACATAAAGTGCTGTCTGCTGCACTGTGTCCATATTGGACTCTGGCCCATCTTCACCCTGCATCCATGAGGTATATTTATACAGGTTCAGGTTCTAAATTAGTTAGATAGGACCGTTCTGATAAGGGTCACCTTGGCGAGGTGGAACGGCTTACATACATTTTTTGCAAAAAAACGTATTAACTAAGTACCCTGTTTTTGATACTGTTTTTTACTAAGCACTTGCTTTTAATTATTACCTCTTTATAGCAGTGTACTTCCACATGTTTGTTATACTGTTTTTTTTCTGTGATCTTTTTAGGGCAGCCTATCATGATCCCTAGTCAAAGTTATCTAGACATAGGCTATCCGCTCCACCAGTCTCAAGTGGATCACAAATAATGGTTGGTGGCGACGTATACAGCTTCTACCTGTGCCATCTCCTCAAGTTGACTATACCATCATTGTAAATAAACACCTGTACTTTGTGTCACCCCTACCTTATTGTCAGATTGTAAGCTCTTATGTCATTATTTTGCTCTAATTATTGTATTTTTTTTAGTATTTAATTGTATTTTCTGATAACTGTTTCTTATGATTGTTTAAATATGAACCTCTGAATTGTGAAGCGCTGCGGAATATGTTGGCACTATATAAATAAAGATTATTATTATTTTTATTATTATGTATGAAACTTAAAAACACAAACGATCCATTGCAAAAACTATGCAAAAGACATTAAAGAAACACTGACAATGATGTGCGCACGCCAGTGTCTAAAAAATGCACTGATCTTTATAGCGCCAAAAGGATTACATTTACTACTCAGTTTATTATACACGCGCTACCATAAATTCTGCAATGCATATTGGGGGGTTAGGTCATACTTGAGGCTCATTCACATGACAGTTTTTCCACTGACAGCACATATTATATTCAGCAAACAGAGTTCCGGGCACCACATTGGGCGGACCGCCTGCTTTAGCAACATAAGCAGCGGAGAGTGACAGCCTAACTCCGGCTGGAACAATGGCGGTGCTCCCTCTAATGCTGAGCAGCAGATATCTTCATTGAAAAAGTAAGAAATAGAGGGGCACTCACCAGATGAGATCTTCAAAGTGCTTTATTCATTTACCGTTGACAAATTACGGTACGATGGTGCAGCACAGGCAGGAAAATGTGCAGGAGACCATCCGGACTATCCGGTCCCTGCACCCCTCCCCGCCCCTGCTGCACCATCATGCCATAATTTGTCACCGGTAAATGAAGATCTCATCTGGTGAGTGCCCCTCTATTTCTTACTTTTTCAATGAAGGTACATATTATATTGTATAAGGCTATTATCAAGTCCGAGTGTTTTTTTTGTATTTTAAACAGAAATCTGCTACATTGGTCAAATTTCAAACCATACACATCCATTAAAGTGCCATCTGAGTTACATCGGTGCACTTTCCAATTTTCACTGGCTAATGCTATATGAGAAAGTTTTTTTTTTTATTTATGAGAAAAATAAATGACACTAAGGCAGGGGTGGGCAATTAATTTTCCCGAGGGGCCACATGAGAGACCATGACTGGTGTGGAGGACAGAAGCAATAAGCTGAAATTAATTCTGCTCCACAGTAATATTCACCTATTAATTATTATTTTATTGTAATATTAATTAATTAATTGTACCACTTAATATTGAGCAGAATTAAGTATGTTGACATCCCCCTATATGCCGTGTGGGATTTATATACAGTATGAGCCTCAAACATCCCCACTATATTCAGTATAAGCCCCTTATATAGCCCCCCCCTGTACACCATGTGGGTTCACATCCAGACCTCTAAATACATTATGAGCCCCACCTCAATATATAGTGTAAGCCCCCACATAGCCTCTCTTGAGAGCACTTTGACGCAGTTACCGGGCTCTTCGCAGTGACGTCAGTGATGACGCTAAGTCTCTCAATTCATTTATTCCAGTATAGTATTTACTAAGTTCACTTATCCCATATGCATTCCTTAGCTGCACAGAGACTCCTGCAATTCATTTTATAGGAATGAAGCTTGTTCCTCTCCATAAATGTGTTCAGTGTTGCAGCAATTTCTTTATATTAAGTGCACACACATATTTGCTTGCACCTGCATATTAAGGTGATGCCAGTCCTATATATATATAATAGCCTCTCTATACACAGAGTGTGCCTACCCATAGCCCCTCTATATACAGTTTGAGCCCCCACACAACCTCCTAAGTATAGCATGAGCACCCACTCAGCCTCCTAAATACAGCATGAGCACCCCCATAGCCCTTTATATACTGCACGAGCAACACATAGCCTCCAAAATATGGCATAAGCCCCCCATAGCCTCCTATATACTTTGAGACCCACAAAGCCTCCTATATACTGTATGAGCCTATACTGATGTATGTAAAGTGCTGTGGAATTAATAGCGCTATATAAGTGAATAAATATTACTATACATATATGTATAAAAAAAGACACCACATACTCACCTTGCTCCCGTTCCCCCAGCTGCACTTACTCTCTGCACAGTAGACATGCTGATGTGACATGGCACCTGCTATCTCACACGTTGATTGGTGGAAGAAAGAACCACACTTGACCAGTGCAGTCACTGCTATCCGCATTCTAAGGATGTGGCCCGCAGGCCACAATGTGCCCAGCCCTGCACTTAGGCCATATGGACATGTTGAGTATTTGCTGAGTTTTTTACCTTAGTATTTATAGCCAAAACAAGGAGTGAAACAATCAGAAGAGAAATACAATGAAAACATAGAATATCACACAATTGTCTTAATGTTAAGGTCATTGTGTTGCCTATGTGAAAATATCCTAACATGAGTAAATTAGCAGTATTTTAAGCTTATTTCATAAATTTTATTGCAGAATAAAAGTGCAAATGAGATAAATAGAAAAGAACACTGATCAAAATTAGAGAACACTTTCAGATATCTGCAAGCTATTGCTGTTAGTCTTGTACCTGCTGCTAATTTTCTTAATTAACTCACTAACCCTATTTAACTGTCAGCCTAATGGTGGGTTTACACACACCAATCATTGTATCCAATCTCTGAACCAATCTCTGGTTGCAGTGAAATCATGGACAGATTGCTCCATGTTGTACACAGCCACAAAATGGAACTATGTGTCCATGATTTCACTGCAACCAGAGATTGGTTCAGAGATTGGATACAATGATTGGTGTGTGTAAACCCACCATAACTCTCAAATTTGCACTCACTTTGCAAAAATGGTGTGCCATTCCAAAGTGACTGAAACCCTCTGGCAGCAGGTTGTCCAAATAGAGGCCAAAGGGGTCACCCTATCAGACATAGCAAAAGAAGTTGGTCGTTCTAAGTCTGTGATTTCTAGAAAATTGCATATTTACATCATAAACTTTTTCAAGTCTCCGAAGAAGGCTGGTTGCCCTCGAAAGACAAATGCAAGAGAGGACAGGATATGCGTAGAATCTCCATGGGTGATCGTTTCAACACTGCTGCTGGAATAGCTCACCAGTTCAGCACTGAACAGGGTAAGGATTTGTGTCACAACATTTAAGAACATTTGGACAGAAAATCCACTCTGCAGTAACCAAACCTCTCATCAGCAGAAAGAATCAAAAGTCTAGACTGATCTTTGGTGAGGGGCATGTTGTGTGAGCAGAGGATAAGTGGGTCACAGTTCATTTTAGTGATGAAAGCAAGTTTTATTTATTTGGGTCTGATTTGGAAACATTATGATCATCGACAAACTAGAGAAAGCCTGAACCCAAAGGGTGTATAGAAGTCAGTGAAAGATGGTGGGGGAAGGACCATGGTTTGGAAAATGTTTTCTGCTGCAGAGGTTGGACCTCTCATACAGCTACATGGCAGAGTGAATGCAAGTGTTTATCAGAACCTTCTTCAGCAACACTTAGGGTATTGTTACACGTCGCAACATTGCATGCAATTTCACTTGCAACTTACTGGTTGCAGTGAAATCATGGACACATTGTTCCATTTGTACACAGCAACAAAATAGAACAATGTGTCCATGATTTCACTGCAACCAGTAAGTTGCAAATGAAATTGCATGCAATGTTGCGACGTGTAAAGGTACCTTTAGTTCTTTACTTGCATTCAGCACTCAATCAGCCAGCAGTTTTCATGCAGGACAATGCAAAAACGGGTAAAGCAGTTCCTTGAAACAGAAAACATTGAAGCAATGAAATGGTATCCCAGAGTCCTGATATAAACCCAACAGAAGACCTCTGGAAAATCCTTGGTGACAAAGTTATGGCCAAGAAACCCACAACAGTCACAGAACTGTGGAAGAGATTGGAAGAAGAGAGGACCAAAATCACACCAGAGCAGCGTGAGACACTAGTAATATTCTGTGGCCGCAGATGTGCTGAAGTCATGCAAAGCAAAGGACTGTACACTTCATACTGATTGGTGACTGTCGTAACTTTCACAAAATGTAGTTTTAATCTTTCTGCGTGCTACAGTCAATGTTCTCTAATTATAATCATCACATTTTGTGTAAAATAAAGATTTTAAAGGGGAACTCCGGGAAGCTAAAAAAATTTGTACTGCCCTTGCCCTCCTACATGATGATGTTGAGCTGTCCATTACAGTTCTAGGATATTTAGATGGCTTACAAATCAAAATTATATCTGCTCCTCAGCACTCACCACTCCCTTTGAAGGCAGAGAAATTCAGTCATGCATACTGCTAAAGTTTCATGGGACAGGAAGCTACCAAGTTGAAATGGGGTAGTGGAGATCATGGCAGTGCTGAATCAATCAATGCAGTGCTTTATCTCTGCTTCTAGCCTGATATGGCTGTACATGTTATGCACCATCATATCATGGTACAGCAGAAGATCACAGCATGTATTTATGTCTGCTTGGTGATATGATTGCTATTTGAAGGAGAAAACCCTTATGGTGGGTTTACACACACCAATTTCTGTGTCCAATATCTGAACAGATCTCTGGTTGCAGTGAAATCATGGACACATTGTTCCATTTGTACACAGCCACAAAATGGAACTATGTGTCCATGATTTCACTGCAACCAGAGATCTGTTCAGATATTGGACAAAGAAATTGGTGTGTGTAAACTCACCATTAGGATTGTACATCAGAGGCAGGATTGTAGTGTGAAAATGGGGCCAGCGGCCACACCCCTTGTTCATACAGAAGTATGTGGGGGCAAGAATGTAATATGATCCTGGAGCTCCCGGGGTCCATTCTCCAGACACACCTCCTGGTCTCTGCTGTAGCGTGAGGCTAAATTTCTCTGTCCCCGAAGGGAGGGGTAAGAGCTGAGGAGCAGATATGATTTTATTGATTTGTAAGCGATCTATAGATCCAAGAACTGTAGACCAGCTCAGCTTCATCATGTAGAAGGGCAGGGATGGTACAAAAAAATTATCTTCCCTGGAGTTTCCCTTTAAATTCATATATTTTGGTTATTTTAGAAAACACTGTTTTAGTGGCGTGGCGTGGCGTACCCCCTACACAAAAACCTTTAAATGTTGATCAATGCAGATTACCATATTTTTTGGACTATAAAATGCAATGAACTATAAAATGCACCCAGATTTTAGAAGATAGAGGAGGAAAATAGAAAAAAAATGAAGCAAAAAATGAGGTTAATGCACTATTAAGGGGGGTTGATGTGCTGGTTACACTTATGGAGGTACTGTCCCCATCCTGGGTCCTTTCCAGGTAAAATATAGCCCCCCATCCTGGTATATAATCCCCATCCTGGATATGGCCCCAAACCCTAGTATATAGCCCTTCACCCAGGTATGTAGCCCCCCATCCGGAATATGGCTGCCTATTCTGGTATATAGAATCCTCCATACTGGATATGGCTCCCCATCCTGGGATACAGCCCCCCAATCCTATGATATAGCCTCCCATCCTGGTATGTAGCCCCCCCATCCAGGATATGACCCCCTATCCTGGTATACAGCTCCCCATCCTGGACATGGAGAGATGGAGGGAAACACCGGAGGGGTAGTTACATTGTTTGTTATTTTATTGTGTGCGGCAACATAACGGGCCATATCCACTGATGGGCATGTAAACTTTGTCTAATTTAATATGCACTGCATCCCTTTGCCCATATTTCATTGTGGCTTCAGCACTGAGGTGATGGACAGCGGGATGCAGTGCATATTACATGAGCATAATGAGTGGGAGCACGTGACCTCCCACTGCCTCAGCAAACCCCTGCAGCCTCCTCCCAGCCCGCTGCAGTTACCCCAGCACAGCCCCACAGTCACATAGTCTGTACATTTGGACTATAAGACGTACCTCCCACTTTAGTACAAAATTTTTTTGGGGAAAAGTGCGTCTTATAGTCTGAAAAATACAGTACATTCTGCCTGAAAAAATCAAGTGATCATACATTGTTCTCTAATTTTGATTACCAGTGTATAATAGAAACACGTCGCCATTTCTGTATTTTTTTGGCTTGCATACACTGAGGTAAAAAGCTCATCAAATGCTCCATGTGTGAACGTGACCAAAGGTTACATCCCCACGATGAGCTTTTGGTGCAATTTTTGATGTAGCAGAACGTCTACATCATTTTTGCACATAATATATAAAAATTAAGTTAGTTGTATGTTTTCATTGCATTTGTTTATTGTGCGTTTTTAACGCTGTGGTATTTAGTCTCTGCATGGTGTCATGCTTTCAATAATGCTGTTTTGTGGCCTTGACAAAACTTTGCTCACAGTTTTAGGTGCGGATTAAATGATGCGTTTTTGCCACATGTGAAAATTTTCAGCATCTAATGCAGATGTATGGGGAAAATCTGTATAGAAAACAGCGTATTGCAAGAGAGATTGACATGCTGCGGATTTGAAAAGCGTACCGCAGGTCAGTTTACACACAGTAAAAATAAAAGCACAGTGGCATGAGGTTTCTATAAGTCCCATCCACTTTGCTAGACCTCTAAGCGTCAAAAACGTCTCAAAAGCTCATTGAGAGAATGTAGCACAAGATGGTGAAAACGGACACAAAAAGTCAGATCCAGCACACTGAAGAAAATTGATCCGTGCGGGAGAAATTCAGCCTATCTACAGCAGCCAATCAGATTCAAGTTCACATTTCTTACATTTAAATGAACAAAACAAAAAGTTGTACTCTGATTGGTCACTATAGACAAGAAGATGTTTGATAAATCAGACCCATATGTATCATTTGTCAACCAGATCACAAAACTGAGCAGAGAGCGTGCGAAACATACCAAGAATATGCAGGATCATATAAAAGTATGTATGTAAAAACAGCAATGCATATTATTAGCTATATTAATGCACATTAATCTGTTGCATCTCCAAGCCCCATAAAATAGATGAGTATCATTATATTTTGTAAAGCAGCAGAACCTCTGATTACACGTGTCTATCGTCAGTTTCTGTGTTTGCCCTATACTAGGATGTTTGTATCTGTCAGGAAGTGGAGAATCATCCTAGTCTGACCCCTGTGTAATCCTCCTTTTGTGTATTGTCAAAATGCAGGAGGCCTAGGCCGCCCTTTTATGCCAGTTACCTATCATAGACTGACTTTACTATTCCTCACTTTTGCTACCATTGTTTGCTTTGTAGAATAGGTTTCTATTGAGCAACCTATCATATAGTGTAGGCTCACTTTAAAAAAGAAAATATGGCTCAAATGCAAAACTAAATGCCGCCTGTGGACAGATGTTCCACTGTTTTGGACTAGTAAAAAAAAAAAACTTTCAAAGGATGTGGTCTAAAATGAAGCCTCATTCAGAGGTCCGTGTTGCATGTATATGTTGTATTTTCTTGGATACAGCTCGTACACATTATAATCTATGGTGCTATTCACATGTCTGATATTAGACGGGCCGTGTGTCTTTGTAAAACTCTTTGTGTCTCAGATGTAAAGAAGCAATACAAGACTTTGGGTCCGTGAAAAACACGTAAAACACACAGATGACATCCGTGTATGTCCATGTTTAACA
This sequence comes from Allobates femoralis, assembly GCA_033576535.1. NCBI lineage: Eukaryota > Metazoa > Chordata > Amphibia > Anura > Aromobatidae > Allobates > Allobates femoralis. Next base: position 648,385,258 of record JARQOC010000003.1, read on the forward strand.
TTAATGGTGCTTTCACACTGCGTTCTTGTGCAATCCGTAGCTGTCCGTTGTAAAACGGACAGCTACGGATCCGATTTGGCGCCCATGCATCCCTATGTGCCACGGATCTGATCGGATTTGCCCTTAATGGCATCCGATTTCTGTCAGATCCGATTTTGTCCGATTTTTTCCTGCACCCAAAATTGCAGACTGCTGCGATTTTGGGAGCATCGGACATAATCTGACAGGATCGGATCCAACATGATCCGAGGCCCTTAACATGGGGGCCTATGGAGTGCAGGTCCGAGAAAACAGCTGATGGTTTCTTGGACACGATTTTAGTGTAGTGAGCATGCTCAGTACACTAAAACTGCTCCTAGCCATGTAATTTCACTTCCGCAATGTATATACATACATTGCAGAAGTTAAATTAAGTAAATGCAAGGGTTAAACATAAAAAATCTTTATTCTCACCTTCCAGCGATCCCCCGGCGTCTGCAGCTATCTTCTGATCCTTACAGGACCTGGCGTGATGTTACAACCCGGTCACATGATCAGTTACCGCGGTAAGCGGTCATGTGACTGTGACGCAACCACAGGTCCTAAGGATCAGAAGATAGCTGGAGACACCAGGGGATCGCTGGAAGGTGAGAATAAAGATTTTTTATTTTGTAAGGTCTGGAGGAGAGGGGAGAAAGAGGGAGAGACTGAGTGAGCAGGGAGAGGAGGGGGGAAAGAGGGAGAGACTGAGGGAGCAGGGAGAGGAGGGGGGAAAGAGGGAGAGACTGAGGGAGCAGGGAGAGGAGGGGGGAAAGAGGGAGAGACTGCGGGAGCAGGGAGAGGAGGGGGGAAAGAGGTGACAAGAGGGGGAGCTAGGTGACAGGAGGACGGGGAGAGGAGGAGAGAGGGAGAGGATCCAAACTGATCCTGCAAAATATTGGGATCGGACGTCTATTTGGCATCCGATTGCAGGCATCAGTTTGGATCCGTTGCTGTCCGTGGGGTCCTGCAAAAAGTCGGATCCCCTCGGACAGCACAAAAACGCTGTGTGAAAGCAGCCGGAAAAGTATAGGAGAGGCTTTGTAATCTATTTATTTATCTATATGTAGAAAATATTGAAGTCTTGTAGACTGTGAGCCCTCGTGGGCAGGATCCACTCTCCTGTACCTGTGTTTGTGTTGAACAGTTCATAATTATATTACTTGTCCACTTATGCACCTTTTTCGTAGGTAAATAAGCATGGAATAATTGGCACTATAAAAATAAATATTAATAATAATGACACACTGATTATAAAAATGGACCCACTGATGGTAAACACTGACTGACACCTTTAGGCCATGTTCACATTGGTCGTTTTTGATCCGTTTTTGGTGCTGCATGTTTTTTAAACAGAACCAAAAACAGATCAGTCACTGCGTCTGCAGCAAAGTGAATGGGATTTTCAATCTGTTGTGCAGATGTCAGAGTTTTTGACTGCTGCATTAGTGTGGCAGAAAGCAAATCCAGAAAATAATTAGTGTCAATTTTTGCTCCTTTCTTTTTGCTGCGCTTTCCACATCACCAACACTCCATTACTTACCATTCCCAAGCATTCCACGCTGAGCCCCAGTGATGTCTTTGATCTGGTATCGGCAGGACCTGCGGGTACGGTATTGACAGGACCTACCCAAGTGACTCAGCCTGAGAGTCACATGGTCAAGGTCCTGTAAGTACTCGTACTACCCACAGGTCCTGTTGATGCCCGGAAGAAAGACATTGCTCTGGCTCGCTGTGTTATTGCAGGGGAGGGTAAGAAAGTGTGTCTCTGTCTGTGTGTCTTGTGTGTCTGTCTGTCTGTGTTCTCCAAAATTGGAGCAAAAAAGCAATATAAACAGATAATGCTTTTGTGATGCTTTTTTTTGCAAATAGAGGATGGGCCTTTTCACATCTAACCCTGGGCTACGTTTTGATGCGTTTGGTTTGTATGTGTTTTTACCACTAAAAACGCATCCAAAAATGCACCCATAGGGTTTAATGCAAAACGCATTGCAAACACAGCCAAAAACATGGGCTGCTGTGTGTAGGGCTGCGTTTGCAAACACACATGCGTTTTTACATGAGTTTGCAATGCATTTTGCATTAAACCCTATGGGTGCGTTTTTAGGAATAAAAACGCATACAAACGCAGCAAAACGCAGCCCAGGGTTAGTTGTGAACTGCACAAACTGCACCAAAAATGGATCTGTTTTTCCTCATGAGTTTATGTAGCCAAAATCAAGAACAATCAAAGAAAACGTGTCATAGAAATACGGGCACCACTTCTGTATTTATCACCCACTGCTGGTTTTGGCCACAAAAATTGATGAACAAAAACAGAACAAAAACGCACAATGTGAATGGAGCCTTAAAGGATTTTTTCCATGAACAACGTTAATTTTAAAGTTAATTTTAATTAATAGATTTTGGTATAATAATAAGTTGCACAATTGGATGTTTTGTTTAACAAATGTTGCTGTGCTGAGATAATTTTATATACAGTATGTGGCCCTGCTATGTACTGTGTAAGGGTGCCTTCACACTGCGGCGTGATCCGGTCCAGGGCTCTCCGGGATGACCCTGACAGCCGCGAACTGGATCAGCACACAAGACTGGAGGGCTAATATGCCCTCCGGTCCGGTGTGCAGCCACACGCAGTACCCGCTGCTGATAAGCCAGGACCGCAGCGCCGCGGTCCTGACCTGTCAGTGGCTGCAGCTGCGTGCGGCTGCACACCGGACCAGAGGTAATATTAGCCCCCCAGTCCTGCGTGCTGATCCAGTTCGCGGCTGTCAGGGCCATCCCGGACAGCCCCGGATCGGATCACGCCGCAGTGTGAAGGCACCCTTAAGGTCGTGTCTGACAATGCAGAGACATGGTCTGATTATAACACATCTCATGTGCAGGGGAGGAAGTGAAAAATTATACAGATATTATAGCACACGATTGCAAGTAATTTTTTCTTTGAGGTAAAATATTTTTTAAAAAACATGCAGGGAAATATTTTACCTCACAAAAATAATCAGCTGTGATCCAATACTTTAATGTCTGTATGTGGCGCCCCACTGGTCAGTGCGCCACAGTAGGGGTACTGCACCAATAAATGAGTGTGCGGTATTCCTGTCATTGGGGAGTATATCGTCAACCTGAGGCTCTTATCCCAGCATCCCTACACCTAGCATAGGGGACCAATTGGTAACCCGTTACCAGGGTAACCGGTCCCAGTGGGAGGAGTGTTAGGGTAGAAGGAGCGGGAAGCACACAGAGGGGAGAGAGAGTTGGAGTAGTCTAGTCGAAGAAACAAGTCCTACAGGGACACCCCAGGGAGGGCGCCCAGAAGGAACGGCAACCTAGACAGAAGGAGGAGACCCAGTGTCGGACCTTCTACAGTCCGGGGGAATCCTGGTCCACAACGGAGAACCGGCTCTGAGTCGCGGTGCAGGAGTCTATCCCTGAGCCGTCAACACCGGTAGGTCGTGGGTCTATCTAATAGCCCCGACTCCGCCGTCCAGAACGTGCAGCTCCACCAGGATCACTGAACAGGGTTGAGTCCCTTAGAAGTGAAGAAGGGTACCTCATAGCACCGGACGGGCCTGGTAGGCAAGTGGGCTGTGCAGGGCAGTGCAAGGAAGTAAGGAGGCACAAGGAAGAAAGAGGGACAGTGAAAGAAAGCAGAAGGTACTCTCTGGCAACCTCAAAGAGACTTATTCTCCTCAGTGACTACCTGGCCAGCTACCCACAACGACTGTGCAACTGTGAATCTGCATACCATCATTTTTTTTTTTAAATCAGATATTTTTATTAGACATATTCATTTTGCAAACACCGTAGAAACACCACATATATTTCCAAATTTTGAATCTGCATACCATCATAACCAGATTCCAGTAAAGTAACCGTATAGAGCTAATAAGCCTCAGTGATTCTTTTTACCTGAACTGTTGAATAGTTGCCACCACGACAACAAGTGCAGTGGCAGCGCTGCCCCGGGTACCTGCTCTGCCTGCAGGGAGCTGAACCATCTAGCTGCATTAAAATCATCCCCGGCGGTCTGACAGCGGCGCTGGTGAGATTCACCAGAACTGCAGGTGGCATCACGAGACATTTACTCTTTTTTTCTATTTTTTTTTTATTTATAATTGACTACCAGTGCTACGCGTCCGGGCAGGCCACCAGTGACATCCCCCCAACTTCACATCTGGGTTCCAAGTTCCCATAGACCCCTGGGTGAATCATGTACACTCTTTTTTTACCTCCTTCCTGGCCTAGGAGATGTGGTATGATCAAACCATGTCTCTCTACAGTCAGACACATCCACCATTACACAGTATATGGCAGGGACACATGTATAAGATTATCCCAGTACAGCAGATTTGGTATGATCAGACCATGTCCCTGTACAGTCAGACACATCCATCACATAGTACATAGTAGGGACCCATATATAAGATTATCTCAGCATAGGAGATGTGATATGATCACATCATGTCCCTGTACGGTCAGATACATCCATTACATAGTATATAGCAGGGACACATTTATGAGATTAACTCAGCACAGGAGATGTGGTATGATCAGACCATGTCCCTGTACAGTAAGACACATCCATTACACAGTATATAGCAGAGACACATATATAAGATTATCTTAGCACAGGAGATGTGGTATGATCAGACCATGTCCCTGTACGGTCAGACACATCCATTGCACAGTACATAGCAGGGACACATATATAAGATTATCTCGGCACAGGAGATGTGATATGACTAGACCATGTTCCTATACAGTCAGACACATCCATTGCACAGTACATAGCAGGGACACATATATAAGATTATCTCGGCACAGGAGATGTGATATGACTAGACCATGTTCCTATACAGTCAGACACATCCATTGCACAGTACATAGCAGGGACACATATATAAGATTATATCAGCAAAAAAAGATATTTTTAAACACATCTAATTGTAGAACTTATTATTATTCAAACATCTATTGAAATAAATTAACTTTAAAATTAACTTTGTTCATGGGAAAACCCATTTAACATCTTCACATACATGTTTAAATACGGACATGTGAATCAGAACTCACACAGAGCCATTGTTTCTAGCCCACCTTTCCACATATCAGTGTGAATAGCTAACTGTTTAAGGGTACCTTTATTATTATCATTATTATTTATTTATATAGCGCCATTAGGTTCCATGGCGCTTTACATGACGATAAGGGAGACAAGAACAAGTACACTAAATCTAGGCGATTAGGACATACAGGTACAGGAGGGGCAGGGACCCTGTCCACGAGGGCTCACAGTCTATGAGGGCGGGTTAGGATACAGTAGGATGGGGGAATGTCAGGAATGGGGCGGTCGCCTGGGTCTCATGGCAGGTTGTAGGCTTGACTGAATAGGTGAGTCTTCAGGTGACACTTGAAGTTTCTCAGGGTAGGAGAGTGTCTGACGTGTTCGGGCAGGGAGTTCCAGAGTAAGGCGATGCCCGGGAGAAGTCCTGGACGCGGTTGTGCGAAGAGGTGATGAGGGGGGAGCAGAGGAGGAGTTCTTGGAAGGAGCGGAGGTTGCGTGAGGGTAGGTATCAGGAGACCAGGTCGGAGATGTATGGTGGGGCCAGGTTGTGTATGGCTTTGTACGCCATGGTTAGTGTTTTGAACTGGGATCACTTGCAGACGGGGAGCCAGTGAAGGGCTTGGCAGAGGGGGGTGACAGGGGAGTAGCGGGAGGACAGGTAGATGAGTCGGGCAGCGGAGTTGAGGATAGACTGGAGAGGTGTGAGGGAGTTAGCTGGGAGGCCATTGAGAAGGAGGTTGCAGTAGTCAAGGCGGGAGATAAGAGCATGGATGAATGTTTTAGTGGTGTCGTGGGTGAGGAAGGAGCGGATCCGCGAGATGTTCTTGAGCTGGAGCCGGAGGGATGTGGTGAGGGCCTCGATGTGGGGCTTGAAGGATAGGGAGGAGTCAAGGATTACCCCGAGGCACTTGGCTTGGGGGACTGGGGAGAGGGCGCAGTCGTTGATGCAGATGGATAGGTTGGGAGGTGGGGTGGAATTTCTTGGGGGGAAGACTATGAATTCAGTTTTGTCCATGTGGAGTTTAAGGAAGCGAGCAGAGAAGAAGGATGAGATGGCGGAAAGGCATTGTGGGATTTTGGAGAGTAGGGAGGTGATGTCAGGGTCGGACAGGTAGATTTGGGTGTCGTTGGCGTAGAGGTGGTACTGGAGGCCGTGGGACTCAATGAGTTGCCCTAGGCCGAGGGTGTATATGGAGAAAAGTAGGGGTCCCAGGACCGAACCTTGGGGAACTCCGACAGAAAGGGGGTAGGGTGAGGAGGATGTGTGGGAGTGGGAGACGCTGAAGGTCCGGTCCGCTAGGTATGAGGAGATCCAGGAACGCCACAACCGTGGCGAGAATGGTTGATAGCGATATTTCATTGCGGAAATATTGCTGCCACATTTATAATCAATCGCCTCCTTATTGCGGAGTGTAAATAGGGAATTTGGCGGCGATATGTTGGAAACTTTCGGCAGCCCATCTCAGTTCCGCATCCACTTTGTCAGATGGAGTCTGGTTGTGGCACTTTACCTATTAAGAATACATATATACTTGTTGAGAATGAGGGGCTGACTGGCGACGCAAACCCTGGGTGGCAATATTTCTCCGCCAGCCCTCGGGTGAGGAACGGTGGTGGGGGGGGGGGGTTTGGGTGCTGTCGGAAACTTTCGGCAGCCCATCTCAGTCCCGCCGGCCCTCAGGTGAGGAACGGGGGGGGGGGTTTGGGTGCTGTCGGAAACTTTCGGTAGTCCATCTCAGTCCCGCCAGCCCTTAAGTGAGGTGAGGTCCGGGGGGGGGGGGTGGCCCGTTTCTATGGGTGGCCAGCCCTAGGTGGGGGCTATACCACCAGCCCACTCTCAACAGGGGCGGACTGGCCCAACCAGGTGGCAGGGCTTGCCCCCCTGCCACCTGGGCCAGTCCGCCCCTGTTGAGAATGATTAAGTTTTCATGGCCAAATTGGCCTAAACTTCGGTGGGGGACATCAACACAAACACCGAAACTAGGAACATAGGAAAGCTTTTTTTGTCATGGGAATGAACCTTTCCTACACAGGTTGTCTCTTTTCTTTTAGTAAATCAAAAAGATGTACATACACAACTGGTAATTTACTGATTAGGGGTTATCCTTTCTCATGACTGACAGTGACATGAATAAAGGAGAGCCGATATTTATTACTTGAGAACAGACTGTACAAGTAGTCATACTATTCTCTTTTGACTGCTATAGTGTTTGCATAAATAAATGACACACATGACATACCCTATAACAAATTTAAAAAGTCTCCACAGCACCACATGGGAAAAAGGGCGGAATCCTTAATCAAATCCCCATATAAGAGGCGCACGTCCACTCCAGGGAGTCCTCCCAGATCATAGCACAGCAATTATAAGAAAAAAGACAGCGCCTCACCAGTTGGTAATGATTCACACCATGTTTAATCCATTACCACCATGCAACGTTTCCATCAACAAATGATCTTCATCAAGCATACAGCAGTAGTACAAAAAACATTGCTTATATAGTGGAAAAATCCCCTCTAAGTCCATGTTCACACATTTAGTATTTGGTCAGTATTTTACATAAGTATTTGTAATCAGGAAGTATAATAGAAACACGTCACCGCTTCTGTATTTATCACCCACTCCTGGTTTTGGCTTACAAAAAATACTGAGGTAAAAATCTCACCAAATATTCACGTGACCTAATTCTGATCATTGTTGTTAATGCTATCAGTGTTAGACCAGGATTGTGGCTACATGAAGATATGGACACTTTAATATTAATAATATTTATTCATTTATATAGCGCTATTAATTCCATAGCACTTTGCTATATTCATAACCTCTGGTGGCCAAGACTTAGGAGTAGTTATTCCAATGTTGGGTAATAAAAGACAAAAATTATTATAATTAAAAGAGACTTCATCAGCATCTTTTTCTAGTCTAAACTACATTAAGTATCATATACAGCTTAAAAAACTATAAAAGAATATGTATTTTTATCTTTACCCTTTATCACCCTCTATACTCTGCTGCAATCCAGCTATCAGAGAGCAAGCTGAAGTCCTAAGTTAGGCTGGAGGCACACTATCATGCATCAAACACGGAGTGTGTTTGATGCATGACAGTGATGTGAGTGTTGTGTGTGTTTTGTGTGAGTATGGTGCGAGTGTGGTACGTGTGGATGTGTGTGCATGTGAGTGTGCTGCATGAGTGAGTGTGTGGTGCGTGTCAGTATGATGCTGTCCACGGTCCTGAAGTTTGGTCGGCGGGATTTCTCAGCATGTAATCCCACCGACCAAACTTCTGGACCGTTGACAGCATTTACCGGCGTATTCAAACACCGCTGCTGTCAAGCAGCGGTGTTTGAATTTGCCAGGTTGCAGGCACAGTATCCAATCATCTTTCACTGCTGTGACAGCAGCCGTGTTTGAATTTCCCGGGGTTAACCAGCATATTAACCCCATCTGCATTCTCCGTGCTGCATGTCAGCCGGGAGGATGCAGATGCGGTTAATAAGCCGGTTATGTATGTTTAACCCCATGTTTCTGTCATGCCAGTTTGTGTCCAGTTATGTCCACACTCCCTGGGCACAAACTGACATATCAGAATGTGTCAGCAGGGGTTAATGCAGTTTTTTAATAAAAGCCGGTAATTACCACTATTCATTAAATTACTGTATTTTTCAGCCGGCTGCAGGACTCAGGAGAAGCTCTGCATGGTCCTGTACTGTAACAGCATGAATTTATAGCCCTGGTCCTTGGTACTGAAAATTCTCGCTGTTACAGTACAGGAGCTCTCCATGGTCCTGATCGTTATAGCTGGATGCTGACCACAATCTGAACAGCTTCAGCCTTATGGTGGGTTTACATGTTGCGATATCGGCGTCCAACTCCGACCAAAAGTCACGTGGTTCATGCGTTGGATCCGATATCGTTCGTGCGTTGTATGGTCTGAACGTCCAATACGATGCACGAACGATGTCAATCCGATATCGGGGGTCGAATGAGCGTGCTATTCAACGGCCCGTTATCGGATGCCGGTTGGAGCCGGATCGCGCTGTGTAAACATCCAACTCCGATGCGCATTACAACATCCCCCATTCACTACCATGTTACATGGTCGGTCCTGGGTCGGGGGGCGTAGACATCGTAGGGACGTTGTACCACGATATCGAGACGTGTACACCGCCGATCCGACTCTTGGAAAACCGGGCACAAAAAGCGTGCTCCCGCGCCGTCGGATCCAATATCGGACCAACGTTGGAGCATGTAAACCCACCATTAGTGTTATGCACGTGCCACCTAGTCCTTCTGAAAACTCCCCACTCCGATCCACCCAGCCTCTGTCAATCAAACATACCCAACCATCAATTTCATCATCAACCCCGAGACACAGCAGCATTACAAGGGGCTTGTGATTGAATATATAGCTCTGGCAAAAATTAAGAGACCACTGCAAAATTTTCACTTTCTCTGATTTTTCTCTTTATAGATAAATTTTTGGGTAAAATGTACATTGTTCTTTTATTCTATAAACTACTCAGGAAAAGTTCAGAAATCAATATTTGGTGGAAAAACCATGATTTTTAATCACAGCTTTCATGTGTCTTGGCATGCTTTCCACCAGTTTTTCACACTGCTTTTGGGTGACCTAATGCCACTCCTGACACAAACATTTAAGCAGTTGTTCTTTTTTTAATGTCTTGTGACTATCCATCTTCCTCTTGATTACATTCCAGAGGTTTTCTATGGGGTTCAGGTCTGGAGATTGGGCTGGCCAAGACAGGGTCTTGAAGTGGTGCTCCTTATCCACACATTGATTGTCCTAGCTGTGAGGCATGGGGAATTGTCCTGATGGAAAAAACTGTCCTCAGAGTTGGGGAACATTGCCGGAGCAAAAGGAAGCAAGTGTTTTTCAAGGATAACCTTGTAAGCGGCTTGATTCATACGTCCTTCGCAAAGATTAACCTGCCCAATTCCAGCATTTATGAAGCATCCCCAGATCATCACCGATCCTCCAACAAATTTCACAGTGGGTGCAAGACACTGTAGTTTGTATGCCTCCCCAGGCCTCCGTCTAATCATTAGACAACCAGATGTTGGGCAAAGCTGAAAATTAAACTCATTAGAGAAGATTACCTTACTCCGGTCCTCTATGGTCCAACCCTTATGGTCTGTGGCAAACTTCAACCTGGCTCTCCTTTGCTTCTCATTGATGAAAGGCTTTTTTTCTAGCTATACATGACTTGAGCCCTACCTCTAGGAGCCTGTTGCGAATTGTTCTTGCCGTGCACGTCATCCCAGCTGCCATTTGCCATTCCTTTAGTAGGTCACTTGATGTCATCCTGCATTTGCTGTGTGACATTTGAATAAGATGACAGTTCGTCCCGGTCAGTGGAGAGTCGCTTCCGCCCTCTGCCGGTATGTAGCTTTGTTGTCCCCAATGTCAGCTTCACCTTGTTGTAATGAACTGCCGTCTTCCAAATTTTATGGATGGAGGCAACATGATGCTCACTGTATCCCTCTGCTAGTAAAGCCAGAATTCAGCCCTTCTTTTCCTCACTCTAGACTTTTCAACTCCTTTGACATTGTTAAAAGTTATTTTTTTCATTCAAATGACTTTTGGGCTATTCCTAGCACTTGTTTTGCCATCCAGCTTGTCCTATTGCAAAAGGATTGTGAAGACCACAGCAGTGTTTTTATACTTTCCCTCGTTAAACAAGATTTCGTTCAGGTGATCACCTAATCAGAAGCACATTAAAGGCCGCTTTACACGTCGCAATATTGTTCCGATATTGCATACAACTTCACAGGAGCGCGCACGTTTTTGGCTCTTGTCCAAAATCGCATAGGAGAAGTTACACAGGGAGATATCAGCAGGCAACGCAACTACGATGTCATAAGCCCCTCTTGCACACTACGTCTGAGCAACTCAGGGAACGACCAATTAAGATTGGAGTGAATAGGGGAAGTTGCTCTCCAAATCGTAGTTGCGCTGTCAAACAGCACGATCCTGCCAGATCGTCAAGCCAATATTGCACGGTTAAAGAGCATGCACAATAACGATATCGTAGTTGCATCGTTTTTGAGTTGCGTTGCCCATTTACACGAAACAATGCACGAACGATAACAACTGCAACACCCCTACCACGTGACTTTTTATCGTAGTTGCGTTGCGATATCGTGACGTGTAAAGCGGCCTTAAGTAGAATGAGGTGTACTTTGGTTGGAATTCAACTGGCACTGGAATGAAATGACTGTCAGACAAGTAGAGATGGTGATTTTTAGAAAACTGTGCAGTGGTGCATAGCAATCCTATGTCCAGCACAGAATGATCAAATTTTGAAGCCATAACTTGCTTGGAGATGCATTGGTAGCAATATAGCGAGTTCGTTAACACTCCTCCAATGCACTTCCAAGCTTATCTGAAAAAGACTGATCAAATGCCAACGTGTGAATGAAGCATAGAGCTGAAAAATAGCAACTTTACAGAAGCATGCACATATAGTGCCATGATTGTTATTCTAGGAAAACTAATTACTGCTGACTGGCAATATATCATTCAACAATAACATCAGCATATTTTTTAGTTTCCTGTACCAATGAATGTAACAAGAGAGGCAATGTGATCAAGATTTCCAGAGGATTTGACTCCTAGGGCTGCGTTCACACACAGTTCAATCCACGAGCTCAGTACAATCAGCAGTTTACCCTGTAATGGTGGGTTTACACACACCAATTTATCTGTTCAATATCTGAACAGATCTCTGGTTGCAGTGAAATCATGGACACATAGTTCCATTTTGTGGCTGTGTACAAATGATACAATGTGTCCATGATTTCACTGCAACCAGAGATCTGTTCAGATATTGAACAGATAAATTGGTGTGTGTAAACCCACCATAAGATTACCTGATTTGTTAAGGAAACTGTGATGGTGGGGTTACACGTCGCGATATCGGGCCGATATCGTAGCCAACGACGCGGGAGCGCGCTTTTTGAGCACGCATTTCCCTGCATCGCATCGCCGGTTTAGACAGCCCGATATCGGGATACAACGTCCCGGCGATGTGTACGCCCACCAACCCAGGAACGACCATTTAACATGGGAGTGAATGGGTGACGTAGCCGTACACATCGGAGTTGGGCTGTCAGACGGAACGATGCTGCTCCAACCGGCATCCGATATCGGGCGGTTGAATAGCACGCTCATTCGACCCCCGATATCGCATTGACATCGTTCCTGCATCGTATTGGACGTTCACACCATACAACGCAGGAACGATATCGGCTCAAACGATCGAACCACGTGACTTTTCATTGAAATTGGACGCCGATATCGCAACGTGTAAACCCACCGTCACAGTATTTTACATATGACAGTGTGACCTCCACATAGATGACTTGGGACAATCAGTGACAACTGAGAACATGTTGAACTTTTTGCCATGCGGTCATTGTGATCACAATGTAATCCTGTGGAGGAAGGTTATCATGCAAACTTGTAGGAATACGTTGAGATTACAATTGTGTTATTATTGAAAAAGAAGGTTAAAATAATCACAGGTTCATGAAGCCCAAACTGTAATTTTACCCTGTAAGGCTGAGTTCACATGTCTTGTAAGCATCCGTTAGAATGTATCCTGCAGAGCTTGTTGTCCCATATAAACATAATAATATAGTATTTACAAAAATGTGTGATATATAATATACTGTATATATGGAAAACTGACACTTAGATCTGCACTGATGCGCTCTAGAACTGTCTGTCAGTCCGCGCCGGGGCTCGCTTAGGCCCCTTTCACATCAGCGTTTTGCGCTGATCGCGGCAGCTGCGGTGAAAAAACTGCAACTGCCGCGATCACCACATAACGGCCGCACTTGCAGTTTACTTGCGGCAAGCCCCATACAATGTCTATGGGGGCTTGCGGCAAGTGTGGTACTGGCACTTGCCGCAGGTGCGGCCGCGAAAAAACGCCGCACCTGCTGCAAGTGCCGAAACCCCACTTGCCGCACCTGCCGCAAGCCTGCCTATACATTGTATGGGGCTTGCCGCAACCGTGCCGCAAGTGCAGCCGGTATGCGGTAATCGCGGCAGATGCGGTTTTTTCACCGCATCTGCCGCGATTTGAAAAAAAACGCTGATGTGAAAGGGGCCTTAGTTTGGTTTCACACTGGTGCCGAAAATGCCTACATCTACATACGGCGATGCTGTGCTAAACGCATGTACCGCAGCGTTGTAGAGAGAAAGACAAAAACAGACAGAGAGCAATGCATAATTTTGCCACATTGTGCCACATTTATACGCATCATTATTTTACAAGCGATGCAAAATAGCACCATGGTGCGGCCGAGGGTGCGGACGAGACACCGCACTTGTCTGCATTCGGCGAAATCCTGATGCCACCTGATGTCCTTGTGTCCCCACGTTAAGTATAGGAAGCGCATGTCCGATCAAGATGCATCAGGATTTCGCCTGACACCGACGCAAGTACAATAAACACAAGTGTGAAACTATAGTAGCCGCTCTCTGTGCTGTGAGCCATGACTGTAATTGCTTCTGGCACACCTGTAGGACTGAACGCCAGCAGCTCCTGTCAGAAATAAAGGTAATTTTCAACCAGGTATGTACTTTCAGTACAGCGATGCTATTAACCTTCAGATTAACTCTATATTTGCAGGCTAATAATGTTATCAGATCTGACAGGTTGGTTTCCTTTAACCAGCAAATCTGGTAGCAAAGTAAATATCTCATTTTTGTTAAGCAGGAAACAGATCCAAACCAAAAACAAACAAAAAATACGGAGCTGTGAATATACTCAGATTAATGGGTACACGAATATGCCCAATAACTATAATGGGTGCCTGTTCTACCTGTGAAAAACGCAGATGAGAACACATGAGAATAATGGACATCAGACTTAAACATTAGGCCGCATTCAGACATCTGTGTGGCAAGTACGTGTTGCATCTGTTTTTTACTTAAACTGTCGTTTATTTTATTTACCCATCCGTGAAAAACAAATGACACAGATGTTAAAACATATGCATTTAAACACAGATGTTTAAAGGGAACCTGTCACCCCCTTTGTGCATTTTAAACTGTGCCCACCAGCTTACACATAATGTAAATGGGGTTCTAGTAACCCCTGTATGTGCCCAGACTGACCCCTCATACCTGTGAAAACAACTTTTATTATGTCCAGCGGTGGCCACCTATTGAGTCATGGAGGCTGCTACATGGTCATGATGACTAATCCCCTCGCCGCCCCTCTGGGCTGCAAAACCTGCCCAGCATGTTTTAAACTTTCTGCCCCTCTTCTGACTGTTGCTTGAGTGACAAGAGCACTCGCGCTGGCATAGTGGAGCAGGTGTCCGCGCTCCATAAAAAATAGTGTGGATGTCTCACGAGACTTCACAAATCTCGCGAGACCTCAGCACTGACACTGCCTGCGCAGTGAAATAGGTGTTTGTGCATAGTGCCGAGGTCTCGTGAGATTTGTGAAGTCTCGTGAGACATCTGCACTATGTTCTATGGAGCGCGGTGTGAGTGCCTTTGTCGCTCAAGTGGCGGCCAGAGGAGGGGCGGGAAGTTTAAAACATGCTGGGTGGGGTTTTGCAGCCCGGAAGGGCAGCGAGGGGTTTAGTCACCATGATGATATACCAACCTCCATGACTCAATAGGTGGCCACCGCTGGACACAATAAAAGTTGTTTTCACAGGTATGAGGGGTCAGTTTGGGCACATACAGAGGTTACTAGAACCCCATTTACATTATGTGTAAGCTGGTGGTAACAATTTAAAATGCCCAAAGGGGGTGACCGTTTCTCTTTAAATGAGCCCTTATAAGGAGTTTGTAAGCGCAAAATTACTTTTCAAACAAAGCACAGATGCTTGTTGCACCAATGGCACGACCAAGCAGGCCAGGGCACCTTCCCACCTACCCGATTTTCATCAATTGCTGTCCTTCTCTGAATCTTGTAATGCCGGAGCTGTAAATCAATGAAGAGGTGGCAGACCTAGACCAATAAAAAGTAGGTGGACAGGTGGACTGAACTGTTTGGCCGCCCCAGGAGTGCACCAATCACCTATGCTTGTTTTCAATAGTCATTTTGTGCAGACAGATTACCTTTAAAGTATATCAGTAATTGAGAACTCCTTAAAAGTATTTTATGGTTTGTTTCTAGGCTGCATTGAAAAAACTTAAGCTACTCACCTTCCTCAGGTGCAGCACAGAGTCTTCATCACTGCTCCCAGTGTCTGTCTGCAGCGCTAATGTCACATTGACACTCACAGCACTGCTATTGATCAGTGCGTTCTGCAGCTTATGCAGTGTCAGGGACTTAATTCCTGCAGCGCTACTGATGTGACGTCACTGCTGCTGACAATAAGGCCAGTTTCACATTTGCGTTTGTGTCTGCATGCGAAGGGCATGCAGACGCAAATGCATTGCAAACGCAGCCATACTGATGTGAACGCAGTTGAGAATCTCCACATGCGTTCACATCAGTATGGTGCCCGGCCAGCCAAACAGCTTTCTTGGGGGCGGCCAGGAGGAGGAGGTCAGCGGTGGAGATCTCCTCCTCCTGGCCACCGCCGAGATTGCTGATTGGCCACTGGGATAGATTTCAATGTGATCTGCAGCGCTCTCCTGCGCTGTCATGCAGAGGACACTGCGGATCCATTGAGATCCATGAATTGTTTGTGCGCTTGCTGATAAAAACAAGCGACCGCACAAAATAATGCAACATGCTGCGTCCGGAGGGCGGAGGAGGGTGCACAAATTATGTGCAAGTGAACGCAACTGCAACAGAACGCAGCCAAACGCAGGCATCATGTGTTCCCATGTTCAACATAGGAACGCAGTGCACATAAGATAAGATGGAACTCTGTGCTGGACCTGGGAAGAACAGTAAAGACTCATTCAGACATCAGCGTTTTCAGGGTCTTGGTCAGTGTGTCCGTTTGTACAATCAGAGTTTCTTTAATTTTCCTTCAATGAAAAACAAAAAAACCTGTCTGTACAAAAACAACATCCGAGAGCTATCCAATAGTTTAACAATCATCGGACATGACTCCATTATTTTGTGCAGACCCCTTGGTCCGTGGAAAAAATTGAACATGTGACCTACCCCATCATAGGTATGACAGTGACATCTGTATGAGCCCAAAGGCAAAATTTATTTTGTCTTTATTGTTTTAACAAACTGCAGCCATGGGTTTTATTACCCTGTAATTACACAAAGTATGGTATACTGAAACAAAACAAATGTTGAAATTCCATTGTATTTACTTACCGTATATAGTACTGTCATTTACCCTTCTTATGTGACCATCATTAGCCATCACAGAAAATCTATATCTAAATCTAATTACTAGTCTATGTTCACAACTGTGCGAGTTTGATCCGTTTTTTTTTTTGTATTGGGTTTTTGTTGAATTTTCAGAAGCAAAACTGGATCCATTTAAAAAAGAAATGCATCCTAAAAAGTATTGCCATTTTGACCTGGTTTTTATTGCTCTGCGTTTTTTTCTTCCTTTTTCAATGGTGTCAATGGAGAAAAAAACGGGTCCTAATTGACATGTTCATTCTTTTTCTGGATACATTTTCTGCCCCAAAAACGGACGATTAAAAACGCGGCGTCCGCACAGCATTTCTGAAAACTCATTGACTTTCCTGGAATCACATAAAGAGACCTGTTTCCCATGCAAAAATGGAGTATAAAAAACGGATCAAAAATGCCTAGTGTGACCATGGGCTTATAGACAAACTATTAAATACTTTATATGTTGAAAGTCAAGTATTCATTAGGGAGTTCTGAGCTCAACAGTTACGCTGGAGTATAAAGGGTGTGTTGTGCACATATACTTTCCCAGGTAAAACCTTTATGAGATAGGAGGCCTGGCGGCCATTTCTGAGATGTATCAGACTGTTTATACAATGTGTTGTGCCACATACAACCATTTTTTAACACAGTTTTAACCTTTGACTTGTAGTTATAGTTAATTACTTGTTAGCAGTTGGCTACTGATGTTTCATGTAATAGTCAAACATACAGATGCATCTCAATGAATTAGAATATCATCAAAAAGTTAATTTATTTCAGTAATTCAATACAAAAAGTAAAATGTCTATATCATATAGAGACATTACACACAGAGTGATCTATTTCAAGTGTGTATTTCTGTTAATGTTGATGATTATGGCTTACAGCCAATAAAAACCCAAAGGCCATTATTTCAGAAAATTTAAGTGAGAAGGATGAAGGGTTAAAAACTGCGCTTACGTATTCCAGGAGACATGAAAGGGTGAATATTATATTGATTTATTAGTCAACGGGTTTTAGAGCTCCCAGAAACGCCCTGAAACATGGCAATATGACATTGATTTTTGATCATATTCTAATTCATTGAGATGCACTGGTATATTAGAACTGGAACTTCACGTCCAACCTGTGGTGAACAGCTGCCTCTCATGGAACGGTTCATTCTGACATATAGAAAGCGTTAAAATAAATAAATAATCATGATGCTACATTTCATTATAGTAAAAACCTCCCCAAATTCACATGGTGAAAACTTGACTTAAGACCTCAGTCTCATGTCACCTTTTTTGTTTCATTAGTGTTTTGAATTAGTGTCATCAATGTATGGTTCCCATGGGTCCATTTTTGCCATCACTCCTTTTAACGGACGGATAAATAAATAAATCAGAAAGCTTCTCCTGTAATGTTAATGACTTGTGTTGTGACCCTAGCCTGACGCAAGTATTGTCTGCTGCAGCGCAGAGCGTTTAACGCTATGCGCTGCCAGCAACTGAGCCCATAGAAACCCGCAGTTTACATTGACAACCATTGGTTGTCATGGTAAACGTCGGGTTTCTATGGGCTGCCTCCAGCGCATAGCAGCGTTGCAACATACAATACTTGCTTAAGGCTAGGGTCACAATGCAAGTGTGACCCTAGCCTCAGGGGCCCCTGAGCACAGCCACCACAGCCAGAGCCATATCCAGGGGGCAGCTGGGGGGTCATTTTCAGGCTCCTGCAGGCTGCAGCACCGGAGGTCTCCCTCCTCCCCCCTCCACAGGAGCCGACAGAGCTGCACAGTGCACACTCTGTGCTTACAGGACCTGTGATGATGTCAATGGATGGGGAGGAGTCAGGGGTCTCATGATCAGCTCCTCAGTGTATCCTGTGCTGGCCATCAATGATGCTCAAATAAGGTGAAGTTTGTGTGTGGTCAGGAGGCATTTACAGTGTGAATGTAGCAGAGGTGAGTGTGTACTAGGTGTATGGCAATTAGGTGAAGTTTGTGTGAGGTCAGGAGGCATTTACAGTGTGAATGTAGCAGAGCCGTGTGTGTACGAGGTGTACGGAGCAGAGCCGTGTGTGTACGAGGTGTACGGAGAGGAGCCGTGTGTGTACGAGGTGTACGGAGCAGAGCCGTGTGTGTACGAGGAGTACGGAGCAGAGCCGTGTGTGTACGAGGTGTACGGAGCAGAGCCGTGTGTGTACGAGGTGTACGGAGCAGAGCCGTGTGTGTACGAGGTATACGGAGCAGAGCCGTGTGTGTACGAGGTGTACGGAGCAGAGCCGTGTGTGTACGAGGTGTACGGAGCAGAGCCGTGTGTGTACGAGGTGTACGGAGCAGAGCCGTGTGTGTACGAGGTGTACGGAGCAGAGCCGTGTGTGTATGAGGTGTACGGAGCAGAGCCGTGTATGTACGAGGTGTACGGAGCAGAGCCGAGTGTGTACGAGGTGTACGGAGCAGAGCCGAGTGTGTACGAGGTGTACGGAGCAGAGCCGAGTGTGTACGAGGTGTACGGAGCAGAGCCGTGTGTGTACGAGGAGTACGGAGCAGAGCTGTGTGTGTGTTGGAGCGACGTGTGTGTACGAGTTAGGAGCGGAGCCGTGTGTGTACGAGGTGTACGGAGCAGAGCCGTGTGTGTACAGGATACGGAGCAGAGCCGTGTGTGTACGAGGTGTACGGAGCAGAGCCGTGTGTGTACGAGTGTACGAGAGAGCCGTGTGTGTAGTGTACGGAGCAGAGCCGTGTGTGTCGAGGGGTACGGAGCAGAGCGTGGTGTATGAGGTGTACGGAGCAGAGCCGTGTATGTACGAGGTGTACGGAGCAGAGCCGAGTGTGTACGAGGTGTACGGAGCAGAGCCGAGTGTGTACGAGGTGTACGGAGCAGAGCCGAGTGTGTACGAGGTGTACGGAGCAGAGCCGTGTGTGTACGAGGAGTACGGAGCAGAGCTGTGTGTGTACGAGGTGTAGGAGCGGAGCCGTGTGTGTACGAGGTGTACGGAGAGGAGCCGTGTGTACGGTTACGAGAGACCGTGTGTGTACGAGGAACGAGCAGAGCCGTGTGTGTACGAGGTGTACGGAGCAGAGCCGTGTGTGTACGAGTGTTACGGAGCGGAGCCGCGTGTGTGCGAGGTGTACGGAGAGAGCCGGTGTGTCGAGGTGTACGGAGCAGAGCCGCGTGTGTACGAGGTGTACGGAGCAGAGCCGCGTGTGTACGAGGTGTACGGAGCAGAGCCGCGTGTGTACGAGGTGTACGGAGAGAGCCGGTGTGTACGAGGTGTACGGAGAAGAGCCGTGTGTACGAGGTGTACGGAGCAGAGCCACGTGTGTACGAGGTGTACAGAGCAGAGCCCCGTGTGTACGAGGTGTACGGAGCAGAGCCACGTGTGTACGAGGTGTACGGAGCAGAGCACGTGTGTACGAGGTGTACGAGCAACAGTGTGTACGAGTGTACAGAGCAGAGCCATGTGTGTACGAGGTGTACGGAGCAGAGCCACGTGTGTACGAGGTGTATGGAGCAGAGCCACGTGTGTACGAGGTGTACGGAGCGGAGCCGCGTGTGTATGAGGTGTACGGAGCAGAGCCGAGTGTGTACGAGGTATGTGTACCAGTGGTAGCCCCCCGCGGATTCCACTCCTATAGTCTCAGCCACCTTTGCCAGCAGCATTCTTCTCCAGAGTCTCTTCTGCCGCTGTCTGCATTCTGCAGCTCAGCATGGAGGGGCACGATGTCATCACTGTGCTGATATGTGCAGAGCGACCGGAGGAGACCGGAGCGGCGAGAAGAAAGGTGAGGAGAAAGAGAGATCCGGATGGCCAGACACTCCGCTTGGCTGCGGTGCCACCATATGGCAGTGCGGCTTCATTGAGCTGCTTGCATTATTTGTGCGCTTGAGAATGCTCGTGTATATACCAAGAATCCTCAGACGCACAAGAATGCAACATTTTGCATTTGAAGGGTATTTTTAAAAGGCGCAAGGGAATGCAATCGCATTTTAGCCCGCTCCTAACAATGTGTAATATACCGTATAGACTCGCGTATAAGCCGAGTTTTTCAGCCCAAACATTGGGCTGAAAAGTACCCCCCTCGGCTTATACGCGAGTCAGTGCTGTATACCGATGTATACATCGGTACATACCGATGTATACATCGGTATACAGCAGCCCCTGCATCCCCAGTAATGCAGGGCCCCCCCAGCCTCACTCCGGTCACCTGTAAAGCAAACTATACTTATCAATGTCCCGCTGTCTGCGCCCGCTCGCCGCTGCCGTCCACGATCCTCCATCTTCATGCGTCTTCTTCCTGTTTCTGTGCTCGTTGCAGGCAATGACGTAATTCCCTGCGACGAGCACAGGAAACAGGAAGAAGACGCATGAAGATGGAGGATCGTGGACGGCAGCGGCGAGCGGGCGCAGACAGCGGGACATTGATAAGTATAGTTTGCTTTACAGGTGACCGGAGCGAGGCTGGGGGGGCCCTGCATTACTGGGGCTGCTGTATACTACCGCTGGGGCTGCAATATACTACTACTGGGGCTGTATACACTACCACTGGGGCTGCGTCTATACTACCACTGGGGCTGTATATACCTCTGGGGCCCTGTATACTACCACTGGGGCTGTATATACCTCTGGGGCCCTGTATACTACCACTGGGGCTGTATACTACCACTGGGGCTGTATAAACCACTGGGGCTGTATATACTACCACTGGGGCTGTATATACCACTGGGGCTGTATATACTGCTGGGGCCCTGTATACTACCACTGGGGCTGTATATACTACCACTGGGGCTGTATATACTACTAGGGCTGCGTCTATACTACCACTGGGGCTGTATATACCACTGGGGCTGTATATACTACTGGGGCTGCGTGTATACTACCACTGGGGCTGCTGTATCTAACTCTGGGACTGCTGTATACCACACTGCTGGGGGCTGTATACTTGTGCTAGGGTCCACCCTCGGCTTATACACGAGTCAATAGATTTTCCCAGGTTTTGGGGGCAAAAGTAGGGGGGGTCGGCTTATACACGGGTCGGCTTATACACGAGTATATACGGTACTCACTGTCAGAAACAGCTCTTGCTGGATTCGGCAGTCACTGTTCCTGTAAGGCTGCCTTCACATAGGAGTTTTTTTAAAAATGTGGCAGTTGCAGTAAAAAAAAACCCCGCATCTGCCGCATTTTCCGTCTAGCGGCTGCACTTGCTGCACGTTTGCGGCAAGCCCCATGCATTGTCTATGGGGCTTGCGGTAAGTGTGCGGCAATATATATATATATATATATATATATATATATATATATATATATAGTCCGCGATATGTACTTAAAGGGGGCCCACAGAAACCTGGAGCCGGCCCTGGTTCTGCCCCTCCAGTTGCGCACTCTACCCCCTTCTGTAGTGCACTCTGCTTCCCCAGTTATGCATTCTGACCCTCAGTTGTGCATTCTGCACCCCTCTTTAGCGCACTCTGCTCCTCTCTGTAGCACACTCTGCCCTCCTGTAATGTACTCTGCCTTCTCTGTACAGCAGTCTGCCCTCCTGTAGCGCACTGTGCCTTCTCTGTGGACTACTCTTCCCCTCTAGTGCACTCTGCTTTTTTTGTAGAGCACTCTGCCCCTCTGTAATGCACTCTGTCCCATTTGTAGCACACTCTTACCTTCTCTGTAGAGCACTCTACCCCTCTAGTGCACTCTGCCCGTTTGTAGCGCACTCTGCCTTCTCTGTAAAACACTCTGCCCTGCTGTAGCACACTCTGACCCCCCTTTAGCACACTCTGCCCCACTATAGCACACATTACTCCCCCTGTAGAGCATTCTGCTTCTCTATATAGCACTCTGCCCCCCTTTAGCACACTCTGCCCCTCCGCAGAGCATTCTGCCTCCTGGTAGAGCACTCTGTCCCCCTGTAGTGCACTCTGCCCCACTATTGCACACTCCACCCCCCCCCCCCCGTAGAGCATTCTACCCCTCTGTAAAACACTGCCCTATTGTAGCACATTCTGCTCCTCTGTAGCACTCTGCCCCCCCCCCCCTTTAGTACACTCTGCCCCACTATTGCGAACCCTCCCCTCCCCCAGTACCGTACTCACCGCTGTCCCCGCATTGCCCCTCATAGTCCTCGCAGCAGTCGGCGCTCCGGTGGCAGTAGGTGTCGCAGTAACACGTGCTCCCGGTGGCAGTGACCCCGCTGCAGGCATTATTCCTTCCCGGGCAGCACCTGGGATGTCCGCGTCGGGCACAGACACACCGACCTCCCGGGTGCTGGATGACCCACACCGAGCAGAGGAGAAGCCACAGCCCTGAGCTCCGGAGCTGCATCCCGGGAGGTAGCTGGGGTGGCACAGGCTGGAGGGAGTGCAGTCACTGTGCCCAGCGGGTCATGTGAGGTCAGAGCCGCCTGACGGGCACCGTGCTCCAGCTGTGCCCAGGTGGTGACGAGCCGCCCCTGCTCGGGGAGCCTGTGTGACCCCGGCGGGAGGAGGCTCAGGGTCCCGTCCCGGCTCTGTCTCCCTATTGGCTCCTCACAGACGCCGGGACCGAACTGAGGAGATTCATAGCGGAGAGCTCAGGCTAGAAGTGACATGGCAGCAGGTGAATAGCGGGCTGAGGAGAAGAGAGCACGTCCGCTCCATCGTTCTGCAGGTTCCTCACAAGGCTTCCATGTATCCCGGGACGTACTAAAAAGAATGAAGAAAAGGAATAAATAAAAAGAATGAAGATAATAACTTATTACAGAAACATTATGTAGATGTATAAAAGGTTTCTTGGGTATCTTAGACATGGAATGAACACATATCCCATATATCCAGGTGTATAATATGTTACCTGAGCCTTATAGGTGTGGAATGAATGTGAAATATCTGTAGATAATAGAAGAATGAACACATATCCCATATAACCAGGTGTATATTATGTTACATGAGCATTTTAGGTGTGGAATGAAGATGAAATATCTGTAGATAATAGGAGAATGAACACATATCCCATATAACCAGGTGTATATTATGTTACCTGAACATTTTAGGTGTGGAATGAACATGGAATATCTGTAGATAATAGAAGAATGGACACATATCCCATATAACCAGGTGTATATTATGTTACCTGAGTATTTTAGGTGTGGATAATAGAAGAATGGACACATATCCCATATAACCAGGTGTATATTATGTTACCTGAGCATTTTAGGTGTGGAATGAAGATGAAATATATGTAGATAATAGAAGAATGAACACATATCCCATATAACCAGGTGTATATTATGTTACCTGAACATTTTAGGTGTGGAATGAAGATGGAATATACTTAGATAGGAAAATGAACACATATCCCATATAACCAGGTGTATATTATGTTACCTGAGCCTTATAGGTGTGGAATGAAGATGAAATATCTGTAGATAATAGGAGAATGAACACATATCCCATATAACCAGGTGTATATTATGTTACCTGATCATTATAGGTGTGGAATGAAGATGAAATATATGTAGATAATAGGAGAATAAACACATATCCCATATAACCAGGTGTACATTATGTTACCTGAGCATTTTAGGTGCGGAATAAAGATGAAATATTTGTAGATAATAGGAAAATGAACACATATCCCATATAACCAGGTGTATATTATGTTACCTAAGCATTATAGGTGTGGAATGAACGTGAAATATATGTAGATAATAGAAGAATGAATACATATCCCATATATCCAGGTGTATATTATGTTACCTGAGCATTTTAGGTGTGGAATGAACGTGAAATATATGTAGATAATAGGAAAATGAACACATGTCCCATATAATCAGGTGTATATTATGTTACCTGAGCATTATAGGTGTGGAATGAAGATGAAATATCTGTAAATAATAGAAGAATGAACACATATCCCATATAACCAGGTGTATATTATGATATTATGTTACCTGAGCATATTAGGTGTGGAATGAAGATGAAATATCTGTAGATTATAGGAAAATGAACACATATCCCATATAGCCAGGGGTATATTATGTTACCTAAGCATTTTAGGTGTGGAATGAACGTGAAATACCTGCAGATAATAGGAAAATGAATACATATCCCATATAACCAGGTGTATGTGTTCATTTTCCTATTATCTACAGATATTTAACGTTCATTGCACACCTAAAATGCTCAGGTAACATAATATACACCTGGTTATATGGGATATGTGTCCATTCTTCTATTATCTACAGATATTTCACGTTCATTCCACACCTATAGTGCTCAGGTAACATAATATACACCTGGATATATGGGATATGTGTTCATTCTCCTATTATCTACAGATATTTCATCTTCATTCCACACCTAAAATGCTCAGGTAACATAATATACACCTGGTTATATGGGATATGTGTCCATTCTTCTATTATCTACAGATATTTCACGTTCATTCCACACCTATAGTGCTCAGGTAACATAATATACACCTGGATATATGGGATATGTGTTCATTTTCCTATTATCTACAGATATTTCATCTTTATTCCACACCTAAAATGCTCAGGTAACATAATATATACCTGGTTATATATGTCCATTCTTCTATTATCTACATATATTCCATCTTCATTCCACACCTAAAATGCTCAGGTGACATAATATACACCTGGTTATATGGGATATGTGTCCATTCTTCTATTATCTACAGATATTCCATCTTCATTCCACACCTAAAATGCTCAGGTAACATAATATACACCTGGTTATATGGGATATGTGTTCATTCTCCTATTATCTACAGATATTTCATCTTCATTCCACACCTAAAATGCTCAGGTAACATAATATACACCTGGTTATATGGGATATGTGTCCATTCTTCTATTATCTACAGATATTTCATGTTCATTCCACACCTATAATGCTCAGGTAACATAATATACACCTGGTTATATGGGATATGTGTTCATTCCATGTCTAAGATACCCAAGAAACCTTTTTTACATCTACATAGTCTTTTGGTAATAAATTATTATCTTCATTCTTTTTATTTATTCCTTTTCTTCATTCTTTTTAGTATGTCCCATGTATCCCCATCCTAATACCTCCATTGGCTGCTAATTCGGCAATTATTTATTATCTGCTTTTTTTTACAAGTTTAACAACAAAAATCAAGAATCACAACAATAAAGTACAATGCAGTGAGGTGCCCTGATGTTAATGCATGTAAAAGTAGATACAATAATGATAAAACTGGCACAAAATTGGGCATCAAAGTGGGCAACAAAGTATGTTATTGAAAGGGTTAAACAACTTTGGGCCGCTGATCTCACAATACACATAGTGTTGCCCCACATCTGACTTAGGTCACTCCAGCCTGGCCCAAATGGGATCTGGGCATCAGAACTGGCATCAAAGTGGGCAAATGATCATTCAAATCTGGAAAATTGGGTAGTTGTCTACTTTGATGTCAGTTCTGATGCCCAGATCCCATTTGGGCCAGGCTGAAGTGACTATGTACAGCTGAAACCAGACGTTTACATACGGTTACATACATAAAAAGACAAATGCGTGTTTTTCTCACTATCTGACATTAAATCAGAATAAACCTTTCCTGTTTTAGGTCAATTTGTATTACCATAATGATTAATATTTGCCAAATTCCAGAATAATTAGAGAGAATGTTTTAAGGCATTTTTATTACATTAGGCAAATATTAATAACAGATGGGTGCTAGATGCTATCGCATCGAGAGGGTGGTGATGTCACAATGGGGGCGGGCTCTGTGCCGTTTGGGGTGGTGACCCTCTCTTGCCCCCTGTGCAGCCTCCCTCATCCACTCTCTCCCCCTGTGCTGTCTTCTCCCCTCTGTGCTCTCTCCTTTGACCTGTCTCCCTGCCATGCGCTGTGTCACTCCCCCGTGCTGTCTTCTACCCTTTGTGCTCTATCTTTTGAGCTGTTTCTCTCCCCCCATGCTGTTCTCACCCCCCGTGTTGTTTTCTCCTTTCATTTGCTGTCTTTTTTGAGCTGTCTCCCTCCTGTGCACTCTCCCCCCTTGTGCACTCTTCCCCCGTGGGCTGTATCTCCCTCTTAAGCATGCTCTCTTCCCTTGTGCTGTCTCTCCCCCATTCACACTCTATCCCCCCCATGTGCAGTCGTCTACCCTCGTGTGCTCTTCTTTGAGCTCTCTCATACCAGGGCAAGACTGGGACCAAAAAAGCAGCCCTCGAAAACAAGTCCCACCAGCCCACATACTATAACACCCATCAGCCCCGAAATTTGTTTTTAAGTTGTCGTGGCCTCATCACTTTCTCAAAGGAGTTATCTGAAGAGCCACATGTGAATGGTGCAGCAGAGGGAATAATCAACCACAGCTCCATTTACATGGTGTTTTTCAAAGCTACGTTTCCCGGGATTGTGGGGTCCCAGCAGTCAAATCCAGAGCGAAGGGCAAGTCAATACCTATACAGAATATAAAGGCCCAGTTACACACACAAATAATTGTGCAGAGATTGATCGCAGATCCCTGGTTGCAGTGAAATCATGGACACATTGTTACATCTGTACACGGCAACAAAATGGAACAATGTGTCCATGATTTCACTGCAACCAGAGATCTGCGAACAATCTCTGCACAATTATCTGTACCGTGTTTCCCCGAAAATAAGACACCATCTTATATTCATTTTTGGTCCAAAAGTTACACCATGTCTTATTTTCGGGGCGGGGGGGTGCCTTATATTAAGCATCCTCCACTATCCCTTTGTAGCCCCCCATCATCCTCCACTATCTTTCTGTAGCCCTCATCATCCTCCACTATCCATCTGTAGCCCCCATCATCCTCCACTATCCATCTGTAGCCCCCTCATCTTCCACTATCCCTCTGTAGCCCCCCATCATCCTCAACTATCCCTCTGTAGCCCCCATCATCCTCCACTATCCCTCTGTAGCCCCCATCATCCTCCACTATCCCTCTGTAGCCCCCCATCATCCTTCACTATCCCTCTGTAGACCCCATCATCCGCCACTGTCCCTCTAGCCACACACACACAGTCAAACTCACACCGTCAGACACATCACTGGAGTCTGCCGGAGCTTACCGCCGCCACCGCTGCCTCTGCCGCCACCATTGTTCCTCCGGAGCTTGCCGCTGCTTGATGTCACCCGGTGTGTACGTAGTTGGGAGCCGTAGATGTACGATGGTATGCCGTCAGCCAATCAGGTGGCTGCTGGCGTCTGATTGGCCGCGGCATTACTGTACATCTACGCTGAGCGGCGCAGATGCCCTCTGTACAGGAGATGTACGGTAATGCTGCGGCCAATCAGACGCCAGCAACCGCCTTATTGGCTGATGGCTTACCATTGTACATCTGCGGCACCCGGCTATGTACACACACCGGGAGACATCAAGCGGCGGCAGCGGCAAGCTCTGGAGGAACAATGGCGGCGGCAGAGGCAGCTGAGTAGGTGAGTATGATTTATTTTTTTTGCCTACCTGCCACGTCCTATTTTCGGGGGGTGCCTTATATTAAGGACCCTGGCCAAATCCCCGGGGTGCCTTATTTTCGGGGGGCGCCTTATTTTCGTGGAAACATGGGATGTGTAAGGCTGGTTCACACTTGTGTTTGTGTCTGCATGCTTATGGCATGCAAACGCAGTGCAAATGCAGCCCATACTGCTGTAAACGCAGCAGAGAATCTCCACATGCATTTACAATTAGTATCAGCCCGGCCAGCCAATCAGCTGTCTCGGAGGCGGCCGGGAGGAGGAGATCAGCGGTGGAGATCTCCTCCCGGCTGCCGCTGCTCTCCCGCCGGTGTTGCCGCAGGGGGATTTGAAGAAACAGCTGATCTGACAGCTGTTTAAATCTCCCACGCTGACACTGAATAGGTGATGTCGGTGCAGGAGATAAGGAACAGCTGATCGCTGTTTCAAATCTCCCGCTCCGGCATCACCTATTCAGTGTCAGCGCGGGAGATTTAAACAGCTGTCAGATCGCCTGTTTCTTCAAATCTCCCGCGCTGACACCGGCGGGAGATCAGTGGAGGCTCTAGCTGATCACTGGCGGCCACCGGGAGAGATTTCAATGCGATCCGCAGCGTTCTCCTGCGCTATGTGAGGCAGTGAGGGGGATCATATGCGAGGGACGATATGTATTCCCCAGAATGTGCACTGTAACGTATTGAACCCGGTATGGAGTGCAGGATAGGGGGACGATCCATTCCCTCCACTCTGGGTCTTGGAAGATTCCCCAGAGGGAGGCACGGGGTTAAAAGCTAAGCTAGAATACTGGGTGGGGTTCTCTGTGTGGAGCTTCGGTCTGAGAGAAGACAGATGAGGCTAGTGAGTGGCCAGGTCAAGAGAGTGTAGAGGTTGTGTGCTGATACAACACAGCCTAGCCCGGAGGGCTTGATCTCGGTGAGACCTGGACTGGAGAGAACTCGTGATAAGGGACGGTGTGCTAATATTATGATTGTATGAT
Source organism: Allobates femoralis (assembly GCA_033576535.1). NCBI lineage: Eukaryota > Metazoa > Chordata > Amphibia > Anura > Aromobatidae > Allobates > Allobates femoralis. The sequence goes on from JARQOC010000003.1 coordinate 648,414,091, forward strand.
GTGTACCCGGCTGCGTCCCGGAACCCGGAAGTTTGTGCATAACCTGAACTGTACCAATAAACCCATGTGCTGTGGGAACAATTACCAGGGTCACTGCCTTTTGTATTGATAACCACCGGCGCTACCTCACAGCTGTCATGCGAAGGACACTGCGGATCCATTGACTTCAATGCATGGTATGTGCGCTTGCGGGCGCTTGCAGATAAAACAAGCGCCCGCACAAAAAATGCAAGATGCTGCGTTCAGAGTGCACTCGGAGGGTGCCCAAATTGTGCGCATCCGAACGCAAACGCAACCAGACGCAGCCAAACGCAGGCACATGCGCTCCCATGTTAAACATAGGAACGCAGTGCGCAAGCGATTGGCTGCGTTCGGTACGCTGCGCTCGCAAACGCAAATGTGAAGCCAGCCTAACTGGGCCTTAAGTGATGAACTTCCACATTGGGGATAATCAATTTAAACAACAGTTAAATGCTGAAAATCAAAGTCCAATACCGCCTCTCTTACAACAGGACAGGACAAGTGGTACTGTGCAGTGTATATATTGTGGGGTGGCGAGGGCTCGCATAATTGATGGGAGGTATGTGTCATAGAGATTCCTGTTATCTGTGACATAAGCCGGAGTATTATTCTCTAGTGCATATTTGCACTGGGAGTTTTACTTACTGCATGCAAGGGACCGGCTTATAGGTGCTGTGAGAGATGGGCGGGTCCAGTACCCACATACCTCACCACTGGGTGTGGGTACAAGCTATAAACTGGAGCCTAGTGTGAAGCACATCTCTCTGTGCTAGGAGGGGCTGAGAGTATCCTCCTGTGTGTGAAGACTCCAGGCCAAACTGGATGCTGGTCACTAAGGGCGGCTTCACACTGTGGCGTGATCTGGTCCGGGGCTGTCTGGGATGACCCGGACAGCCGCGGACTGGATCAGCACACAGGACTGGAGGGCTAATATGCCCTCCGGTCAGGTCTGCAGCCACACGCAGTTCCCGCTGCTGATAAGTCAGGACTGCGGCGCTGCGGTCCTGACCTGTCAGGGGCTGCAGCTGCGTGCGGCTGCACACTGGACCGGAGGGCATATTAGCCCTCCAGTCCTGTGTGCTGATCCAGTCCGCGGCTGTCAGGGTCATCCCAGACAGCCCCAGACCGGATCACGCCGCAGAGTAAAGGCACCCTGACCAACCTGTGTGAACGCAGGTCAGCAACACCTGAGAAGGGGCGCTTTAAAGCAATTGTTTTCTGTTTGTTTTGGCCTGCACTAAAAGGCTGCTAGTTTTGCATTTTTTCTGTTATTGGTTTATGGAGGAAATAAACCGTTTTGTACTATAAGTTTGTGAAGACGCTGCCTCTTGTTCTCCCGACGCCTGCAAGCAAGTCGCCCTACCACAATATACAGAATAATACAGAGACTGAGGATTACACCCAGTATACAGGACAGGAGAAGTGGTACTGTGCAGTGTATATATACAGAATAATAAAGAGACTGAGGATTACACCCAGTATACAGGACAGGACAAGTGGTACATACTGTGCAGTGTATATATACAGAATAATACAGAGACTAGGAATACACCCTGTCATGACAATAAATAGTTAATAATTTATATAAGTTTATTGAAGCCATTCAGAAACCTTTGCTCCTCTTTCTCTCCTTTATCCTCCCCTCCTTCGGGATTCGTCTGTCTCAGACTCTATATAATGTTTTGATTTAGAAGTAGCAGTGCTGAAGCTCTTATCAAGATGTTACCGTACCAACTGTACTAATCCAAGGCTGAATTGGAATACTAACCCACAGAATATAATTGAATGTTTTTTTCAGAATAAAATGTAGATTCAGCATAATGTGATGCAATCACCTAGAAACACCGCTAAGGAATGCCCCTTTAATGATAAGTAATAAAACTGCTAACCCCTCCTAAAATAAAGGTCTTTTGTCATTAAGCTCTACTTTGACTTGTTGTCAGCGTGGTTCTTACAGTGGCATGCATACACTTAGACAAAGCATCAATTTGGCGGCAGACAATTAAGAGGGCAGCCCACCCGAAAGGTGTGGAGGGTATCCATTACAGTTGGCGCACCAGCGTGGGGCTAGGACGAGACGTCTAGGGGACGACAGCCACAACTGAACCTCTATTCCCAGGACGGATCATACACGAGGGGTAGACCTGCAGGCTACAAAGAGGTAAGAAAATAATTTATCTTACCTAAGACCCTCCTGTGTCTCTGTGCAGGGATGGAGGTAGCTGGCTGTTAGAGTCGGACATAGATGACCGGATCTGAGAAGTCTAGCCCTTGCAACCCGGTCCTGAGAATTTCTTAATTGTCTGCCTTATTTGTGCTCTTGCAACCCGGACCTGAGTTTATCTGTGTTTATGTCAGTGCTATCATTGCTGCAGTTTCAGTACAGAGAAAGAGAGCAGAGAAAGAGAGAAAGGCCCGGAGGAGAGACGGGCTGAATGGGGAGATTCTGTTTCCCTGGTTTTCCGACCCCTAAAAGGGTTGATGGTTTTCCGGCCACTGAAAAGGGGGGCTGATGGTTTATTTCACTACTGGTTCCAGCCTCTGATACGGCTGATGGTTTTCCCACCCTGCATGCGCAAGCTAAAGACGGAGTGTAGTGTTAGTAGTCCTGGCTGCGGTGGTGGACGGGTACGTAATTTACGTAAATTGATTGTAGTGATGATATTGTTCCACCTCTCCAATGCCCCTTGTGTAGACAAGGTATAGAGCTGCCACCTGCCAGTGACGTTACGAGTATTGATATATTCTTGAATCTAGTGACCAAAGATCTTAGACAATTAAGAGAGCATAAGGGCAGTTTTCATCAGAACCTCTCGAAAGAGGAAAAGACAGCCCTTGATGGTCTCATTAGGAACGATCACCTAGTACTGAAACCAGCAGATAAAGGGGGTAACCTGGTATTGATGGATCATACCATCTATAAAACCATGTGCACCAATATCCTAGAGGATCGGACCACATATAGGAAACTGGATAAAAATCCAATAGAAGAATATCAAGACGAACTGAACGTCATACTGACGGAGGCATTTGAGGATGGTGTCCTGAGCAAGAACGAGATGGACTTCATGTATAATGTTCACCCGGTAACAGCGGTATTTTATTCACTCCCGAAGATACACAAAGGCCTGGTCCCCCTGAGGGGGCGACCTATAGTGTCAGGCATCAATTCAAGCACCCAGAGATGTGGGGTATATTTGGATAAGATACTCCGCAACTTTGTCACAAGCCTTCCATCGTATATTCGTGACACTCTGGATTTAATCGGGAAGCTTGATGGTGTATCTGTGGACTCTGGTGTACAGTTGGCCTCCATTGATGTGGAGGCCCTGTACAGCAGTATCCCGCATGAGATGGGACTGCGTGCAACTGAGTATTATCTATCCAGCCGGGGGAATCAATACGTGAGACACAACAAATTTGTCCTGGACTTGCTGAAGTATGTGCTGACACATAACTGCTTTGAGTTTGACGGGAGGTTCTACCACCAGCTCAGGGGCACAGCTATGGGGAGCTCTTGTGCCCCGAGCTATGCTAACTTGCTCCTGGGCTGGTGGGAGGACACCGTCGTTTTCCCGGAGGATGAAGCGTCATGGTGGGGACCCCATATATTATTTTGGGGTCGTTACATTGATGATGTGATGGTGCTGTGGAAGGGCGATGGTGTATCCTTTGAGACCTTTATCAGGCAGTTAAATGTGAACACCTTTGGGTTACGGTTTACATCTGAAATACAAGAACAATCCATAAATTTCCTTGATGTCAGTATATACAAGGATGGTATAGGGGGTCTTCAAACCACCATATATAGAAAACCCACCGCGACAAATGATCTACTGAGGTGGGACAGCCACCACCCCAGAGGTTTACGAGAGGGTATACCGAGGGGGCAATACCTGCGAGCCAGGAGGAATTGTTCTGACACCGCCAAATTCTATGGTGAAGCGAGGCGGATGCAAGAGCGCTTTACACAGAAGGGATATCCACCTCATATATTGAGTAAGGCCTATAATCATGCCAAGGAGAGTGATAGGGAGACCTTGCTGAGAACGAATAATAGGTCCTCAAAAGAAAATATTACCCGGATTATAGGGACATTCGACGACAGGGCCACAGAGGTGAGAGATATCATCTGTAAGCACTGGGACATACTAATGGCAGATAAGGAGGTTGCACCCTTGCTACCGAGTAAACCGGCCATCACGTATAGGAGGGGGAGATCCCTAAGAGACCAATTGGTCCATAGCCACTACTGCCCCCCAAGAGGAAAGGCACGTGGCTGGACAAGAGACAATCTGGCACCTTCAGGTGCGGGAAGTGCTCTTTCTGCAACTACATAAGGGTAACTAAGATGGCCCAAAGTAGTACTACAGGAGCCATATATCAGAATAGACAATTCGGCAACTGTAAAACCGAAGGGGTCATCTATTTATTCCAATGTAGCTGTCCTAAAGACTATGTGGGAAAAACGAAGAGGGAATTGAGAAGAAGAATTGGGGACCATATAGGAGATATTAGGAATGAAAGGGACACTCCCATTTCCAGACACATGCATGAGACCCATGGGGGGGACTTAAGGGACATTACATTTCAGGTCCTGGAGGTAGTGGAGAAACCGAAACGTGGTGGCAACTGGGATGGAGAGATCCTCAGAAGAGAAACAAAGTGGATATATAGGATGGAATCCACTGGGAAAGAAGGCCTCAATGAACAGCTAACCTATACCCCATTCTTGTAGACTGTCCCTCCCCTCAGACGAAAATGCCTGGACCTTTGGTTCCCCGGATCTATTTCGTGTATTACACTTTTGTTCCCATATATCTGTATAATCTCCCTGTATAACCTATTAGCCCAAAAAAGGGACATGAGGGTGAGATAATATCGGATCCACATATAATGGACACGATATCATCAGGATAATTCTGGTAGAATATTGAGAGAACGTTCCTTCTGAACTATCTTATGAGATGGAAAGAGATGTATGATAAAAATCAATATACAGTATGAGAGACTTGAATTAAGACATTGGTAACCTCTCACGGTATTGTAAACTATGTGGAGATAGGGATGAAGAGGAACTGGGTGAAATAACACCTTCACAGAAGTATACGACATGAGCACGATGTGCTGAGATCCCTAGTAGTCCTCTTCATCACTACTATATATATATATACAAAAATACCTCCACACTACACATACTGAGGGCGGGTGAACATGTACCGGGGCTCGGAATGGTAGTCCCTCCTAATCTAGGAATGATGGGATTATATGATGCTTCATCCCATTAGGATAGGATATGACATTGTTTGTTCCTTGAAAGTATATACAATATTATTTGTCAGGTTACTTATATCTATAAACCAATATGGGACCTTCATGGAACTACTTTCCCTGGTATATGCTTCCCCCCTTCCCTATTTCCGGGTGCACAGGATGTGCATAGGGGATTTGTAATGTCCCTGCACGTCCTGTGTGTTTCACAGAGGAGATGGGGGCGTATAAATGACGATTTTGATGGACTTCCGGTATTTGGAACGCATACCGGAAGTCACATGTGTGGCAGGTGGAACGCAAGCGCGGATAGCTCCGCCCAGCATGTCGGATGACGCACTTCCGGTCCGGGACCCGCGAAACCGGAAGTAGCGTCCTAAACACATGGTGGGAGCCGACACACATGTTTCCAACTCCCCTGAGTACATGGGAGATATAAGGGAGCCTTGAAGGGCACTCTGTGACGCTGACACCAATGAGGAAGGAGGGGAGGTTATCACACCACCTTGTACAGCGCCCCCAGTGACCTGAGTAAGGCTGGACCGGTATCTGACAGCACAGTCTCATCTGAGGACGCCCAGCGATGATAGCGGGCAGAAACGCGTCGAGATTTATGACTGGGACTGACTAAACGATCATGTGCATCAGATAAGTAACGATTCTATACACCTGCCTGTGGGAACTATCGATCTGTCTGGGATTAAGTGTTATCTCTGTACCTGGTGTACCCTTGAATAGGGGATATGTATGATGTATGTATAAGGATCAAGGGAAGGTGTGCATATAGCGACCTGGACACTGACACTGACGTTAACCATATGTCTAATGGGGGTGGTTTATAGGACATAGCAGACCATACACCGGACCCCTGTGGGTAGTACAGAGTGGGACATTAGACACATCACTATATCTTTCTAAGGTCTATTCTGTACGTAATAGATATCAATCAGCCAGTGGAGGTTATGCTACATAGCATTCTTATGCACCAAATATTATAAGTAAAACACCCTTTGATGCAGAATTAAATCATACATACACAGGGAAGATGATGGGGGTCGACCCACATCTATTCTGAGATACACCTGAAATCAGGACAGATTCCCAGGGGTGGTAATGGCCATAGTGTAGCAACAGGGACACTAGGGCTAGCCACCGTGGAACGGGGACACCTGACACGTTATATGTATAAAACTCCGTAGACAGGCAGGGGCAGAGGATAGGGTGAGTGTGGGATTATAGGTTCCCCCTCCCCCACTGCTCAGCATTCACTGGATTACAGGTGTAGGGCACACACACACTACTGACCGATTTTAATAATAATTACCCGTATATACTCGTGTATAAGCCGACCCCTGTATAAGCCGACCCCCCTACTTTTGCCCCCAAAACCTGGGAAAACCTATTGACTCGTGTATAAGCCGAGGGTGGACCCCAGCACAGGTATACAGCCCCCAGCAGTGTGGTATACAGGCCCCCTCAGTGGTATACAGCAGCCTCCCCGGTGGTAGTATACAGCAGCCTCCCCAGTGGTAGTATACAGTAGCCTCCCCAGTGGTATATACAGCTGCCCCAGAGGGGTATACAGCAGCCCCAGAGCTGTATACAGCAGCCCCAGATTGGTATATAGCAGCCCCAGAGGGGTATATAGCAGCCCCAGAGGGGTATACAGCAGCCCCAGAGGGGTATACAGCAGCCCCAGAGGGGTATATAGCAGCCCCAGAGGGGTTATACAGCAGCCCCAGAGGGGTATATAGCAGCCCCAGAGGGGTATATAGCAGCCCCAGAGGGGTATACAGCAGCCCCAGAGGGGTATATAGCAGCCCCAGAGGGGTATATAGCAGCCCCAGAGGGGTATACAGCAGCCCCAGAGGGGTATATAGCAGCCCCAGAGGGGTATACAGCAGCCCCAGAGGGGTATACAGCAGCCCCAGAGGGGTATTTAGCAGCCCCAGAGGGGTATACAGCAGCCCCCGCTGTATACAGCAGCCCCCGCTGTATACAGCGGTACCCGGCTGTATACAGCCCTCCCCCCTGGTATACCGGGCCCCCCCTGTGGCAACCTGTAAAGGAAGCGATGATTATACTTATCGGGTCGCTGTCGCCGACGCCGACGCTCTGTCACCGTCCGTCACCGCGCTGCTCCTGGTCTTCATGCTTCCTTCACCGGCGCACAGAAAATTACGTCATTTCCTGTGCGACCAGGAGGAGCGCGGTGACGGACGGTGACAGAGCGTCGGCGACAGCGACCCGATAAGTATAATCATCGCTTCCTTTACAGGTTGCCACAGGGGGGGCCCGGTATACCACGGGGGGGGGGCTGTATACAGCCGGGTACCCGTATATACTCGTGTATAAGCCGAGGGGGGACTTTTCAGCACATTTTTTGTGCTGAAAAACTCGGCTTATACACGAGTATATACGGTAAATAAAAAAAGCTATCTTAATTGTGCACTCCTTTGGAGATTTAATAAAAAAAAAAAAAAAAAAAAGACAAGGTATAGAGCTAGCAATTATGCCCGCTGGCTGGATAATAAATCGTGTTACTGACATGCCATATGCACATGAGGAAACTGGTTATATAGCAATCCCTAATGACAAAGAAGGTAATATTGTTGCGCCACTCTGTAATTGTCATCGGAAGCAGGTTATTTGAATGGGAACCTCACCTGTGCTTGTTGTGCTGTCTGCACAACAAGAATTAGTGCATTGATGTTTATCTCCCTGTGTCCTCGGCTAATGAGCGGCTGTGGATGATGAAGATTTTGCTGCGTCCTTAATCCAGCACCTCACATGTGAGTCGTCACGTGGTGGGTCCGTGGGCGTGTTCAGGACGTCATCCAAGGTCCTATTGCCCGGAGCTGCTCCATACTTCACTCCGCGTAGCGGAGGAACGAATGTATTTCAAAAGAGTAATAGGTATTTGTGTGAGCGCTGGGGAATCAACCGGCACCAAGGCTATTATGAATAGTTACCTCTCGGCTTTATTTGTACAATAAAAAGGCAGGGTACTTTAGGCCACAACGCGTTTCTACGCTCTCCAAGCGTCTTCCTCAAGTGGAATTCAGCCAGCCGCCGGTCACTGCACCCTCCTGTCAGGAAAGACACCAGACCCGCTGCTGGAGCCTTGAGGGGCCCCCTAGCCGGTCGGGGCCCTGATGCAGCTGAACCAGCTGCACCACGGTAGGTCCGCCCCTGCTTGGTTATGTTCCTGTATCTCTGTAATACGCTTGTTTTAGTATTTCAATGTTAAGCTTACTTCTGTTCCTGTATCTATGTAGTAAGACTGTCGGTTACCACATCTTTGTAGTGAGCTTGGTTATGTTCCTGTATCTCTGTAATACGCTTGTTTTTGTATTTATATGTTAAGCTTACTTCTTTTCCTGTATCTATGTAGTAAGACTGTCGGTTACCACATCTTTGTAGTGAGGTGGTTATGTTCCTGTATGTCTGTAATACGCTTGTGTTTGTATTTATATGTTAAGCTTACTTCTGTTCCTGTATCTATGTAGTAAGACTGTCGGTTACCACATCTTTGTAGTGAGCTTGGTTATGTTCCTGTATCTCTGTAATACGCTTGTTTTTGTATTTATATGTTAAGCTTAATTCTGTTCCTGTATCTATGTAGTAAGACTGTAGGTTACCACATCTTTGTAGTGAGCTTGGTTATGCTAAGATATCTATGAGTTAAACTTGGTTCTGTTCCCTTTTCTTTGTAGTACACTTGGTTCTATTACTGTATATGTATTAAATGTTGGATCTTTGGTGAATATATTTGTATATAAAGAGTGTGATGTATCGAGTCCACTCAATCGTGACTTTATTGTAGTGGACTATTAGATTTGTATTTGGGCTGTTGATTTTCTGCGTCTGAGACTGACAAATAGTCTAATATATGTTTACCTTGTGGCATCTGGGTGATGGGTGTGCATTAGGGCATCTGCCGGCAGAATTGGAACATTGCACAATCCCACCAGCGGTGCCGCCGATACCCAACACGATGCAACCTGAAACCTTATATCACTGTACTATGTCACACCAACGCCTTTTGATGAAAAATATAATTACAATACTAATACTTCGTCTGTCTTAATCATCGAGTGGTAACTAATAGCTTAATGTATATAGAATTGCAAATGTGTGTGATCCTAACATGAAAACCAAATCAACCACTGATTTAAAGCCTTGCTACTTCTTGCTGCTTTATACATCAGCCTGAGGTAAGCAGGTTAAAGATGGGCCACTGCAACTTATGGGCACTGATATGTGTTTGCCCCCAGACTGGAAATTGCCAGCCAGCCCCTGCTGCTGGACCTATCTAGGCTTGCGCAAGATCGATTTTCCAACAGAGCACTCATCCATTGCCATGGCTTGAGATTAAGCTGAAGGCTGGTAAGTAATACACCAAATAGGAGACACTGAAATTGCTGTATACACATTACACAGAAAACAGACTGCTGTATATACAGTAGTTTGCATCTCCTATGTAATGTATATACAGCAGTCTCAGCATCTCTTAGGAGATGCAAACTACTGTATATACATCACATATGTAATGTTTATATATCACATAAGAGATCCCGAGACTGCTGTATATACATCAAATAGGAGAAGCTGAGACTGCTGTATATGCATTACAAAAGAAGAAAAAGGTTTGGCACCGTGTTAGCCAGTTGAGAAAATGTTGATTGCTCTCAGTGTGAGAAACAAGATACAAATCTTGTAGTTGTGATACCTTTTAATGGCTAACAAAAATAAAATAAATGATGTTATAGGGCGAGCTTTCGAGACGACTCAGGTCTCTTCATCAGGCATGGTATGACAAGATATTGAATGAAACTCAAAATATATGCATGCACAACTAAAAATGATTGGATATTTGGCTCAATAAACATTACAGGGACTGGACATTTGGCAAAACAAACAAAACTGCCTAGGAGAGCATCTTCAAACAGGCAGGGCCAGTGGTAATAAAGTCTTTAGGACACTAAATTATAAGAAAACCTGCTGTCTAAGATCTCCATGTCTTTGAACAACATTGTTTACACGTGGTAATGAGCCATAAAGCCATCAGCAATGTTCAGCCCGTTCTGTATACAATTGAAGCTTCTAATTAGCTTCGATTCACACACTCTTCGGTGTTTTTGGGATTTGAAGTTACCTCTCAAGATTAAAACCTTCATATTGTCAATGTTGTGTCCCTGGCCAGAAAAATGCTCCGCTACTGGAAAATGGATTTTTTTGTGTGTAATTGTGTGACGATGAGACCTCATCCTTGCTCTTAGACGCTGTCCAGTCTCCCCAACATAGAAAGAACCTACTGGGCAAATGGTGCACATAATTAAATATACCACATTGGAAGAGGAGCATGTGAAACTCCCAGGAATCCTATAATCCTGCTGTGTATTGGGGATCTGTATCCTGTCTCTAGTCTCTATGTGAGTACAGGTCTTGCAGCTCTTCACATTGCATGGATAAGTTCCTTTTGGTGTATCCGAGGGCATCAAACTTCGGACCATGATGTTCCTTAAGTTGGGAGGCTGCCTGTAGCACAGCAAGGGAGGGTCTTTGAATAATATTTTAAGTCGGTCATCCTTGTGTAAGATGTGGTGAAGTTTCCTGGCCGTTTTCCTTAGTAACTCAACAAAGGAAAAAGAAAACCTCTGACTGGACGCCTGACCCTGGCCGCAACACCAGTTTGGACCAATATATTGAGTCATTCAGACATTTGGTACAATCCACAATATTAGATAAAAAAACAACAGAAATATCTAATATTACTGTGCAAGAGAAAAGGGCAATTTACAGCCTGAAGAACAACAGGGAGATCACTATTAAGCCTGCAGACAAAGGTGGGGCTATTGTTCTCCTGGACACGAAGGACTACGTCAAAGAAGCACACAGACAGCTGATGGATTTACAATACTACACCAAACTGGACGAGGACCCAACTCCAAAATATATGAGGGAGTTGAGAAGACTCATCAAATGTTTTGGTACGGATTCCACAAACCTTCTGGACTTAATTCCTGAGGATCCCAGGATGGGAGTTTTCTATATGCTTCCCAAGATTCATAAACCAGGTAACCCAGGGAGACCCATCATCTCAGGGGTGGGAACACTCACTGAAAGAATCTCTGGGTGGGTGGAAAATGTCCTTAAACCGCTGGTAAGGAGGACAGACAGCTATATACAGGACACAACGGACCTTCTAAATAAGCTCTCTACAATAGGTCCCCTCCCCGAGAGTACCATCTTAGCCACCATGGATGTGGAGTCCTTATATACTAACATCCCACACGAAGATGGACTTACAGCCTGCCGACTGTTTCTTGAAGCCTATGGGATCCCTTCTGAGTCAGTTCTAAAGCTCACCAGATTTATCCTCACCCACAACATTTTCTCTTTTGGTGAGGAGCTGTATTTACAACGCACCGGAACTGCCATGGGAAGCAAAATGGCCCCCCAGTATGCCCAAACCTCTTCATGGCTAAACTGGAAAATGACTTTTTAGCCTCCTGCCCCATCAAACCCTTGGCGTACTTCCGTTTCATTGATGACATCTTATTAATCTGGACTGAGACTGAACATGAACTTCTAAAATTCCATGACAAGTTCAACCAATTTCATCCCAGCATAAACCTGACACTGGACCACTCAAAAACAGAAATCAACTTACTGGATACCACCTTAAAAATTCTAGATGGTTCATTCCAAACAACAGTATATCGGAAACCGATTGACCGTCCCACATACCTCAGATGGGACAGTTTCCACCCAAAACACATAAAAAAATCCATTGTCTACAGCCAGGCCCTGAGATATAACCGTATTTGCTCCAACCCAGTGGAAAGGGATGAACACTTAAACCAGCTAAAAAAGACATTTTTAAACCAGGGCTACCACCCCACCTCCATTGATGATCAGATAAGTAAAGCCACAAGGATCCCTAGAAGTCAAGCACTCCAATACAGAGCAAAAGAAGAGAACCAACGTGTTCCCCTGGTGGTGACCTACAACCCACAGCTTGAGTTACTAAGGAAAACGGCCAGGAAACTTCACCACATCTTACACAAGGATGACCGACTTAAAATATTATTCAAAGACCCTCCCTTGCTGTGCTACAGGCAGCCTCCCAACTTAAGGAACATCATGGTCCGAAGTTTGATGCCCTCGGATACACCAAAAGGAACTTATCCATGCAATGTGAAGAGCTGCAAGACCTGTACTCACATAGAGACTAGAGACAGGATACAGATCCCCAATACACAGCAGGATTATAGGATTCCTGGGAGTTTCACATGCTCCTCTTCCAATGTGGTATATTTAATTATGTGCACCATTTGCCCAGTAGGTTCTTTCTATGTTGGGGAGACTGGACAGCGTCTAAGAGCAAGGATGAGGTCTCATCGTCACACAATTACACACAAAAAAATCCATTTTCCAGTAGCGGAGCATTTTTCTGGCCAGGGACACAACATTGACAATATGAAGGTTTTAATCTTGAGAGGTAACTTCAAATCCCAAAAACACCGAAGAGTGTGTGAATCGAAGCTAATTAGAAGCTTCAATTGTATACAGAACGGGCTGAACATTGCTGATGGCTTTATGGCTCATTACCACGTGTAAACAATGTTGTTCAAAGACATGGAGATCTTAGACAGCAGGTTTTCTTATAATTTAGTGTCCTAAAGACTTTATTACCACTGGCCCTGCCTGTTTGAAGATGCTCTCCTAGGCAGTTTTGTTTGTTTTGCCAAATGTCCAGTCCCTGTAATGTTTATTGAGCCAAATATCCAATCATTTTTAGTTGTGCATGCATATATTTTGAGTTTCATTCAATATCTTGTCATACCATGCCTGATGAAGAGACCTGAGTCGTCTCGAAAGCTCGCCCTATAACATCATTTATTTTATTTTTGTTAGCCATTAAAAGGTATCACAACTACAAGATTTGTATCTTGTTTCTCACACTGAGAGCAATCAACATTTGCATTACAAAAGAAATGCTGGGACTGCTGTATATACATCACATAGGAGACGCTGGGAAAGCTTTATGTACATCACAGGTGACATGGGGGCTGCAGTGTATACGTCACATGAGACATGGGGGCTGCAGTCGAGACATCACACGAAGCTGCATTATATACATCACAGGTGTAGCAGTATATGCATCACAGGAGGGGCTTGGATACATACATTATAGGATATTGTGGCACCCCTATGGCAAGGTGCCACAGGGAGGTACTGCACCCCAAACAGAAGGTGTAGTGCAGAGGTCCCCAACTCCAGGCATCAAGGGCCGCCAACAGTGCAGGTTTTCAGGATTTCCTTAGTATTGCACAGGTGCTAATGTGATCATCTGCACAGGTAATGATTCCAAGCCCTGTGCAATACTAAGGAAATCCTGAAAACCTGCACTGTTGGCAGCTCTCGAGGCCTGGAGTTGGGGACCTCTGGTGTAGTGCCTCCATAACCGTGGATATGGAGGACCCTACAGAGTCTGCACCCAACACCCATACAATAGGCCACCTTAGTTCAGGGGACTGTATATTCAGTAGGTCCCAGGTGGTGGAGCCTAGAGGAGCAGGAGATGAGGAGTGACGGAGCCAGCTGGAGACCCAGGTCATCATTGGTACACCGGAACCGAGGCGGTTAGTTAGAGCTCCCCTATAAATTCTGGTCTGGGAGGAAGCAAGTTCAGTTCAGCTCCTGGGAGGGCTGTGAAGAGCACAGTTCAGTGTAGTTTCTGTGCAAACTGAGAACCAGACCTGGGTGTAAATGAGCTGTGCTAGGCTCATTCCAAGGTCCACTGACTACCACCAGGCCTAAGGATAAGGTCTGAGGAAAGAGGAGAGAAAGAAACCTACCGGGAGGCTGCACCAACCTGTGCTTCCCCTCTGCGAGAGGAACAACGCAAGAACGGACATCGGAGTCCAACACTGTGCAGGTTCACACACACCGACAGTCAACACCGGAGAGTGGGGGACTCCAGATTCTCCAGCTACATGGTACCAGGGACACGGCAACGTGTGGAGTCCAGTGGCACTGACTTCCCAGGGTGGGGTGGAGAAGTGAGGGACTCGAGTTGCCTGTCATACTGGTAGATGCAGAGACAGGGCCAGCAGCCTAGCTTAAGGAACTGCAGGGGCCGCAATACCCCTGGATGTTGGCATTAGAGACTCATGTAAAATACACATGTTTTGGGCAGCATTTTTTTAGTGTATTTTTCCCTTCCACATGACAGCACTGTCATGAGAGATGGTACCTGCCCCCAGGAACAGGAAACCTACAGCAAATAAGAGAGGGGCAGGGTCATTCCATGTCAAGTGAACCAATGATTATTACCTCTATATTTTTAATTCTTTTGAGATTTTGTTATTTGATAATAGCATGTCAGACAATGCAAAATGTGAAGAGAAAAATTTTTTTAAAAATTTATTTTTTTTTAAAAATGATTTTCAAAGTTCGGAAAAAGTGCGAATTTCGCTGTTGCCTGCCTTTACGCTTCTCCTCATAACTAAGGCTAGGAATAAGATAGAGAGACAAAATATACACCATTCTACTCAAAACTATACAGGCTTTCACCAGATATGTCACAAGAGGATCTTTGTTAATATTTTACCCATGTGATCGCAAGCGCAAAACTTTAAAACGCATTTCCGAAAAATTGGCGCGCTTTAAATATTTCAAAAACTGCCCATGTGTCTGCTTTGCTCTTAGCCACATCTGTACCAAATTTCAAGTTGGGATCCCGATGGGATCATATTTTAAAATATTTTACTATTAATAGCGTCAATGGGTCATTCCATATCAAGTGATCTAAATATGAATATTTTTTTTTACCTGACGTCTTTAGATTTTTTTAAATTTTTTTTCCTTTATGAAGTACTACTTTAGTTAATTACAAATTAAAAGTTTAGAATTTTTTTCTTCATCAGTTAATTTTTTACAGATTTTTAAAGTTTAAAAAAAGGGTGAATTTTGGCCTGGTATGACTTTACATTTTTTTTATCTTGGGCTAGAAATAAGATAGAGAAACAAAATAAACACCATTCTACTCAGAACTGTCCAGGCTTTCACCAGATATGTCACAAGAGTATATTTGTTAATTTTAATTTTTTACCCATGCGAACACAAACGCAACATTTTGAAACGCATTTCCGAAAAAACGTTTTAATTAAAATTTTCCAAAACTGACCATGTGTCTTTTATGCTCTTAGCCACATCTGTACCAAATTTCAAGTTGGGATCGTGATGGGATCATATTTTAAAATATTTAACTATTATAGTGTCAATTCAAAAATCTTGAATTCAGATCTGTTCAACCTGTGGTCTAAAAGCGTGGGGTCTATATTTATCAAATCCATTATTTTTAGACATTACTGTATTATTTTGATATGTTACAGCTTAGAAGCAGGAGAGGACATCTAGGAAAAAGCTTTGTTAGGGCTCAACCTGAGAAAGCACAGGGATAGACAGTGAATGCAGAGCAGATGATAGGCCAGCAGCTCTGTCAATCATGTTAAGTGTCTACCCACTGCATTCAGGAAGTAAGACAGCTCGTTCAGACCTTTCATGTCCTGACATGTCTGGACATCTTCACTCCTGAACAAACAATAGTCTGTACAAAGTCATCAAGGCTGTGTACTAAAATATGGGTGAGTAAATATATTAATAGTATAATGCTTTTATTATTAAGGGCCAATACACACAGTGCTATTCTTAGGGATCATCATTCAGAAAAACAGCCCCATTGATTTCTATGGGGTTCACCACATGCAGTGTTTTTGGAAACACTCAAGAGTGAGTAAATCACTGCTTGAACTACTTTTTAATCGCTGCAATAAACGCAGCATTTATCATTTATATAAAAAAAGCTGCCATTTTTTTCACTAGCGATTAAAAAAACTAACGCATATGTGGTAAAAACTTGGTAGAAAAACAAGCTGCCAAAACTGCAGCGTGTATCTGCAGACAGAAAAAACTGTGCGCGCTAGCCCTAAAACTCACTTTATAGTAATACAGTTCTATCTCAAGTGTACTGTAAATCTTTATTTTTATTACCTATCTTCCTTACTTAATATTAACTGTATTTTTCCCACACAGCAATGGCTGCTACTTCTCAAGAAACAGCATTTTATCATAGACACTGTTGCAATCCTTTTGAAAAAATATGAAATGATTGGCGCTGGTGGCTGGCTACTGTACTCTCCAAAGATTGTGAAAATGAAGAAGTAGAATTGACTTTATTGCATCCTTCTGGTCCAGCGCCATCCTTTGTGTATCCAAGAAAGCCAGACATTTTAAAAGTGCACAAAAATCAGATATTAACTCAGGCGGAGCCTAACACCGTGACAGGCCGGACATACTCTTTGACACACAAGGAAATGGCGATTGCTAGTAAGCGTTTATGGACAAGATTACATTTCACCCACTAGTAGGGACAAATTGATAAAATGGCACTTTAAAAACATACTATTAATTGTTTGATTAGTTCATAATTTATAGAACGATGATTTAACTACTGTACTATTCTTATTAAACATTTCATAAATCACATGTTTAGTGATAGAATAGAAAACAAATTTATATGTATAAATAGAGGTTAACATTTTTGGTTCTTTTAATCTTGTTTAATCAAACTTGAGGATATGATCACCTTTCTTCTTTTGGTTTGTTCAATACATTCAAGTTGAAAATGCTGAGCGTTGTGTTCTGATGATTAAGATGTATTTATCCTGGCACTTATGGGATTTGTTTTTTGTGTTTCTTCTTTGTTGCATATAAATGTTTTATTCAATAAGTTGTGATAACTCATACAACCATAAAATAAAAAATATATAAATTTGACAGGTCATAAGTTGAATCTCTGCACAAATATAACCAAGAACACAGTCATTTTTTCACAATTGCCCGTCAATAGTTTGAATTTGATATAAAGAAACATAGTCTTGTAACATATCAAATGAAAGCTGTTACCGTTCTGAGTAAAATGATGCCTCTCCCACTTCATTATCTTATTTCTTATATCTTATATCTGTACCTTCATGCACCCCCTCCCCGCACCTCTTCAATAAAGAAAGCACCTACGAACACACGGTGAGTGCCGCCTATTTGTTTTCTATACTTGGACTGTAAATATCTTATTTCTAGCCTGAGATAAAAAAATGTAAAGTCATACCAGGCCAAAATTCACCCTTTTTTTAAACTTTAAAAATCTGTAAAAAATTAACTGATGAAGAAAAGAATTCTAAACTTTTAATTTGTAATTAACTAAAGTTGTACTTAATAAAGAAAAAGAATTAAAAAAATCTAAAGACGTCAGGTAAAAAAAAATATTCATATTTAGATCACTTGATATAGAATGACCCATTGACGCTATTAATATTAAAATATTTTAAAATATGATCCCATCGCGATCCCAACTTGAAATTTGGTACAGATGTGGCTAAGAGCAAAGCAGACACATGGGCAGTTTTTGAAATATTTAATATCTCTATCTTATTTCTAGCCCGAGATATGATAGAAAATGTAAAGCCATACCAGGCCAAAATTCGCACTTTTTTTTAAAACTTTAAAAATCTGTAAAAAATTAACTGATAAAGAAAAAAATTCAAAACTTTTTTTTTGCAATTAACTAAAGTTGTTCTTCATATAGAAAAAAAATTTAAAAAATCTGAGGACGTCAGGGAAAAAAAATATTCATTTTTGGATCACTTGACATGGAATGACCCGGCAGCGCGTCTCCCCACTCAGTGTGGCGTCCTGTTCCTGCGGGAGCGGATACCTGCGTCAGTGTGGAAAATACCTCCGGAGGGAATTCCCTCTGATGATGCCGGTATGCGAGAGAAGCTCTGGGAGAGACCAAGTTCCGCAGTGGAGATTGCAGGGGCATGCGCCCGCCCGTCATCTCAGTGTCTGGGAGACTGGCAGTAGGTCTTGGATCAAGGGCGCCTGTTCTCACAACCGGACTCCCCGGAAGTGATGTCACACGCTAAGGTTGCGGTGTGTTGGGCACTCCCAGTCTGGAAGCTCCCTTCAGAAGCGCACACACAAGTCTTTCACTTTTCTGGTATTATTAAAAACTGCAAGAGAAGAAAAAAATGCAATGTCTGAACACATCTTTTGGGTATGTGTACACAGCGGTTTTATTCCACAGACAGATCGGCTGAGGTTTTCTTAGTCAATACCGCTTCCCGAAGAGGCGGCTGTCTATTTCCTGAAGCTGCTTCACTGGCGGTTGTGCTGTTGTTTTTACAGCAGCTGTGCCTCAGTGGTTTTTTTTCTGTAATTTAAAGGGAAGCAACCATCAGGCTTTTCTGATATAAAGTAAAGTCAGAGCTATACAGGCGCTAGGATGCTGAATACGATTGTACCTTCAGTTTAGAGATTGGATGCTTAATTGCATAGAAAAGTGTAATCACAGTTCTAGATATCAGTGCAGTAGTTGATTGACGGGTGCAGCAGGGCAGGACTATTTGGGTTGGGTCTTGTTTAATACCTGCCCTGTGTGCTTTTCCCAGCTTTATGTAAATATTCTCCCTCTGTCGCCTCAATCCTATTATTTTCCTATCGCCATGATAGCACCCCACTGAGAGAGGGGATCCACCCACAAGGACAGGAAACCCACAGATAGAAAGATTCAGCCCCCTCGCCTCCTCAGTTGGTTTTCTGTCCTTATGGGGAGCCCACAGATGAAAAATGTACCTGTGGCCTAAAGCTTCTGTGCTGTGCCTTAGGGGACGGCAGAATCCGAGTTGGCAGGCAGCAGCGTCGGAGGAGCCCCACCAGCTCAGTCTCCCTCCTCCGCTGGTTGGATGGCACGACCTATGGCCGGGTGGCACCGCCATGGGTCGTGTGGGCGCAGCATGAGGATCCCTTGTGTTCATGTGGAGGCGCAGGGCAGGCTTTGCTACGGAGGTAATCGGCCACCCTGCGCCTTGTGCAGGCCGGCTTCCGGGATTGTAGTGCGCATGCGCAGCGGCCTGATGACGCGCTCGTTGAACCGGAAGCATGGATTCTACTTCTGGGGGACCAGGGAGGATGCATCAATGGAAGGAAGGTATGAATAAGCGGTGGCTCTAACAGGTAATGTGCCCAGCATATTTTCCCCTAAGGAGGCAGAGGAGCACCCCAGGGGTGCTAGGCAGCAAGCCGGTGGTAGTCATAGCAGTAGCAGCAGCAGGGCGGCCACTAGAGATGTCCATCTTAGCAAAGACGAATCCACTGATAAGAGGAAGGAGTAGAAAGCTTCCAAGTCAAGTGCTGTGCCTCCACCTCCAGAGCCAGGAAAAAATAAATTGTCAAAAACAAACATAAGGAGTGTGCATTGTGTGTGCAGCCCCTGCCAGATGATTATAGTAAATGTCTGCGCCAGTCATGCATCACCCAGACCCTGAATGAGGAAGCTCCCGTCTGCACTGCTGACCTCAAAACCTTCATACGGGATGAAATCAGGAATTCCCTTAGACAAATTAAACAGCCTACCCACGCCAGTACAGGTCGTGCATCATTCTGGATGTGCGTCTGACAGTGAATCTCAGGAAGAAGGATTAGTGCACACTTCTCAGTGAGGTTCTTCATCAGATGATGAAGATGGTTCATGTTTTCCCATACAGGAGGTTGACGCTTTGGTTAAATCTGTCCATACCACCATGAGCATCGCTTACAGTAAGGAAGCAAAAACAGCTCAGGAAGTCATGTTTGCGGGTTTATCTAAGAAAAAGCGTTGTTCCTTCCCATTGATTGATAACATCGAAGACCTGGTCAAAAGAGAATGGGAAAAGCAAGAGTCTAGGGCAGGGATGGCGAACCTATGGCACGCGTGCCAGAGAGGGCACGCAGAGCCGTCTCTGCTGGCATGCGGCCTCGCCTCTGCACTGCTGCGTTGAACTGCCGACACTATGGCACCGGCAATTCAAAGCTGTCGTGTCGGATCGGAGGAGATATTTCTCCTTCCTCCGACACTCTCTTCTAGTCCCGCCCGCCCAGCATCACGTGACCGCGGTGACGTGATCGGCGTCATGTAACCGCGGGAGATGAGAAGACGAGAGGAGAGAGCAGCGGTGGAAGCAGGAGTTCTACAGTAAGTGAGTATGATCTTTTTTTTATTTTAAGGTATAAATCAGAACCAATATGGGGCATGATAGGGTAATACTACAGGAGGGGGCAATACTACAGGAGGGTGTATGATGGGGATAATACTACAGGAGGGGGCATGATGGGGCAATACTACCTGGAGGGGGCATGATGGGGCAATAATACTAGGAGGGGGCATGAAGAGGCAATAGTACCAGGAGGGGGATGATGGAGCAATACTAGCAGGAGGGGGCATGATGCAGCAGTACTACCAGAAAGGTATTACTACATGGAGAGCGCATGATGGAGCATTACTACAGGAGGGGGCAATACTACAGAAGGGGGCATGATAGGGGTAGTACTACAGGAGGGGGCATGATGGGGGCAATACTACAGGAGGGGGCATGATGGGGCAATACTACTGGAGGGAGCATGATGGGGCAATACTACAGGAGGGGGCATGATGCGGGCATTACTACAGGAGGGGGCATGATGCGGGCATTACTACAGGAGGGTACTTGATGGGGCAATACTACAAGAGGGGGCATGATGTGGGCAATACTACAGGAGGGGGCATGATGGTGGAAATACTACAGGAAGGGGCATGATGGGGGCAATACTACTGGAGGGGGTAATACTACCTGCAGGGGGCATTATCGGGCAATAGTACCAGGAGAGGGCATGATGGAACAACACTACCAGGAGGGGGCATGATGGGGCAATACTACCATGATGAGGCATTACTACATGGAGAGGGCATAATGGGGCATTAATGCAAGATGTGGACATGATGGCCATTTCTGTAAGGAGGGGACAGGATGGGGTGTTACTACAAGGAGTGGACAGGAGGCAGACATAACTGCTAGGAAGGGGCAGGATGTGGGCATTAGTACAAGGGGACAAGGATGGGGCTTTACTACAAGATGGCAGGATGGGGACATTACTGCAAGACTGGGCACTACTACAAGGTGTCAAGGATGAGGCACATTACTACAAGAAGGGGGCTTAGATGGGGACATAACTGCAAGGTGAAGGTCAGGATGGAGCACATAACTACAAGGAGAGGGTCAGGTTGGAGAGCACAACCTCAAGGAAAGGGACAGGATGGAGCGCATAACTACACGAAGAGAGTCAGCACGGACCACATAACCTCAAGGAGAGGGTCAGGATAGAGCACATAACCTCAAGAAAAGGCATAGGATGGAGCACATAACAACAAGGAGAGGGTCAGGATGGAGCACATGACCTCAAGGAGAGGGACAGGATGGAGCACATAACTACAAGGAGAGGGTCAGGATGGAGCACATAACCACATGATAGGGACCAGGATTTCAGTGTGGAATCTGCTTTCATTCCATGATAAAATCTATCTCCTGTCTAATGTTCTGCATCTTTTTCCATTCAGATCAATCCACCTGCTGTGTCTGGAAAGGGCAGTGGGAGCGGCTGACTGCACACATGAGCTGAATGACCACTGCTGAAAAGAAGACTACAAAGGTAAGTTTAAAAGCAATTAATTGTTAAAATAATAGAATTGATCATCAGGGTGTCAGGACGGCAAGCACTGTACTGGGGAGAGAGTTGCGTCTGCGGCTTCTCCCCTGTGCAGCGCTTGTGACATCCACTCCTGTAATTTAGGTTAAATTGCCCTATTGGCACTTCGCAATAAAGAATTAGGTTTAGGGTTGCAGTTTGGGCACTCGGCTTCTGAAAGGTTCGCCATCACTGGTCTAGGGGATTCTTGCCTTTCTCTTCTAAGAGGAAATATCTTTTCGACGATTCCCAATTGCTTGATAGGACCAAGATACCTAAAGTCGATGCTGCAATGGCCACATCAACTAAAAGGAATGTACTGCCACTAGAGGACGGAGGTCAGACCGAAAAGCTGAAACTCTGCTTAAAGTGAACCTGTCACCTACCTTAAGCCACCCAGGCTATCACTACCTGTCCCTGAACCTTCCTATTACTACTCTAGCTATCCCTCTCTGTTGTAAATGTGACCTGTAAGTGCGTAATAAAACGTTTTTATTACTTACTCATTACTATGATAATGAAACAGGGGAGTCCTCTCCCTGTCCCTCTCGCCGCCTCCTGCCGGGCAAGCCATGGTTGTTCGGAACGTCATATCCGGCCCAGTGCATTGTTGGGGCTGATCACGTGTTCAGCTGGGCTCCAGCGCAGAAGGTGTGAATTTCTAAAAAAGCTGACAGGTTACCTTTAAAGGGAACCTGTCATCCCCTTTGGCTGTTCTATCCCCTGCCCATCACCTTACAATACATGATGTATTTGAGGTTCCTGTGACCCTTCTATATGCCCAGCCGTCCCCCTGCGTACCTCACAAATAAACTTTTAATATCTCCTGCACGGTATGGAAGTTAGCTGAAAATGGTGGGAGGATCTGCTCAATGTGGTCCTCGCCGCCCCGCTGGTTGAAATGCCCGCCTTGCTCCTGTGAAAAGGCCGCCCTTCCTGTATACGTCACACTGCTGTTATGCCTGCGCAGTGGCACGGGTCTCTGTGCTCAATGCAAGCGCTCCTGTGACCAAGTATCGCAAGACTTCACAAATCTCGCGAGACTTCGGTCACAGTTGCGCTTGCATTGAGCAGAGAGATCCAGAGAATGAAGTATATTTCTAGTGTGTCTGGTACCAATGTTTGTCTTGTTTTCACCCTCTTCCACCTCAGATTTCATTCCTGGAAGCAGATTGTCTTGGCAAAAAGCAAGTAGTCAGAAAAACCTACAGACCGGAACAAGTCAAGCCAAGACCAAGTGAAAAACAGACAGTGTTTGACAGAAGTGTGTGAAAAAGACTTTTTGCCATGTGTATTTTATTATTATTATTTATTATTTATTTTATTTATATAGCACCATTAGATTCCATGGCGCTTTACATATGGAAAGGGCAGAAAAGGACAAATACAATCTATGTGGACAATCAAGTCAAACGGGTACAGGAGGGGAGAGGAACCTGTCAGCGAGGGCTCACAGTTGGTTGGAGATTCATCAAAGCTGCCAAATGTCTGTTGATTAAAGCTTTGAAAAGTCACAATGTTTTGGCGCAAACGTGAGGTCACACAAAAAGATGTGACTTTTTGCATGGCCATGGCACAGTATTTGCTACGCCACTAATCTTACTCTAGCAGGACTGGAATAAGATTGGTGGAGAGACACACACAAAAGGGACCTGCCTCTACACACCTTGCCTGATTTATTAAAGGGGTTGTGCAGTTTAAATTGATAAGTCTGCAGTCACTGTATGTAACTGCAGACTCATGAATCCTCCCAGCGAACACTTTATGTGCTGCAAGGATTCGCCAGTGCCTTTGCCAAGAACCCAAGAATGGCGGTCACGTGACCACAATTGTGCGCTATGCATGTTCCCTGCACAGGAACTAATGAATCCTCGCAGTGCACAGTGTGTGGTCTGGGAGGATTCATAAGTCTGCAGTCACATGCAGTGACCCATGGAGTGACTGCAAACATTGTGGCAATGCCTGCTATACGTGAGACTGGGCTACTGAGCTGTTGTAATAAACTGTCAAATGTGATACTCTGCTGAGCAATGTTTCTACACACAGTGTTTGTACAGCGAGTATATGCTTAAATCTTTTATTTTCTACTACTTATACAGCACTTCAAGAAGTGTAAAGAAAAACTGAGAAAAATCCAGTCAGGAATCCCCAGACACAACAACTCTTTTATTCGGTGCTTTTGTATTTCCCTCACACGGTGTCTACCTGCCTGGATGAATTACCAGATGATTCTTCTTATCTCCTGAGGCTGGGAAAAGCCTCCGAGGAGCCTAATGTCATCTGATCCACAGACTCCTCCTTCCCTCCCTTGTATCACACATCAACTGCTGTCTGCAACAGAAACAGTTGGCTCCTGACTTCCTCCCAGAATCCTCTGCGGCACATAACTCATTTGCATATTGATTTATGAAACAATATCTATTAGTTCTCTTATTAGGAGTCTGTTTTTTAACGCTACAGTCATACAATATGGACTTGGCCCTTTTAGAATAAAAAAAAAGATAAAAAAATCCATAAATCTCCATGAGTTAAAATAAAACATGTTATAAGCCAGACCCAATACTTCACTCGACATAGAATTGTGCAGCATCAGCAGCACCAATGCTAAGGTGTTCCCTTAGTTACGGGTCTTGAGGTTCTTGTTTGGAGGTTGTAGCAGGGCAGCACAGCTGACTCAACCCCAGCGACCAACGGGGTGACAGACGCGCAGCCAGATCGCCCTCACATCTGTGTTAGTGCAATGTGGGGGCACTTTTTTTTTGTCAATTTTCCCAGATGAAAATTTTTTTCTCTCATTAACCCCTTCAAGCCAAACACATTTAACCTTTATTTCTTTTTTTCCTCCTCTTCTTTCATGAGCCTGCAATTTTAGTTTTCTTCTCAATATACACCATGTTCCAAATTATTATGCAAATGTTTTTTCTCTGATTTTCCTAAATGGTCAGTGCAAATGACAGTCAGTGTAATAAAAGTCATCACCCGTTAGAGTATACATCGAATTTTATTGAAGAAACCTCCCAATGATAACTGTATAATCTTCAAAATTAAAAAAAACTCTAATGCACTGTTCCAAATTATTAAGCACAGTAGAGTTTCTAAACATTTGATATGTTTGAAAGAACTGAAAATGTTGAATTTGCAGCATTAGGAGGTCACATTCACTGAAATAAAAAGCTATTTAACTCCAAAACATCCTAACAAGCTAAGTTATATGTTAACATAGGGACCCTTCTTTGATATTGTGGCACCCTGCCATTACAGGAAGCCACAGATTCACCCAAAACATGGATGGATTTCCACAGTCGGTACCCATACACATACAACATCTTCCACCCCAGACCTGTAGGGGGAGCCCCACTTGCTGCCTTAAGCAAGATCCCCTATAAATACCGGTGCTGGGGGCAGAGTTAGTTAGCGTGTGCAGATGCTGGGAGAGCTGTGAACACTTCCTGGTGTGTCGGAGCCATGCTAGGCCCGACCCAAGTGACACCGGAGCAGTACTCTGCCTAGCCAGTGCAGGGTCCAAAGAGTGAGGTCGAGGGCAAGGCGAGAGGAACGAAGTGAGAGCAAACTGGAGTCCGAGTCTGTAGGAGAGCATCTAGCCCCGCAGAAATTCCGGCTCACCGAGGCGACTCCAGTCTCCCGGATACCTGTATCACAACCAAGAAGCAAGCCAGGCACCGCAGGAGAAGTAACAGCGGTAGGCCAAGCGAAGGTTTCCCACCACACAGAGCAGGTGACAGAGACACAGAGGAGGCCAGGCCTAGTTTTATACAGGACTAAAGCTTCACCAAGGGAAAAGAGAGGCCTTATACCGACTCACTGTGGAGATCCAGAAATGTTACCCGACCACCGGAGTGTAACCTGGACCATGCCTGCAATTCCATCAGTAAAGGTACAGAAACGATCCACAGTGTGTGTGTCAGTTTGTCCATCCCTGCTCCTGCCCTGTACATACAGTTGTGGCCAAAAATATTGACACCCCTGCAATTCTGTCAGATAATACTCAGTGTCTTCCTGAAAATGATTGCAATCACAAATTCTTTGGTATTATTATCTTCATTTAATTTGTCTTAAATGAAAAAACACAAAAATAATTGTCCTGAAGCCAACTTAGATATAATTCCACACCAAACATAAAAAAGGGGGTGGACAAAAGTATCGGCATTACATAATATACACAGAGACTGCTGGCTGTATATCTTGTATACACAGACAGAACTCTACTGTATATACAGGTCCACACTATATACATACAGTATATAGATACACAAATACAGCATGTAGTGTGGACCTGTATATAGAGCATAGTACTGTGTAGAGACAGAGACAGACAGAGAGAGAAAGACAAGAGACAGACAGACAGACGAGCTTACTCCTGCCGATGCCCGCGTGACTTCCGGTTTGCATGCTGCACCGCTGTAGCAGGGATGGACAGGAGACAAGGCCTGCTCAAGAGGTGAGGGGGCAGGGCCCGGCAGTGATTGACAAGAGAGGGGGCCCATTCAAGATGTGAGGGGGCGGAGCCCTGAGGAGATCAGGGCCCTCCCCCTCATGTCTAGCACGGGCCCAGCAAAGCAGCGTCAGCATATGCTGGCTGGGTGGCGAGCCTCCCTGCTCCATACGGCCATACGCCCCCTGTTCCACAGCTGGGCCCCCCTGCCCCTGATCCAATGGCCATGCCCCCTGCAGTCAGGCCCGAGGCCCCCGACTCCAGGCAAATCTGTACTCCCTAGTGGCGGCCCTGCCGACCGACGAATCAGAGTACCACAGGAGGCGGGAATTTCAAAAAGAGGTGGAAACAACAGAAGGAATGTTGACACCTAGGGGGGCGTGCTGAAAGCCAGCAAGGAGGGAGAATGGAGCCAGCCAAGCTTCTAGAGGGGGGCTACCGCCCCCTCCTGCCCCTTGCTGGGTACGCCCATGCCCCAATGGGCGTGATATTGAAACCCAAATGCGCACCCACCAGCCTGGCTCGCTCCACTCTGCAGAGTGTCGGGTATGATGCAGAACGCGTCATTTCCGGTACTCCGCAGCTCATCCACAGAGCTGCGCATTGTGCATGATCTGTGGAGCACATTACGTCACCTCATCACAGATGAGCTGACGTAATGTGCTCCATAGAGCATGCGTATTGTGCAGCCTGAAGTCCGGCTGCGGCGTACCAGAAATGACGCGTTCTGCGTCAAACCTGGCACTCTGCTGACGGCTGCGATCCAGGCTGGGGGAAGCATGCATGTGGGTTTGAATATCACACCCATCAGGGCGTGATAAACAATACAGGAGGCGGTGAGATGGACAGAGGGAGGACGCCCAGGGGGGCTAATAACGGTAGCCCCCCTGTTCATTATCATAGTAATGAGTAAGTAATAAAAATGTTTTATTACACACTTACAGGTCACATTTAGAACAGAGAGGGATAGTTAAGAGTAGTAATAGAAAGGTGCAGGGACTGGTAGTGATAGCCTGGGGGGGCTTTATGGAGGTGACAAGTTCACTTTAAAAGAAACTGGGAATCTTCTAATGGAGCCTTTAAGCCTGCTATAGCCTGTATGTGTGTGGTACGATCTCAGTTGGTATGGATTGACCAATTAGAAGAACAGATTAGGTCAGGAATTCCAAGGGACAGATTGCTGGCGTCAATTCCTCAAATTCGGAATGGATCAGCATATATAGCCGATGCATCTGCTGATTCTCTTAGACTGGTAACCAGGTTCACAGGTCTAACTAAGGTTAGGGTCACATTTGCGGTCGGAATTGCAGATCCTGATCTGGTTTTGAGCTGTAAAAATGC
Organism: Allobates femoralis; assembly: GCA_033576535.1. Classification (NCBI taxonomy): domain Eukaryota; kingdom Metazoa; phylum Chordata; class Amphibia; order Anura; family Aromobatidae; genus Allobates; species Allobates femoralis. The sequence goes on from JARQOC010000003.1 coordinate 648,441,788, forward strand.
TCAAAACCGGATCAGGATCCGTAGCCCATAGGCGTCCATTGTAAAACCGGATCGCACTTAATGCAATCCGGTTACACTGCCTGCATGAAAAATCATGCAGGGAACGTTTTTCGGAGCGGTTTGAAAACCGCATCGGGGCTGCTATAATGGGCGTCTATAGGAGTCCATCCAGCTACCGCAAGGCACATCTGCAAGGAGTTTGGATGTTCTCCCCGTGTTTGCATGGGTTTCCTCCGGGCACTCTGGTTTCCTCCCTCATTGTAAAGACATACTGATAGGATGTTTAGATTGTGAGCCTCGATAGGGACAGCATTACTGATGTATGTAACGTGCTATGGAATTAATAGCGCTATATAAATGAATGAATATTATTATTCTAGATGGCGTCCCGATTCTAAAGAATTGGGTAGTCTAGAATCTATATATAGTTTATTTACTAATAGGATTTGCCCCATCCAAGATGGCGCCCAAGACTTAAAACGGCAGTTCCCGAGCGCCATCTTGGTTGTGGTAGAAATCCCAGTGTGTGTGTGGTAAAGATTAGGGAAGTGGGCTGGAATTCGGGGAAGCTTTCAGCTGCCATCTTGGGGATGGCAGTCAGTGGCGAAGACGACAGGGGAGACTATGCTGGACCCGAAGCTCGCAACTGGACGGAGGAAGTAAAAAGGTCCAATGCAATTGCATCGGGAGTGCGGTGAAATTAATTGTATGTATACAGGCGGCTCTGTGGGTAGCAGAGTATACAGGCGGCTCTGTGGGTAGCAGAGTATGATGTGGCCAGAGGCAGGAGGGGTGAGGAGAGCAGAGGCTGGAGGGGTGAGGAGATTGATGTGGGCGGAGGCAGGAGGGGTGAGGAGAGCGGAGGCAGGAGGGGTGAGGAGAGCGGAGACAGGAGGGGAGGAGAGCGAGACAGGAGGGTGAGGAGAGCGGAGACAGGAGGGGTGAGGAGAGCGGAGACAGGAGGGGTGAGGAGAGCGGAGGGCAGGAGGGGTGAGGAGAGCGGAGGCAGGAGGGGTGAGGAGAGCGGAGGCAGGAGGGGTGAGGAGAGGCGGAGGCAGGAGGGGTGAGGAGAGCGGAGGCAGGAGGGGTGAGGAGAGCGGAGGCTGGAGGGGTGAGGAGAGCGGAGGCTGGAGGGGTGAGGAGAGCGGAGGCTGGAGGGGTGAGGAGATTGATGTGAGCGGAGGCTGGAGGGGTGAGGAGATTGATGTGAGCGGAGGCAGGAGGGGTGAGGAGATTGATGTGAGCGGAGGCAGGATTGGTGAGGAGATTGATGTGAGCGGAGGCAGGAGGGGTGAGAGCGGAGGCAGGAGGGGTGAGGAGAGAGGAGACAAGGGGGAGAGGGGTGAGGAGAGCGGAGGCAGGAGGGGTGAGGAGAGCGGAGGCAGGAGGGGTGAGGAGAGCGGAGGCAGGAGGGGTGAGGAGAGCGGAGGCAGGAGGGGTGAGGAGAGCGGAGGCTGGAGGGGTGAGGAGAGCAGAGGCTGGAGGGGTGAGGAGAGCGGAGGCTGGAGGGGTGAGGAGAGCAGAGGCTGGAGGGGTGAGGAGATTGATGTGGGTGGAGGCAGGAGGGGTGAAGAGAGCGGAGGCAGGAGGGGCGAGGAGAGCGGAGGCAGGAGGGGTGAGGAGAGGTGAGGCTTCAGGGGTGAGGATAGCGGAGGCTGGAGGGGAGAGGAGATAGATGTGGCTGGAGGCCGAACATCGGAGTGTGAGCCGGTCCGGCTCCCCGGGTAGCGGGCTGTATGAGTCCCGCTCCCGCTTACGGCCGCCATCTTGGCTCACCCTGAACGGGTGTAGGGCTCCGGTGACGTCATGTAGCTCCGGACAAAGTGACAGAAGTGCCATTGCCTTCTATAGATGGCTCCGGACAAAGTGACGGAAGTGCCTTCGCCTTTTATATATTAGATATTTGCACACCTATCATTTGGAATTCAAAATCTCTTCCATCCTGAAAACACATTTTATTGATAAATAGGACCTAATAGTGTGACAATAATGAGGACATCTTAAGCAAGTTTAGTTTGGCATATCCACTAATATTTGTATAACAGCAGCCCAATTCTCTAAAATGTTGGTCCACTTCTAGGCTGGATTATTTGATGATTACATAAATATTCATGAGGCTGCGATGTGGAAGATATCTAACATTCACATTTTTTTTTTGAAGTTCAGACTAGCACTAGATAGTATTAAAGTGGTCCAGATTCACCACAATAATGGGTTAATAGAAGATAACGTGTTTCCTGCACTGCTGGTATGTAGCCAATCTAATATATAAAACCCGAAGGCTCACTTCTGTCACTTTGGCCAGCACTTCCGTCACTTTGTCATCGGCTACGTGACGTCACCACAGCGCTACACCCGTCCAGGGTGGACCAACATGGCGGCTCTAAGCGGAGCGAGACTCAGGCAGCCCCGCCACGCTTACGGACGCCCCTACAGTGCCCAAAACACACACACGGTCGGGAGACGACCGGCGTTAGCCGGTCGTCTCCCGCCCACGGGCCGGCGGCCGGAGCCAGCGCGAGCCAGCCGGGAGACAACCGGCGTTAGCCGGTCGTCTCCCGCCCGCCACAAACAGATTGTCAGCTCCACTGGAAGGCAAACCAGGTGTCATTATACCGGTGCACGATCGCTTGCAACCCACAGTTGTGGAGTTTAGTTATTTTTTCATCTGCAGTTCAGGTTGGGCCCTCTAGGGGCATAAGTCACTGGTGAGGCATTTAATCAGTACGGACCGGCCCCCCTGCTCTGGGTGTTACTAACAGGCCGAGTTCTGATACTATATGTCACATACACAGGAGTGACTGAGCCCTTTGGCAGCTTTGTGTCTGAATGCCACCGGTTGCTTCCTTGACAGTATGGCTGGTCGCTGGTGCCACAAACGCCCCCAACTGTGGGTTGCAAGCGATCGTGCACCGGTATAATGACACCTGGTTTGCCTTCCAGGGGAGCTGACAATCTGCTGCTGAATGAAATGGATATTTACCTGACAGTTTTTTGGTGAGTTTTTCTGTGCTGATTTTAATGTCCTTTTTCGGTGAATCTAGTTACGAAATATACATATGTTGCAAACATATGAGATAGGACTCGTGGGACGTGAGGGACCGTGAAGAGGGTCCACGAGCTTACGTTATTTTGGCCAAAATATCCAACTAAATCCTCACATTTTTCATCTTTAGAGTTTAGTTATTTTTTCATCTGCAGTTCAGGTTGAGCCCTCTAGGGGCATAAGTCACTGGTGAGGCATTTAATCAGTACGGACCGGGCCACCTGCTCTGGGTGTTACTAACAGGCCGAGTTCTGATACTATATTTGACATACACAGGAGTGACTGAGCCCTTTGGCAGCTTTGTGTCTGAATGCCACCGGTTGCTTCCTTGACAGTATGGCTGGTCGCTGGTGCCACAACCGCCCCCAACTGTTGGTGGGTTTACACACACCAATTTCTGTGTCCAATATCTGAACAGATCTCTGGTTGCAGTGAAATCATGGATACATTGCTCCAGTTTGTGGCTGTGTACAAAATGGAGCAATTTGTCCATGATTTCACTGCAACCAGAGATCTGTTCAGATATTGGACACAGAAATTGGTGTGTGTAAACCCACCATGTGGGTTGCAAGCGATCATGCACCGGTATAATGACACCTGGTTTGCCTTCCAGGGGAGCTGACAATCTGCTGCTGAATTAAATTTATATTTACCTGGCAGTTTTTTGGTGAGTTTTTCTGTGCTGATTTTAATGTCCTTTTTCGGTGAATCTTGACAACTATATAAGGCGGTCTAGCAGTTACATCATCTGTAAAGGCCCCGTTACACAGTACGATGTCCCAGCGATGCGACCAACGATCAGGTCGCTGGGACATCGTTAGTTGATCGCTGGTGAGCTGTCAAACAGGCAGACTCACTAGCGATTAGGACCAGCGAGCACGCTGGTATGCAGGGTAAACATCGGGTATCTAAGCGCTCGTTCATAGTTGGTCTCCCGCTATCACACACGCCGATGCTGGTCGTCCAGCGGGAGACCAATGATAAATTTATGGTCCAGGTCATTTACCAACGACCAGCGATGAATGACCTCATTGTTGGTTGTTGGTAAATATCACACGCAACGATGTTGTTTTGACATCGCTGCAACGTCACCAAACCGGGGACTTTGCAACGATATCATTAACAATATCGTAGTCTGTAATAGGGCCTCTAGGCTTACTTTGGTCAACTAAGTCATGCCAAATTGTGACACAAAAGGATAATATAACTAGATGTGCTAGACTCAAAGAATGATTTTGATGGGAAGATTACATATACAAGAAATTCTCCAAAATCTAACAACTTTAGATACGACATATGATGAAATGAAGCACTATATTCCCGGTCTTTTCTCCATTTCTTTTCTTCCTCTGGTGCTCTGACTATATCTAAAGTTTTATGAACTTGGTCTAAATTTTAACATATCTAGTGGATAAAATAATTAATGGAAATATGAGATGTGATCATCATTAGGCCAAATTTCTCATACACGAACACACATCACCAGCCCCTTCTCTCCCCTACACCTCTATTTCCTGCCATGGCAATATATTACTACAAAGTACAGGTGCATTTCAATGAATTAGAATATCATCAAAAATTTAAATTATTTCAGTAATTCAATACAGTAATTTAATACATTAAGTGAATGCCATGAAGGGAGCCCTGAGATGCGTTGACTAATAAGTCAATATTATATTCACCCTTTAAATGATTCGTGCAGTACAGCAGCACGGTCCTTAACCCTTCATCCTTCCTACAGTAATTTTCTGAGATAATGACTTTTGGGTTTTCATTGGATGTAAGCCATAATCATCAACATTTACAAAAATAAACACTTGAAATAATAAAGCTAGGAGGAATCCGGGCACCAGTCGCCCCAATCAGGTGTGCATTTCCACCCACTGCTGAGGTCAGGGTCAAGACCGGCATTACTCTGCTCATAGAAGGAGATTAGTACAATGTAAAAAAAAGAAAGAGGGGCACACATCAGCACTTTGAGTGCTGTGTCTGGAGTTTTATTCCATATTCACAGGTTACAAGGTGCAGGGAGGTCCTGTGCCCAGACCCGTGAAAGCGCAACTGTGCAAAACGGTTGACTGTAGTCCGACTCTGCACCCCCTCCCTGTACCTTGTAACCCGTGAATATGGAATAAAACTCCAGACACAGCACTCGAAGTGCCGGTGAGTGCTGCTCTTTCTTTGCTACATAATACTTTAAATAGATTACTTTGTTTGTCATTACTATATAATATATATTTAGTTGAGAAGAGAAAGCGGGCACTGATCTTGTTGCATTGAAGTCCTGTGTGCAGAGGCATTCATGGATCTGGGTTGCTCAGCTGTAGATGCAGGGATCAATTAAGAACTTAAGAAGAAAACAGCGGCACTCCGAGATCCTGCAGGGAAGGGAGGAGGGAGGGACGACGGTGACCGTTTTGCGAAACGGTCACTTTTGTCCCTCGGTCCTCCCTTCCCTGCACCCACCGATGAAAATTTTCAAAATAAAGCTGCTCATGGAATAAAGGATCTCGAAGTGCTGCTGTTTTCTTCTTAAGTTCTATATAATATATATGCTTTTCACTTTAATTACTGAAAAAAAATTAACTTTTTGATGATATTCTAATTCATTGGGATGGACCTGTATGTGGTTGTTTTGCTTTAGTACTACATTTACACTGACTTCTTATTCATTGAAGAAACATGTAAACAAAGCATTAAAGAGGAGTTTATCGATTACAAAAGGCAAATCACTCAAGAATCTGTAGATGAGAACAAGAACCGGCTTTATTAATATCCTTAGAAGTAAATAATCATTTGGCTTGAGACGGATGAACTGTGACAATTGTGTACATACAGGCAGAGCATCAGTTACAGTAGCTGCAATGTAAACATACAACATTTCAAGTATCGGCTTTAGCAGGTAAATATGGAATCCAAGTTTCTTTAAAAGGGAATTTTAGCAGCTGGAATACTAGCTCAGCTAGCAGTGGAAATATATGTACGTTACAAGATGAGCCATTATTGATCCCAGTTTACAATGATGATCGCTTTATGGATTCCATCATTATGTTGTGGATTGCAAGTCCACAGGAATAAACTCACGTGTGGTAATGGCTAGATACTCCGAGGCACAGGGAAGAGAACCAAGACATTATTACAGGGAACAAAATCTGCAGAAACTACACAGGCTGTATACATATTATATACATATTATATATAGGTCAAGCATACCATACATTGCGATGTACCTTATATGCCATAGATCTCTTCTCTGTACTTTATACACACTATACAGATCACTAGACAGACACAGAAACTGTATTTTATGACCCCCTCCCATGAGCCATGATTATCAGCTTGAAACACAGCTTCATTATTTTGCATGTCATCAGCTTCTTCATTTAGCACAGACATAATCCATAATGCAACTCTTAAAATTTACACAATAAATTAGACAATTTCCTTAAGAATGTATGAAGTATCTTGCTACAAAACATTAGCAGCTTGTAACTATTCTACTGTGAAGGGGTTAACACAGAAGTGGAAAGGCACATTCTGTCTCCCATTAGTGGCCATGTCCCGGGATCTCATTGCTGGATATGTTGCTCTGTTATTTTGGCTTATACATAGATATTTTGGCAGAGGTAGCTCCGTACCCCTAGAGAGCACAGATGGCAGTTTGGCACAAATAGTTAAAGAAATAAAAAAATAAGCCCGGGTAAATGTTTATACACACTATGAGAGCATGCATATACGTGTATATATACATGGATTTTTCTATAGGGGATGGGAGATGCAACTTTCACATAGGAACCAAAAAAAAGCCTGATCACCTTAGTGCATATCTTTCTGAATGTTATAACAATTACATTTTTTAATGGAATATAAAAGTAGTTTTTTTGTTAAAACCACAATTATTTTAAATCATAAAAATAACTATCAAGCTATTTTTTTTATATGAAGAGTACTGTAAAATTATTTGGTGTTGCCACATTTGCCATACAACACATTACAAATCCTGAGGACTTCTATTAATCAGCTATATGGATATTCCTAGGGAAGAAGGCACGTAATAAATGATATTTAATCAGATGACATTGTACCAGGACTACAACTTCTAAACCTATAGCTCACAATCAATGTTTGCCTTTATTTATGTAACAAGCATAAATGACTTCATGACATTACCCGTTAACCCCTTGGATTCTGAGATCAATTAAAGCAATTAAAAGTGATAACAGTTGAGCAATATTGCTTCCATAACTTCATAGAAATGAATGAGATACATATATTTCCGGAATACCCATTAATTCCTATGAAAGTAACCGAAAACAGTGTAGCCCAGCTGCACTTGTTCTTCATCTTGTGGCCATGTTGTTATTACCGTTTCAACCAGGAAAGGCTACGATGGGAATAACCCTTTAATGATTGTGTCTTTATGACGCTATGCAGGATGTATGGCAGGTGCTGCAGCATAAAAAAGGCATTATTCTAGACATTTAAAAAAAGAAACCCCATAAAACACTATAAAAGCTTATTCACAGACAAAAGAAAATGAGAATGTATATTAAATTTTGTTAACACTTTCACTTCTGTAGCAAATGTGTAAGGATGTTTGAATTTTGGTTCTTAAAGGCTGCAGGTAATGTAAAATAAGAAATTTGGATGTCACAAAAGAAGGGGAAAAATATCTTTGGGCATTAGAGGCACTGGAGTATTTTTAGCACAGAAGATTGTAGTGTTTGAATGGATTCTTTGGCACCCTGAAGATCCCACTTAGTTGGGATCCTTGGTTTATCCAATATTTGCAGTCTCAGTCAGTCTTCCACACCTTGTTCAGCACCTTCACCACTTCATCATAGATTATGAAGACGATAGCTACGTCTAGACACACACGTCCAAGACGAGGAACAGTCCCCTTGTAGAACCTGCAAGATGAGGTACATCAGCCATTAGGACATTAGTAAAACAGAATGTCAAAAGCAAGAGTACTTTAGGCTGGTTTCACATCACGTTTTCCTGCAATCCGACGCTGTCCGTTGTAAATCGAATCGGATGCTCAAAATCGGATGCCACCGGTCCGATTTTTTTATCGGATCCGTTTATCGGATCTGATAAAATATTGGACCGATGGCATCTGATCCGATCTTTTATTGGATCCGATTTAAATGGGGGGGGCTGTGGGAGGTCTTGGAGTTTGAGCATGCGCAATACAGAAATCAGATCAGATATCGGATCCGATTTTCCATCCAATCCGATGGAAGTCTACGATTTTGGCTGCTGCAGAAAATCGGACAGGATCACTATAGGATTACATGGGGCCAAAATCAGATCCAATGCTGTCCGATTTTCAACGGACAGTGTCAGATTGCAGAAAAACGCAGTGTGAAAGCAGCCTTAGACTATTTGTCACCAGATCTAGCAATATGATATGTGTACATTATAGGACAAATTATATGGCCCTGATATATATGGTGTACTTACTTTGCAAACTCATCACAGAAAAACGTTTTAATCATTTTTGTATGCTCAGCATTTTATCCAAGTGTTTAGCACAGAGTATTTTAATTAATTTCTCACTGAACACAAAAACATGACTTCCCAGATGTTCTCCATATTGAGAGAAGATGCTCCCATAACTCCGTGCCCTTGGTAGACGTGCACTATCCAACAGGATGATCTAAAACACACATCTGTTGCATTTCAGAAGAACATGGTGAAAGTGATTCAGTGACCAAATATGTCTCCTGATCTGAACCTAAGGGTACCGTCACACGTAGAGACACTACAGTGATCCCGACAGCGATACGACCTGGCCGGGATCGCTGGAGCTTGACTACGTGGTCGCTGGTGAGATGTCAGTCACATCTCACCAGCGACGCAGCAACGATCCGGAACGATACGGCGGTTGTTGGGACTGTGTTACTCTCAGGCGTAGTATTGAGATCGCTGGTCGTTGCCCCTGTCAAGCACAGCGATGCAGCATTCCCAGCAGGAGCGCAACAACCAAAAAATGATCCAGAACACTTTGTAACGATCAGCGACCTCACAGCAGGGACCTGAGCGCTGATAAGTGTCAAACGTAGCGAGGTCTCTGTTACGTCACAAAACCTTCTGACGCATCAGCGACCTCGCTAGCGATCTCGCCATGTGTGACGGGGGCTTAATTCAACACCTATGGGGAATTCTGAAGAGACAAGTGGTCATCACTCTCCATCCAGCATACAGGAACTAAAAGAGGTTATTCCTGAAGAATGGAAAAAGAGGTTACAGTATGCGGCCAACTTGTTAATTCTGTGCCTAGAAGACTTGGTGCTGATCTTAGAAATCATGGAGGTCATACGAAATACTAGATGTCTTTCATTTATGCATCAACCAATTTGAGTAAAACAAGATTTTGTGACAAGAGCTATATTAACTTTAATGTTTTTGTTTAAAACAATGTTCTATGAACTCAGTCTACAGTAATAAAAAAATTTTGGAAGTCTCCTACACAGCTCTTTTAGTTGATGCCTGTTTCAACCTACATATGAAAATGATCATCACCACCTGTTTGGTATAATTAATCATACAACTGATTGTAAACAAAATCCCTGACTTTGTGCAAGTATACCTAGCAGAATTGAGCCTGTTGTAAAGGCAGAGCATGATCACACCAAATATTGCCTTCATTTTGAATTCACTTTTGGACTCTGCATTCACTTTACATTTTGTTAATTGATAAAAATAAACTATTAACACACACCGACACATATATACAGTACCGTGCAAAATGTGCGGTTCAAGTTTTTTGTTGAAGCAGTACCAAAGAATGGGTAACATTAAGATCCATAGATGTATTGGTCAGGTAAGGGAACTTAGTACAATAAATGAAAGTCACGCCATGCACATTTTACTATGAAATCAAAAGATGACCAGCAGTGTCATGAGCTCACGACAGACAGGAAACAGTGGAACCCAGGTACACTTATCTACTCTTGGGAGAAGTTTGGCCACAAGTGGTCTTCAAGGAGGATTTGGAGACAAAAAAACATACGTTCAATGTAGAAACAAAAACAAGCCACTCAGCTATGCATCAACTCCTGGGAAGAACCCGAGGTGCAGAAAAATGGCAGCAGCAGATAATCTGAACTGATCAGTAAATATCTGCAATATGTGGCTGTAACAAAAAGCAGTTTGTTTGCCGAAGGGCCAGAGAATGATAAAATAAAGAGTGCAGGCACTGTGAAGCTTGGTGGAAGTTCTTTACAAGTTTGGGGTTGAATTCAGTAAATGGAGTTGGGTCTTTGATAAGGATTAATGGTGTCCTCAATGCTGACAAATACAAGCTGACACTTATTGATCATGCAGTACCATCAGTCATCAGTCATTCTGCAGTTGTGGCTGGCAGCAAGACAAAGTCCACCACGTTTTGGTGCCCACCTACAACAGGTGTGCAAAGGCCAAAAATTATGTACGACAGGATACACCGCCACTATCTGCATTATTACTGTCAATAGACCCGTCAACACATGCTCCTGAATGTAGTTTTGTGTAGGTTCAGACATAAACCCCGATAGAACCAGTGAACGTAGAGTAAAAAGCTATGTGAACATAGTCTAACAGTGAAAAAGAATCAATATTATATAGTATAGACTGGAGAAATGGAGCTAGGAGGTAGATGTAGATATGAGAAGACATAGCTGAATATACAGAAACATTATACTTACGCTCGAGGACCCTCGTATTTGAGGATTTTATAAGCACAATCCCATGTACTCTTGTACTTATGCGCTTCCAATCCCTATAATTAAAAATATGCAAAAATATTTCATTAATTAGAAAGACTCAGAATCACTGGCACAGATGAGTTACGTTTCAGCCAATATATCTGTTTACTCCTGACACTGTAGACACAGTACTAGAACAAATCCAGAGATCTGGATAATATTTAGATATGTAATCACATTATGTTCACATTAAGTGAAGTCTGTTTTCTATTACAGATTCCTTTTTTATGTATATTGTGCATAAAAACAAGTGTAAAGATATGTATACACCTGCAGAAATTCATGGGTCACATATAAAATGCAGTAAAAACTTGCATGGTTTCACACTGCAGTTTTTTTCACTGATCAGTGTCCATCAGTGTTTGGGTGCCAAAACCAAGATTGTCTCCAAAACTCAAAACAGGTGTCCATCTTTCAATTATAGATTTTCTCTGCAAGTTCCTCTCCTGGTTCCTCTCCGGGTTTTGGCACACAAACTGGATGGACACTGATCAGTGAAAAAACTGCAGTGTGAAGCGAGCCAAAGACCTTTCAGTGTTATCTATCCCTGTGAACTGCGATCAATCCATTTTAGATGTGATATGAAGCATATTGAACAGCCTGTCACTTTCAATTATTACATAGGCTTCCTGTCTTTTCATGTTACCTGCATTCTAGTCTTGATCACATCCAGGGGAGTGTTACCGAACACACTGGCAGCCCCGGCAATTGCGCCAAATAAACCAGTAATAAGCGGATTCATTGGCCTGTTAGGGTTGTCACCTGTCAAAGACAAACATTTGTCATATGAGGTCTTGAGTTGACAGCTACATATCTCAGGACTGCCTAAAATCCTCCAGATCTCATTGTCATGACTTGATACTACAGCACTATTACCTTTTATTTCGACACCAAAATAAACCAATAACATTACTTTAAAATAAAGAATGGCTATATGGACAGTGCTCTGCTTACCCGCAATTACCAGTAGACGGAGCATTTAAGCTTATTACATACTGGTTTTCCCTATACTAAGCCCCCCCAATAAAAAAAACAAACAAACAAACAAACAAAAACTGTATCCAGTTAGCTACCTCAGTAAAACATCTGTTGAAAGATACAACTTAAAGAAAATATGTCTGCAGGTTTTTGATATGTAATCTGAGAGCAACAATGTAGGAACAGAGACCCTGAATCCAGAAATGTGTCCCTTACAATACAATTAGCGTTTTATCAGTAGGAGATCATCACTATAGGACAACTGGCCTCATGCATGCTAGTCCAACCACGCCCCCAGCACTGATTAGCAGCTCTCTGTCAGTATATAATGTACACAGAAAGCTGTGGTGTGGACGGCTTATACACGACTTGTCAACTGAGTTCTGCAGCAAAGAAAATGGTATTTCTCGTAACACACTCAGTAAACTACGTGATACATCACTGTCTCTGCCCTTACATGCTGCTGTCACATAACAGAAACCTGTTGACAGATTCTCTTTTAAGGAAGGGGTTGTCATCTGCAAATAGAGTTGAACTAAATTTTATATAAAAAATAAAAATATCTCTGGACAGTGAATATTAATTGGATTCACAAAGAGCAAACAGGACAAATGACAGATTATAATATATAGGCAGCTGTAATTTAAAGAGCTTGATGAAAACAGATCATAGGATAGGTATTCATTTATTGATTGGCAGAGGGCCGACCACTGAGACCTGCACTGGTTAGTAGAATGGGACACCAATAACACTCCTGTTAGAATGGAGCAGCAGCTTCTTTTGTCTCCTTTGGGACTGCTGCTCACTATGCTTAGCTTTTTTCGGTGGAGCAGCAGGCAACCGACCTGTTGCTAGATTCTAATGGTAATAAAAATTCCCTATTCTGCTGATTGGTGCAGGACACAGAGGCCAGAATCCCCACCTGTGAATAGGTGATAACTTCTACCTAAAACCAGCAACTTTTATCAAACTTCTGAAACACAGGTCATAATGCCTCCCAGTTGCTCAATATATCGATCTACAGGCAAAACAAATGGCAACTCCAATAGATTTTTATTGTAAATTTTCAACAAGAAAATAACATAACAAGAGAACCAAACAGATTAACAAAACATCATGAAAATTAAGATGAAGGAAGGAAAGGAGGGTGGGAATGGGGAAGGGGAGGATTAGGGTGCTTTCACACTACGATTTCTTCATTTCCGATGCTGTCCGATAAAAATCGGACAGCATCAGACCGATTTTCGGACCCCATGCATCCCTATGGGGATCGGATCGAATCGGATGTGCACTAAATGCCATCCGATTTGGTCCGATCCGATTCTGGCCGATTTCTCCCGATTTTTTTCCGGTGAAAAAAATCGTTGCCTGCTACGATTTTTGCACCGAAAATAAAATCTGACAGACTCGGATCGGACCAAATCGGATGGCATTTAGTGCACATTCGATCTGACCCGATCCCTATAACATGGGGCCCTATGGAGAAGGGTCCGAAGAAACATCTGATGTCTCCTCGGACCCTATTTTACTGTACTGAGCATGCTCAGTACAGTAAAAATGCTCAACTGGGAGCTCAGGGGTTCATGCAGGTTCCCGGTGGCTGCAGAGGTCTTCCTCTGCTGTATAGGACCTGCGGTGATGTCACAGTCATGTGACCGTGGGTTACCATGGTGGAACCCGCGGTCACGTGACTGACATCACCGCAGGTCCTGAACAGCAGAGGAAGACCTCTGCAGCCATCGGGAACCTGCATGAGCCACCGGGAGCCTCCAGGAAGACGGCGGGAGACGGCGTGGCTTGGGGGGAGGTGAGAATAAACTTTTTTTTCTTTTTTTTCAGCCTCCGGCAACGATTTTATGCCGGAATCGGGTGCCTATTTGGCACCCGATTCCAAGCATCAGAAGGGAGCCGATGCTGTCCGATTTATATCGGACAGCATCCGCTCCCTAAAAATCCGTAGTGTGAAAGCACCCTAAGCAGTATCAGAATCTTAATCACATAAGTTTGTTACACAATATTTCCTTAGAAACCTATGGGGAAATCCAATGGTCCCAATCAGCTACACATTGGCGCTTGGCTTTATGAGTGTGGGATAGAGTATATTCATGATGGAAATGCTTATGTATTTGAGACATGAGCTCAGATAAGGGGGAGTCAGACCTCCACCTAAAGGCGATAACCATTCGGGCTGCTGCCAGGATGTGTACAGTAAAACCTCTACAGCCAACAGGAGATTCGTTGATACCAACATTAAGGATTGCTAAGGATGGCAAGGGAGATATAGTATAGTCCAGGACCTCCGACAGGAGAGAAAAGACTGAGCTCCAGAAAGGAAGGATCTTGGGGCAGGACCACCAAACATGTTCCAGAGAGCCTATATACCCACATTTCCTTCAACATTGAGGAGAGTTATCAGAAAAAAAATGGGACAATCTGTCAGGGGTAATATACCAACCCATATGTGTTTTCTTGAGTTGTTCCAAATGGTTTATGCACCTTGAATACTTAATCACCCATTTAACCGCATCTTGGCACTGAAAAAAGGAGAAACTCTCTCCAAGTCTACTCTCCCATTTAAACATGTACGGAAGCTTATCAGGATCAGAGTTCAAGTAGAAGGATTTGTACAGTAGCGATAAACGTTTAGTGACTACAGACCCGGCTTTAAATAGCCTCATATGTGTGGGTACAACAGACATGGGCCTAGCAGTAGGGGACTCTTAAGAGGTGTCTAACCTGGAGGAATTTATAGAAACTATTTTTATGCAGGGAGAATTTTCATAGGAGTTTATCAAAACTAGTCACACCATTATCATCGTAAATATCATTTAAACTCACAATACCATTCGCTATCCAGTATGTTAAGTTTAGAATTGGAATGTAATAAGGATAATTTTGTGTACTCACCGTAAATTCCTTTTCTCTTAGCCTCTAATTGGGGGACACAGGAACGTGGGTGTTATGCTGCTGTCCACTAGGAGGTGACACTAAGCAGAATCTGCAAAAGAGTTAAAGTGGCTCCTCCTCTGCAGTATACACCCTGGAGCAGGCACTGCCTCACCAGTTTTGTGCTTAAAGCAGTAGGAGAAAATAACAAGGTTAACAATACAAACAAAGCCTGGAAAGGCCACAATGTAACAGCTCAAGAGTAACAAACGCATTAAACGGGCCGAAAACGGCCAACAGGGTGGGTGCTGTGTCCCCCAATTAGAGGCTAAGAGAAAAGGAATTTACGGTGAGTACACAAAATTCTCCTTTTCTCCTTCGCCTCATTGGGGGACACAGGACCGTGGGACGTCCCAAAGCAGTCCCTGGGTGTGAAGAATAATGGAGTTAAGCCATAAGACACCTACAGGTGGGCAACTGCCACCTGAAGGATGCACCTACCCAGACTCGCATCCTCTGAGGACTGGGTGCGAACACTATAGTGTATGATAAATGTGTGTAAGCTTGACCAGGTGGCTGCCTTACACACTTGAAGAGCTGAGGCCTGGTGCCGAATGGTCCATGAAGCCCCCACGGCTCAGGTAGAGTGTGCCCTGATACCAACTGGAAGTGGCAAATTTTTCATCCTGTAAGCCTCCTGGATAGCGGATCTCATTCATCTAGCCAGGGTAGCTTTAGAAGCCGGCATGCCTTTGCGGGTGCCTTCCGGAAGAATGAAAAGAGTCTGACTTCCGGAAGGGCACAGTCTTGGACACATAAATGCGAAGCGCCCCGACAAGGTCCAGAGTATGCAGAGCCCGTTCGATCCTGTGAATCGGTGTCGGGCAAAAGGATGGCAAGGAAATTTCCTCATTCAGGTGAAAAGATGAAACCACCTTCAGGAGGAATGACGAAAGCGGACGGAGTACTACCTTGTCCTGATGAAACACCAGGAAGGGCGGCTTGGAAGAAAGCGCTGATAGTTCCGATACTTTGCGGAGAGAGGTGATGGCTTCCAGGAAAACCACCTTTTGAGTTAGAAGTTGGAGAGAAATGTTTCTAAGAGGCTCAAAAGGCAGTTCTTGTAATGGAGTTAGGACTAGGTTAAGGTCCCATGCATCCAAAGGAACAATTCAACAAACTCCCTGGAGAAAAGTTTTTATCTATGGTTTAATAGCAAGGCGACACTGAAAGTACCGAGAGAGCCGAGACCTGGCTCTTAAGGGAACTTAGGGACAGACCAGATTCCAACCCTGACTGAAGGAAACCGAGAATCAACGGCAAGAATAGGGGAATGGAGAATGAGCTCGAGAAGAACACCAGGAAATTAAGGCCTTCCAGGTGCGATGGTAAATTCGAGCCGATGCCGACTTTCGTGCCCTGATCATAGTCTGTAACACAGCACGAGAAAAACACGCTTGGGTCAAAACCCAGGTCTCAAGGGCCACGCCGTCAAATTCAAGACCTCTGAATTCTGGTGGTAAAACGGGCCCTGAGAGAGAAGATCGGGACAGCGTGGGAGGCGCCAAGGCACTTCTGCCGTGAGCTGGACGAGATCGGCGTACAATGCTCGTCTGGGCGCTGGAACCTTCGCGTTGAATCGAGACGCCATCAGGTCCACATCTGGGGTTCCCCAGCAATGGCATATTTGTTGGAAAACGTCGGGATGCAGGGACCACTCTCCCGAATACATGCCCTGACGACTGAGGAAGTCCTCTTCCCAGTTCTCCACTCCCGGAATATGAACTGCCGATAATACCGATGCTGTCGATTCCGCCCATTGCAGAATGCGCTGCACCTCCAGCATCGCCTGGACAGCGGATACCACCCTGGTGATTGACATATGCCACTGCCGTGGCATTGTCCGATTGAATTCTGACATGGCTCCCTGCCAGGAACCGATGAAAAGCCCTCAGAGCCAAAAATATGGCTCAGATCTCCATGAGATTGATGGGTTTGGATGATTCCGCAGGGGACCATGTTCCCTGTGCTGTGTGATGACGGTATACCGCTTCCCAACCTGTCAGACTTGCATCGGTGGTGACAACCTTCCAGCGAGCTGGCAGGAAGAACTTCCCCTGTTTGAGTGAACATGGTCTGAGCCACCAATGGAGGGAACTCTTGGCTGCATGTGGAAGCCTGAATAGTCTGTCCAGGAAAAAGGGACTCCTGTTCCAGGTGGCCAATATTGCCAGTTGGAGAGTTCTGAGGTGAAGCTGGGCGAACGGGACTGCTTCCATAGAGGCAACCATCCTGCCCAGGACCCTCATGGTGAAACAAAGGGACCAAGGTGCAGGACGCAGGAGAATGCGAACTACCTGGCGGAGAGCCCTTACTCTGTCCTGAGGAAGGAGAACTAGACCCCTGGAGGTGTTGAACTGCATTCCCAGGAACATCAGTGACCGTGTCGGTACTGGTGACGACTTTTGAAGGTTGACCAACCAACCCAGGTGACGTAGGGTGTCCACTCTGATGGAAACGCTCTGCTTGCAATCCCTGAAAGTAGGAGTTTTGATAAGCAGGTCGTCCAGGTATGGAAGGATGACCACTCCTCTTGCATGAAGTATGGTCATGACAGCCGCCATGACCTTGGTAAACACTCTGGGAGCTGTGGCCAGTCCAAACGGGAGGGCCACAAACTGGCAGTGGTCCTGGTTGATTGCAAACCGAAGAAATCGTTGGTGGGCTGCCGCAATTGGGATGTGGAGGTATGCCTGTATGTCGATGGATGCGAGAAATTCTTCCTCCTCCATGGACGCTATGATGGAGCGAAGAGACTCCATGCAGAAATGACGTACGTTGACAAATTTGTTTAATTGCTTTAGGTCCAGAATGGGCCAGTCCGTACCTCCTTTCTTGGGTACCACGAATAGATTCGAGTAGAACCCCTGTCAGTAACAGGGAATCGACCGCCTGAAAAAAAAGCGCGAGCCTTGGATGGTGGAGTTGGAGGAGTGGACAGAAAAAGGAACGATTTGGAGGTTGGGATTTGAACTCTATAGTGTATCCGGAAGACACCAGATCTCTGACCCAGTTGTCATCTATAGTGGTGAGCCAGACTTGACGAAAGTGTAAAAGTCGGGTGTCTTCCGGGGGAAAAGAGTCAGGAAGAAGAAAATCTGTTGGATTTTGATCCCTTAGATTTTGACTGGCGAGTGTGAGACGGTCAGTTTGAGCCGGATTTTTGCATTGTCTGTGAACACTCCCTACAGGGGGGACCAGTTGCCAGCTGGCGGAGGTCTTGAGACTGACCAACCGAGGGAATTCCGAAAGGATCGGAAGAGAGTTTGTTGTCGATGATTGAAGGGTTGTTTAAATTTACGCTGAGGAAGAGAAGTACCCTTGCCACCCGTGGCACTGAGATTAATTGGTCTAAATTTTCCCCAAATAAACGGCCACGAAGGTATGGGAGACATGTGAGAGACTTTTTAGAAGCTGCATCAGCCTTCCATTCCCTCAACCAAAGGGCGCATCTGATCGTAATAGCATTGGAAGCTTCAGCCGCAGCGCAGTTGGTAGAGTCTAGAGCTGCATGCATTAAATAATCTGCGGTAACAAATTTGAGCCGCTTGGTCTAATAGAGCTGGATCAGCCTCTGAGGACCTTAAAGAAGAATGTAAGTTACCAGCCCGCGTCATAACTTTGGCTGCCCAGACAGAGGCAAAAGTTGGGCCTAGAGAGGATCCTGAAACTTCAAAGACTGATTTGGCCATCTTCTCCCCCTGACGGTCAGTGGCGTCCTTAATGGACGAACTGTCCGGTAAGGACAGAAGTGTCTTAGCAGCTAGTTGAGATATTGGTGGGTCCACTTGTGGCGGATCTGCCCAATCCTGGGTGACCTTAGGCAAGAACGGGTAACTCGCTTCAAGAGTCTTACGGCTACCAAACCTCTTTTCAGGATGTAACCGATGTTTTTGTAAGATCTCCTGGAACTCCGGATGATCCGCAAAATATTTATGTGGTCTCCTGGCCCTTTTGAAAGAAACCTTATGTTCTCGGGCATCCGCCGGTGGGTCTGAAACATCCAGAACCTGGTTGATGGATGTAATTAAATCCTCAACCAGAACCACCGTGTCAGTTGGATCTAGATACAGAGACGTATCCAAATCCATATCTGAGTCAGGACCATAAAGTCCCTCAGACTCCTGGGAATCCTCCTGGCTTTTGTGGGATGGGGAGGCCCTAGAGCTGCCAGGGGACTCTGGAGAAGATGATCTCTGTACTCTCTTGCGCCCAGAATCAGATAGAGAGAGGACAAGGTCAGTAGACCGTCCTGGGTCCGACACCTTGCCCTGAGACGCAGCGATCTGAGCAGCAGAATCAGGGAGAAAGCGGGCTTGCAGAACCTGAAGCAATTGGAGGAAAATCATTCAAATAGACTGCGTCATAGATTGGGACATGACAATGGCCCATTTTGGCGCAGGATCAGAAGCACTGGAAGAAGCCCAGGCAATGGAATTTCTGTGATCGCAGTTTGTGTGCAGCTCTGGCAATGTGGAGAAGGGCATCCAGCGGAGAGAGGAGCTTTACAAGCAGTGCAGGTAGCATAATAAGCATTAAATGCTTTGGTGCTTTTTTTATTCTTAAGGTACCGTCACACCAGGAGACGGCGCTGTAGATGGCGGCGGCAACTAGCGGGGGCGCGCATGTTTTTGGCGCCCCGCCAGCGTCGCCGTCCCCCATTTACATGGGGCGACACCTACAGCGCTGCGCCGGCCATCTGACAGGCGGCATCGCCGCTGGAGTTTTGAGCCTATGGCTCCCATCACCTCTCAGCTCGCCGGCGGCCGGTTACATGGGGTGATGTGTGCACATCGCCCCAGATCGGTCACCTGGTTTCAGAGCACTGCTCTGAAACCAGGCGACCTCCCGGTGGCGCCGACATCGCCCCTTTACATGAGGCGACGTAGGGGCGATGTTGCCGCCGATAGGCCACGTCCCTACGTCGCCTATGTAATTGGCGGCGATGTCACCCCGTGTGACGGGGCCTTTAGAGCCAGACATTGTGATGAAGCCCCCTTGCAATACCAGCAGAGTGGATCTCTATAATTGAGATCTAATATGCCTGGACAGTGCCTGTGCAGAAAAGTGCAGGGACAGAAGGAAAAAAGCCTATGCAGAGCAGGTCCCTGCAAAGGTCTTACCACCAGCGCTCCCCAGTAGCAGCCCATGATCCTGTGTTCCCCGGAGAGCTGAGGCGCAGGGGTCTCCACGTGCAGCATAATGGCGGCAGTGAAGGAGAAGAAGGAGGAGGCGGAGCGTAAAAGGCGGGACCCACTAGGGAATCGCGCTCTTTTGAAGCATCTGCCTGCGCTATGACGCGCATCAGCGTCATCTGGAGGGGCGGGACAGGGGCAGCACAGGGGAGGAGGTTTCAGAGCTAGGCCCGAAGCCGGGGCTTCGCTCAGTTGCGGGCCCCGAAAACAGCGGAGGGCTGGCGCGGTAGTAACAAAAACATAGCGGAGGGAGTCCAGACCCCGCCAGACTGTTGGGGCCAGGTACACCCAGCGGTACCGCCGCTGTAAACAAGGAGGATGCAATAGTAAGTGCTGGCTGCTGCTGGCTGGTAGGAAATAGTGTAGCCCTCTGCACACAATGTCTGTGTGTGGGATGCAGCCTAGGAAGGTTGCTGGTGCCCAGTTAGAAGAGCAGCCATATGTGCTGCTGGTACCTGTGGTGCCTCATCCTAACACCCAAGGGGTGATTAGGGGGACGTCCTGGTGTTCTCCTCCCTGTAGGTACTCTCAACTTCAACCCTTGAGGGAGTGAGGAAGGAGGATATTATGCTGGGATATCTCAACCACAACCCAGCAGCCCAACAGTGGGATTCCGAGGAAGGAGGACGGCATATGTAAGGAATTCTCAACTTCAACCCAGCGCCCCAACACTGGGTGGCCGAGGAAGGAGCATGCCGGGGGGTCACGCCGGACCCACTTTTCTTCTCTGGAAAAAATAGGTAAAAAAAAAAAAAATCAGAAGAGAAAATGGATTGGTGTGCCTCCTAACGACATTAAGCAAAAACTGGTGAGGCAGTGCCTGCTCCAGGGGTGTATACTGCAGAGGAGGAGCCACTATAACTCTTTTGCAGATTCTGCTTAGTGTCGCCTCCTAGTGGACAGCAGCATAACACCCACGGTCCTGTGTCCCCCAATGAGGCGAAGGAGAAATACTAAAGATCTGATAATTATTTCAGAGAATGGAAAACTGATGTGCTTTGTGACCCAGGATCTGCAGCATTTAAAGAGGGAAGTAACTATGAGAAGGGAGGAACTATATGAGGTATTTTTGATATATTCAAGTTCTTTTTTTTTTTTTTTAAATTCTTTATTTTTTCAAATTTTTTAAACTTGTACAAAAAGGAAACAAGAGATACAGTTTTGTCAAATCTACAGTCTTAGAAGCCACCTGAGTTAATTTCCAGGATGCTTAATATGCAATTTCAACGTAACCACAAATGCAAAACACACTGATCTCTCGGGGATAAGCACCCCTATATACTAAACTGTGAATTGCCACTAAAAGGGCACAATACGTCTTCTGAATTTGTTAGTCCAGAAAGTCTGTCCGTGGTTCCCGTACCATAGACATCTTCTCGGGATACGATGGTTATCAACTATTACTTTTTCCATTAAGACCTAACAGAATCCTAAATATCACATCAACTTAAATGTCTCCAGACAAACTAATATACATATCGTATGAGCTTTTCAAAAGAAGACAGAGGCGGAAAAAGAGAATGGACAAAGACTGAAAGACAAGAGAGGGAAAGATATAAGGTCGGGGCCTACAGGTCAGTTAGTAGGAAAAAGGGGGAGGGTACACAGACAACAAGAGAGAGGGGAACGGAGGTAACGGAGGAGGAGTTCAGCTCGAGGTACTAGGCTCTTAGTACTCAATCTCCAGACTCTAACACTCAGTCTGACAGCAACCGGTCATATTCGGGTGTTTGTTGGAAGTCCATCCACCTGTACCATGTGGTCCAATGTCTCAAGAAGGAATCATTCATGGACGCTGTCAGATCTTCCATTAGCATCAATTCGTTAATTTTACCAATCCAATCAGAAAGACGTGGAGAGGATGTTGTACCCCATAGAACGGGTATACATGCCCTTGCCGCAGTGATCAAGAACTTCAGCAGAGAGTGTTTATATTTTTTTTCTGACATATTTGTTAGGTGCAATAGGACCGCAGCTGAGTTAAGAGGGTCCGTGTAGTCGGTCACCCGAGCCACCACAGTCCCTACTCCCTCCCAGAAAGCCTTGAGTTTATCACAGCTCCAAAAAATATGGATCATGGATCCCTTCTCCGCTTTGCAGCGCCAACACTGAGCATCTGCCAAAGGGTACATGGCATGTATTCTCTCCGGCACCCTGTACCATCTAGACACTATTTTATACCCAGCCTCTTGTTGTTTCGAGCTGATGGAAGTGCTGTGTGCTAGATTACAGATTCTATTTATCTGGGTGTCTGAGAATTTTGTTCCCAGATCCCTCTCCCAATTAGCTATGAAATAGGGGGGTTTCTGGTCCGGAGGGGTGTTCAACATCGCATAAACCATAGAGAGAACGTGTCTCATCGGTCCTTTC
This sequence comes from Allobates femoralis, assembly GCA_033576535.1. NCBI lineage: Eukaryota > Metazoa > Chordata > Amphibia > Anura > Aromobatidae > Allobates > Allobates femoralis. The sequence continues at coordinate 648,464,074 of JARQOC010000003.1, forward strand.
CCTGAGCATAGAGTCTCAAACTGTGTCAGGGGGTTGACGTAACACCGCCGTGGTTGTAAGGAATTCAAGAAGTGTCGTATTTGGAAGGATCTCCACCAACCCAGGGGAACGGGTGTCTCCATGCCCCTTAAGGCGGTCAGGGATGGCCAGTCGTCTCCCTCTCTAAAAGACTCGACTCTGTCTCTACTAGCTGCTATCCACTGTTTTATCACACCGTCGTTTCTTACTTGACTAAAGCCTGGATGGCACAATACGGACGTGAGTCTAGAGCACGTGGGGATCATGAATTGTCTGGTCCAGAGAGAAGAGCAGTAGTGCACAGTCGCTCCCAAAGTGGGGTGTGAGCCTATTTCTCTCTGTGCCGCCGACAGCAACCAAGGTAGTCTAGTCAAGGGGACCGAGCTAAAAGCTTGCTCTATGCCCACCCATGCCTTCCCCTCTGCATTCCTACACCAGTCCACCATCCTGGCAAAGTGCACCGCAAGGTGGTACAGTTTGACATTCGGTAAACCGATACCACCCTTCGACTTAGGGCGGGACAATATGGTTTTACTGATTCGAGCTTTTCCCCCCCCCCATACAAATGAGGTCTGGAGTGAGGAAACAGCCTGAAAAAAGGAGGCAGGGATTCTCACCGGTATCGCTTGTAGCAAATAGAGTAGACGTGGGAGGACGTTCATCCGGAGCACATGGGTACGTCCCAGCCATGAGAAAGAGACCTTCGACCATCTCTCACAGTCCTTCCTGAGGTTAGCCAAGAGTGATGGGAAGTTTAACTTAAACAGCATATCCGGGTTTGCCGCTAGTTTGATTCCTAGGTACTGAATAGATTTGGAGTTCCATTTAAAGCTAAAAGAAGCTTGTAATGCGGTCGCTATATCTGACGGCAAATTTACGTTAAGAACCTCCGATTTTTGAAAGTTAATTTTGAAATTTGACAATCTAGAGAAGGATTGAATTTCTTTCATTAAACTAGGAAGGGATATCCTTGGTTTAGACAAGAAGAAGAGGAGATCGTCAGCGTAGGCCGCGATCTTATGTTCTACCCCCCCTGTTTCTATCCCAGAAATATCTGGGTTCGCCCTAACTTTTCTCAGTAGTGGTTCAATGGTAAGCACAAAAATCAGGGGTGACAAGGGGCACCCCTGCCTGGTTCCGTTATGTATCGGAAATGGTTCCGATAGACACCCATTCACTCTGACCCGAGCTGTCGGGCCGGTGTATAGAGCCATAATCCAATTCATCATGTTTGGTCCCAGGCCCAGACATCTAAGAGCCTCCCTCAAGAAGGACCAATTAACCCGGTCGAACGCCTTCTCAGCGTCAGTAGATAATAAAATGGAGGGGACTCCCCGGCATCTGGCACCGTGGACCAAATTGATCGCCTTAACCGTGTTGTCACGTGCCTCTCTACCCAGTGTAAATCCCGCCTGATCCGTGTGAATGATCCCCACCATGGTAGGAGCCAATCTTGATGCTAAAATTTTTGCAAACAGTTTTAGATCCACATTCAAAAGCGATATGGGTCTATAACTTGCACATTGGGCCGGGTCCTTTCCCTCTTTAGGTATCACCACCACGTGCGCCCTGAGGGTGTCACCATGGGGGGGACTTCCACTTTTCAGATCGTTAAAAAATGTAAGGAGGTGTGGGACCACCATTTCCTTTAGCTTCTTATAATAAGCCGTTGAAAATCCGTCGGGGCCGGGTGCTTTACCATTTTTTAGGGATGTAATAGCCTCTGTGACTTCCTGGCTGGAGATAGGAAGTTCAAGGGCAGAAATGTCTGCCTCCCTCAGTTTCGGCATTGCCGCTTGTTTAAGATAATCTCTAATTTTGGGAAGAAATGTCGGAGCTTGCGTCAGGGAGTTCCCACTGTCTACATTGTACAGTTTCTCATAGTACTTCCGGAATGCCTCCGCAACCACTGGTGAAGGTTGAGCCACCCTCTCTGCCGCTGCCCCCCCTATGTTTGAGACAAAGGTCCTGGCCCTTTGTCGCCTCAGTGCTCTCGCCAAATATTTACTAGTCTTATTCCCATATTCGTAGAATTGACGTCTGCATTTTGCCAACCAGAACTTTGCCTTTTTGTTGAGTATATTCCTTAATTCGTCACGCGTCTTACCAAGATCTCTTGCTACGTCTGCGTCTAGTCGTCTTTTATGCTCAGTTTCTAGTGCCCTCAATCTCGACAGTAATTCGTTCAGTTCTCTGTCCCTATCCTTCTTCAGTCTCGTGCCGTGTTTGATCAAAATACCTCGAATTACACATTTGTGGGCTTCCCACACTGAACTTGGCGAGGTCTCTGGTACACAATTCTCCCTAAAGTAATCCGACAGGGCTTGTCTCAGCTCTAGCATTGTCGTCTGGTCCTCTAGGAGAGCGGGGTTTAGCTTCCATTGCCACTGTTTCGCCGACACCTGTGGCATCTCTATCTCCAGTGTGCACAGAGCATGATCTGAGAAGGTTATGTTGTCTATGGACGTTGTCCTGATTAGGGTAAGATCTTTGTGACCTATGAAAAAATAATCTAGTCGCGAATAGGAGTTGTGGACAGTGGAGTAGTAAGAGAAATCCTTGTCATAAGGGTGCTGCAAGCGCCATGTGTCTATTAGTTGATGTTCGTGTAGGGTTCGTCTCATCCTTCTCCTACCTGCGATAGACATGGCGTGTAACCCTGAAGATGTGTCAAGATGTGGTTCCAATGCGACATTGAAGTCCCCCCCACCAAAAGGGTGCCTTCCGCAAATTCCCCTACTTGGTCTAGGAGCGTCTGTAACGCCTCTGGCTGGTGCGTGTTAGGTAGGTACAGGGAAGCAAACGTGAAGAGCTGTGAGGCCACCCGACCCTTTACTAGGATCATTCTACCCTGCTGGTCACTTCTTGTATCCACCAGCTCCCACGGGACAGAGCGGGAGATGAGGATACTAGTACCCCTAGATCTCGGGTCGGGAGAGAGACTATGGTAGGCATCAGGATAACGATAGCTTTGTAGCTTGTACATTTTAGTAGCGTGTAGGTGTGTCTCTTGTAGAAACGCCACCTGGACGCGTTCTCTGTGTAAGTAATTAGTCAGTATGGATCTCTTACCTGGATTGTGAAGACCTCGGACATTAATGGTACCACACCGTAACGTAGACATGTCTCCTGCCGGCATGTTCTTTGAAGCTTGAGCGCTCCTCACTCCCCTCCCCCGCCGGGAAGAGGGATAGAAACAAGAGGGTGGGGGGTAGATAGAGCGATATATTCAAGTTCTAATGAACCCCTGGGTGATCTGCCATGGCAGTAATTGGACTCAAGTTGCATTCATCTAGAGGTGAGGTCATTATTCCACCATTCCATGGAGGCCTTTAAAATAGTCACATAGTACAAGGCCAGATCAGGTACTCCCAACCCTCCATCAGAAACAGTCGTCATCATCACTTTAAAAGCAACTCTGGGTCTTCTCCCACCCCAAATGAGGCGACTCATCAGAGACTGGAGATCAGACAATTGTCTTTTAGATAAGAGAAGGGGCAGACATCTGAAAATATAAATGATCTTTGGTAAAAGTAACATTTTAAGGGCTTGTATTGTAGCAATCCAAGTCAGCGGCAAACCAGAAAATCTACCTCCACTTTAAGAGATTTAGTGAGCAAATTCAGGTTATAAACTAAGATTTTCTGAGAGGTCGTAAGAAATATGCCTAGGTAGGGGATACTCTCTGAAGCCCACCTAAATGGGAGAGTCTCTTCAAGCCCCCTTCTGATGGGGTATGGGACTGAGATTGGATAAATTAGAGATTTGGAGGCATTAAGTTTATAGTAGCTAATGTTTGTAAAGGACTCCAAAGCCAACATGATTGCCGACAGTGATGTTTCTGGGTCTACACAGTTTATGATGACATCACCGGCGTATAGCCCAGTAACATGTGTAGAAGAACCGACTTTGATACCTTGAATTTCTGTAGAGTTACGAATATAGTCAGCTAAGGGCTCCATAAGTAAAGCAAAAATCAATGGCGAGAGGGACACCCTTGACGGTTACCATTACTGATAGTGACATTATGTGATCTAAAGCCGGATGCAAGAACTGAAGCATTGGGGTTCGAGTAGAGGGCTAATACCGCAGATTTAAATTGTCCTTCCAAGCGGAATTTGTGCAAAACCCGCTCCAGGTAGACCCAGTGCACAATCAAAGGCCTTTTCGGCATCTAGGGACAGGAATACATTGTAGCGTCCGGAGAGGTCCACCGCTTTAGTCAAGTTCACCATCCTCTTCGTAACATCCTTTGCTTCTCGGCCCACCCCCCCACAAATCCCCCCTGATCTGTTGATATTAAGACCCCGTCACACCTGGCGACAGGGTTGGAGATTTCGGCGTCGCCGTCCCCTATTTACATGGGGCAACATCTCCAGCGCCGGCATGCTGACAGGCGGCATCGCCGCCAGGGTGTCTGAAAATCCCAGCGGTGATGACTACATAGACATGTTTACAGCAAGCTATACTCGCTACATAGACATGTTTACAGCAAGCTATACTTGCTATATAAATCTGCAGCCAAGATGTCCATCCCATGCAGGTTGAAGATAAATTGTACAGCTTGCTTGCTGTCCATGATTAGTGAGGATTAGCATTAGAGTCAAGAATTAGCAGCAAATAATAAGCTCAGCTCTATGTAATCCAATGAACCAAACCTTAATTTACATTGACTAACCTGGATGCCTCATGCTACAAATTCACAAAGGGTGTCAATTACATGAAACTGTATGGCAATGTTCTACATCAGTAGACGTTGTGGACTTTACAGGGTATGAGCAGGGGCGTAACTACAACAGGTGCAGGGGTTGCAATCACACCCGGGCCCCGGAGTCTAGGGGGGCCCCAAAAGTCCCTTTGGCCTATAGAAAAAGACTACTACTATAAAAGATTACAATAATTGGGGGCCCCGTTGGAGCTTCCGCATTGGGGCCCATGAGCTTCAAGTTACGCCACTCGGTATGAGCATACATTGTGTATACATAGTGGGTTTTCCATCCGTCTTTTACAGCATTAGGGTGCATTTACACTGGATAATAATCAGTTTCTTGATTATCAGCTGTGTAGATACATCGCCTATCATCGAGTGAAATGTTTTTTAAATTTGGTTGAAAATCATTGTTCTTGGTAGCATATCATCTTGTGTAAACAATGATAGTCTGTTTGCATAGAACGATCATATTAACATAGAATTACGTGTGACCTGTCTATATAGGCTATTATACGATTGCCAATCGGCATGCATGTGGCTGATGGCTGCACTTGGTAAATAGACATGCACCTTCACAGTAACTAGTGTTTTGGATGACATATGAAGAAATCTCATACATATGCTGCCAAGAAAATCTGTCTGTAAATTCACTGGTGCTATATATTTCAGATTTGTGAATTAATACTGCATCCTATCTATAGTTTAGGGAATAACTTGCTAATAAGTGTTGGTCTGACTGCTGGGACCATCACCAATCCTGAGAATGGATAAGAGATAACATACAGTCTTAGTACAAACCCAAACATCTTTTGTGGCTTACCTCTGTACCAGTTCCTCAGTGAAGTCATCACGAAGAAGCGAATAGCCTGGTTTGAACCCTGCTTGAGGACTGTAGCTGTGAGACCTTGGTATGTCCCTTTTATTCCTAGAAAACAAACACAACTGTTACCCAAGAAATGGAAAAGGAATGCTTTAGTCCACCATCATCTTATTCCTTACTCATGGTGACCAAGAGACCAGAACAAACGTTTCTTTAAGGTAAGAGTTCTAACAACATCTTGTATACTTATCAGGTAAGTCATTTGTATAACATCATTCCTAAACAGAGATTAGCGGGCCCGCAGAAGTTCTGGGTTCAGCCGAACATTAGATAACGTTCTGTTTTGAACCCAAACCTCTTGGTTTGCATATATGAAGCACCAGAACGCTGAACTTGTACACTGATTTTTCCTGGCACAAACTCTGAATTTTACAGTTCGGGTCCACTCATTTCTATTCATAAATCAGAAAAAAAAAAAAAGTTGTACCACTAATGCAGAGAAGTTTGGAAAAGTTTTAGGCCGAGTGGAAGAAATGCTACAAAGTGAGAATGCTTTCAAAAATACAAATGTTTATAGTTTATTTTTATCAACTAAAAAAGGGTAAAGTGAATGAACAAAAGAGAAATCTCAGTCAAATCAATATTTCAATATTTGGTGTTCCTTTTGTCTTCTAAGTAGCATTAATTTGGTACATACACTTGCACACAGTTTTGAAGGAACTCTATTTTTGTAATTGTTCTTACTTTGGAGATTTGTATATACACATGCCTAAATCTTTAGGGCTGTACTGTATAGAATGGGAACCTTACATGCCTAAAGTGAACCTGTCAGGTTGGTTTCACACTACAGTATCTTTGAATCCAGGGGTATGCAGGAAAACCCTGTATGCCCCCAGATTCCCCAGCAATGATAGGAGAAGAAAAAGAAGTCGCACTCAGAGCTTCTATAAACAGCGGTTCTTTATTGTGCTTCAGTGCACACAGCAGGTGGTGGCATGCGGGTGGGAGGACGGGGGGGGGGCACGACGTTTCGCGCCGTATAAGGCCCATCAGCAGGTTAGTCCTCAGAGTGTATTGTTGCACTAGGCAACTTATACACCCCCACTGATGACGTCACAAACTTAATTAGTGAACATGTGTAAAGTTAAGATTATGGAGCTGAAACCAAAGCAGCTCTTAAAGTGACAGTGCAATTAAGTGATCAAAGTGCATTACATACAAGGTGCAAGGTGGTGCTGACCCCATCCTGGTCTTCAAAGCCGGGAGTCCCCAGCAATGATAAACTGGATGCACCCACTCCAAGTGCGGGAGCATCCATTTGCAGATTTTGCAGGGATCCGGTGGTTTGCAGATTTTGCAGGGATCCACCTAGGGGGCGTGTCATTTAGAAATGTATTCTGCGCATGCGCAGAACATTGAGCTACGAACTGGAAATCTGGATACATTGGAATACAGATTACTCCATCTCTCATAGAACCCAACTCTAATTTTAGCCGTGGTGCCCCGGATTCGGGTGAATTCAGATGTTAATGTTTTTTGCATGGAGATCAAATCGCAACAAGATGCAGATTTGTTCTCCATGAGAAGACACCAGCATCCACCTGGATCCAGAGCAAAACATACACAACTGGATTCACCCACAAGTCTCTCCGGCCCCATTGAAAGAGAATGGGGCCGAAAGCTGATGCGGGTGCATGCAGTTTGTGATGGCTTCACACTGGTGGTGAAAACCAGCAGTGCGGAACCAGCCTCAGTGGGTAGCATGTATCAGGCAGTGGATGGCTTTGAGATGTTACAGTCTTTCAGAGAAAAACATACTGTAATCACCTTTAAGGGACAGAGCCACACATCAGATTAGTCAGGCAGTGTAGCCCTTTCGCCCTCACAGTCTGCAGTACCCCATTCCCCGCTGTCCTGGATGCACGACTCTGGCTATGTGCATGTATACTCATATTACTATACTTGATAATCTCTAGTCAGACAAAAGGAAAGGAACAGATGCCAATACCTTGGTCACGTATGATCTCCCTTACTCCATGAAAAAAGCCTTTGTATTTTGGGTTTGGGGAGCATTGGTCATGAATAAACTTTACCTGTAAGGAGAGAAAATGATATAGGCAAATTTACTAGTGTGTATCCCTACAGGACAGACAATTGTGGGGCAGAAACTTCCCAAGTCCAGGAAAACAGATTTTATCCATCACAAGTAGAATAATGGAGAGTCACACAGACAGATTCTAACATAAACATGACATTGTTCTCTCCAGGTGTTGTATTTATCAGATGTCATGCCTGAATATGAAAGGCATTGGGAGGGACTGCAGATCAATGGGTACTTTGGCAATAAAACATTAGTTATGTTGTACTGATCTTGAGTTCTAGATTTATTGCACTCTACAATTACAGATCTGTATATAGAGAATAACAAATTTCCCAAAATGAACACTAGGTGGCGACAAAACACAAAAGATACTCATGTAAGATGAAATGTTGCATTTTAGTTTAGTTTATTAGTACATTTTTGTTGGAAGATACGGTAAATGAAAGAAATATTTCTATAACATTAAACTATAATTAGAAGTTATTGAAACTAGTGCAAAAATCTGTTGGATCAACCTATAGCTTTCAATTTTCTGATGTTATATAAAAGAAATAAAAATAATGCAACCTTTTTGAAATGTTATTGGCACCTGCTTCACTTTTTACTTGTACCAATTTTGCTATATCGTTTCTGCAGGTGGTCGCAGCATCTGTGCCCCCGATCAGGATTCTGGGTGCAGGGTATTTATGCTGTGTTCTCCAGCACAGAACACTCAGCAACCTGGAACGTATTTCAGTTTATGCTGCGCAAAAAAACAGATTTTTGAGTACTCACCGTGAAATCATTTTCTCTGAGCCATCATTGGGGGACACAGGACCATGCGCTGTGTCCACCAATGAGGCAATAGAGAAAAACTGATTTTTGTGTACTCACCGTAAAATCATTTTCTCTGAGCCGTCATTGGGGGATACAGCATGGTACTGTGTCCCCCATTGAGGCGATAGTGAAAAAGAAGCACATCGGGCATGCGGGTCTCTATAACGCCTATCGTTTGTGCTTGTACTGTAGATTGCAGAGTTTTGGACACAGTAAAAACACCCTGCGTTCAAAACACTGCAAACAATCTTGGGTACTCACACTAAGTGTATTGAAAACTGCTGTAGTTTAGACATGCCTTTTACAAATGCTTTAGTGAACTGAGGTAAATGGGGTCAAGATTTTCTTTAACCCTTCTCCAGGAAAACATACATAATCAATGTCCGAAAACAAATGCTATGTGCTCTTGGTATGTCTTATATGATGGCAGATGAACAAGATTTACCAGAACAAATGTCAATTTTTCTTATATACCTCCTATTTATATTGGGGCAATGTAGGTTATATCACATACATTCATAGCGAAAAGTACATACGCACAAATAGAGAAAAAAGCAAATTGGACATAATTTCACACGAAACTCTAAAATGAGCCAGACAAAATTGTTGGCACTCTCAACTTAATATTTGGTTGCACACCCTTTGGAATAAATAGCTGCAATCAATTGTTTCCTATAACCATCAACAAGCTTCTTACACCTCTCAAATGGAATTTTGGACCACTCTTGTTTTGAAAATTGCTTCAGGCCTCTCAAATTTCATGGGTGCCTTCTCCCAACAATAATTTTAAAGGGAAGCCACCACCAGTATGCCCTTATATACAGCATTCTGGAATGCTGTATATAAGTCTCCAAGCCGTTCCAAATACCATAAAAAATACCTTTTATTATACTCACCTACAGGGTGGTTCGGCCCGATGGGCGTAGCTGGTCTTTATCCGGGGCCGCGCCATCTGCTTCGGGTGGTTGACACGTCCTACGTCATCCACACAGTATCTTCCATTGTGCTGAGGGCAGAGCAAAGTATAATAGTGCATATGCACGTGCATTCTTTGACCTTTCCCAGAGCTTGCATATTACAGTACTGTGCTCTGCCCTCAGTAGGGAATAGAGAAGTGCACATACACAGGAGCGCAACAGAGCTACTGTGTGTAGTGGATAAAGGACGCATCATTCACACAAAGCAGAGGAGGGCAGAAATCGTAAGCAAAGAGGAGGCGCCAAATCTTGATGAATAGCTTGTGCTGATACTGATGCACCCTGAGCCTGCAAGACAGCTTGAATTTCGTTAAAAGGGAACCTGACCCCTCATAATCACCCCAAGCCTCTGAATACCTGTCCCTGCACCCCCACAAATCATTTCCAACGTTGCTCTTGTGTTGGAAATGCTCCCTATAAAAGATGAAATCTAGCCTTTTATACTTACTGAAAGTGCGACTTCTGCTCCTTGAATAAGTCGCACAGGGAGTTCCTTATGCGCTCCTAAACCACTCATTATCACGCCCTGATGAGCGTGATAAGAAATCCAAGTCCTCCTCGCACTGCTTTATGGGCGTATTAGCCGGTATGACGCAAATAGCATCATATCCGGGCAGGATGACGTCGTACGCATTGCACATGCGCGGCATCTGCTTTACAGCGCTCCCGGCCGTAAAGCGAAACCCGCGCATGCGCAATGCACATGGTGAGGTCGACGGTACACCTAAAAGGGATTTGGATTTCTTATCACGCCAATCAAGGCGTGATGATGAGCGGCTTAGGAGCGCACAGGGAACGCCCTGTGCGACTTATTGAGGGAGCAGAAGTCGCACTTTCAGTAGGTATAAAAGGCTAGATTTCATCTTTTATAGGGAGCATTTTCAACACAAGAGCAACGTTGGAAATGATTTGTACGGGTGCAGGGATGGGTATTCAAAGGCTTGGGGGTTATTATGAGGGGTCAGATTCCCTTTAAGATCTCTTAAGATGAACTAGTAACCTAGAGATTTTTAACAATTTTGGTTCTCAAGTCTTCAGACCATTATCTCCTCCCCTTTCTCCATGCTAAGCGTGGCACACAGATACACAATGCAAAGATTGAGTCAACTGCTCACCACTTTATCTTATTTAAGGTGTGATATTCATATAGCCCACACCTATTATTGGGATAGATAAGTTTGACTGAGCATCACATGTTTAAAAAAGTTTCTTATCCTCAATTTTGGAAAGATGCCAACAATTTTGTCTGGCCCATTTTTGGGGTTTTGTATAAAATTATGTCATATTTGCCTTTTTTCTCAGTTTTCTGTGTTATTTCAATAAACACAAAGCAAATAAACATGCATGACAAAACATGGTGCAATTACAATAATTTTCTAGGAGAAATATTTCATTTTCTGGAGCAATTTCAAGGATGCCAATACTTTTGGCCATCACTGCATATCTAGGTGTCCTCTCACTGAGTACCAGAGGGGAAAACAACCCAAGAGAACATGTAAAATAATATTTAGAAATAAGTTTAACAATAAGCTTCCCTAACCTAAGGGTGCCTTCACACTTGTGTTTGGCACACAGCGCACCGAACGCAGAGAAATGCTTGCGCACATGTGTTCCAATGTTTAACATGGGAACGCATGTGCATGCATTTTGGCTGCGTTCGGTTGCGTTTGCGCACAAATGTGCATTATTTATGCGCCCTCCTCCGCACTCCAAACACAGCATGTTGTATTTTTTGTGCGCTTGCGGGCGCTTGTTTTATCCGCAAGCGCACAAAAAATGCATGGATCTCAATGGATCCGCAGTGTCCTTCACATGACAGCGCAGGAGAACGCTGCGGATCTCATTGAAATCTCTTCCGGTGGCCGCCGGTGATCAGCGGCGGCCACCAGAGATCATCCAGAGCCACAGCTGATCTCCCGGCGCGGGAGATTTGAAGATACAGCTGATCTGACAGTGCTGTGCTCCAACATATAGATAGAGGATAACGTTAAATCACCCTTTACATTATTCCATTTATACTACACATTCTTAATTTCCTATATCAAATCACTCACTTGCTCAGGTCACCTGCAACTCAAACATTTCTCCTCAAGAGCTCAATCTTTTCTTACCTTTATAACTGCAAAAACCTGATACTGTCACTCTTATGGTACCTTCACACGCCGCAATCTCGCCTGGGAATCCTAAAGGCGATATGTCGTCCCGGAGCAGTCGCCGTGAAATTGCCTCACAATTGCGGCGTGTGATTAGGGAATTTCGCGGCGATAAATCGCCTGTCGCCTGATTCCTGAGCAATGCTCTGAAATCAGCCTCAATCATGAAGGCGATATTTCCGAGTTGTGGCGTGTGATGGCGCGATAGTAATGGAATCAGCGTCGCCTATTATTTCCCGTAGGCGTGCCACAGCGTGGTGTAGTCTGCGCCCCATCTGCGATGATTGGTGGTGGCTACTGTGTTCCCATTGGCTGTCAGTTCACAGGGCGCCATATTTGAAGAGCTGTCCGTTCAGCAACACATACATCTTCAATGGCGTCATGTATTAGCCAGCCTTCCAGAGCAGGCTGACCAATCGTAACGCTGTTGGCATTGTCCAATGAGCGTGTATGGGGCACTGTGTAAACCACTGTGGCACGCCTATCTCCTCGCAGCGCTGACCATGCACACCCACATTGCCTTTGAGATAGCGGCGAGGGAATTCGACCGAATTGGTTCCACTGTGGGTGAGGTGATTTCCGGGGTGACACATCGCCTTTATTTCAGGGCGAGATTGCAGCGTGTAATACCGCCATCGGCGATCTGAGGCGAGCATGAAAAACGTGGATGATTTTACACTGATTATGGAGCATATTTCACATATCTCATTTATGTACCATATTGCCACGTATTACTTTTTGTTACGTATTAAGGACCTTGAAAATTATATAAAAACTGTACCCTTGAATAAATTATTATGATCTCTCTGAAAGACTCTGGGTGCTGCGTCTTTCTTGAGTATCCTCAGGACACAGTATACAAGTGTCAATCCTTTTAATTTCTTTTATTAATCAGTCTACACTGGTTAAAGTGAATTTCTCAGCTTCGACACACGTTAGATCGCCTCATATCGCCAGCCGAAATTGCAGCGTGTGAATATACCATTAGGGTATGTGCACACGATCCGGAGGCACTGCGTGTTGGACGTAGTGCCTCCGGACCTGTGGGTGAATGTAGGGAGAACGCAGATGCCCTGTACCCACGATCTGAGTTTGGTGTAGGGCTTTTCCCAGCATTCACACACTGGAACTTACTTCCGACTCCGCAGCATTAAATTAACTTGCTGCGAAGAAGCGGAAGTGCTGCAACTCGCACCGCAGCTGAAATAATGCTGCAGTTAAAAGCAACATACTGAGGATGGGATTTCTAGAAATCTTATCCACTGTGCTGGTACTGTACAATGTAGAGTTTTGGACGCAGCAGTAAAATGCTGCGTCCAAAACGCTGCTAATCTAGATCTTGTGCATGCACCCTAATTAATTCTTGCCTGGATTATAGTAACTCTATACTAATTGGTCTCCCTCTTACTAAACTCTCTCCAATCTATACTCAATGCAGCGGCCTAGGTCATATTTCTGTCCAACTGCTATACAGATTACCTCCATGCTAGACCAGTCATTGCACTGGTTGTCCATCCAATACACAGTACTATATAAACTTATATCAAATACACACAAAATGCTGTACTACATCACCTTCCTCATCTCTATCAAAGATGCTACCTGTGTTCTCCGCTTTGCTAATAATCCAAGACTAGCATTTTATACAATCCGAAGATTCTGCTCCAAACTCCAAAACACCTCTTGTGCTGCACCAGTGCTTTGGAAAGCATTATCCAAGACAAACTGGTTAATTTCCAGTATGCACAGTTATAAGCGTGCTCTAAAAACACATTTCTTTAGACTGGCCTATCACTTCACTTCTAAAATCTAACTATTCTCTGTTCTCTAGTGTGAAATTAATGTGTACCGCTTTTTCACAATCTCAAACATGCCCTGAACCTTTGGAGCTGGAGAGCCACAGATTGAGGACCAATGGAGTATAGAGATTCAGAACATATTACACAAGTTATCACGAGTAAACAACAGTTGTTTATGGAGACAAAAGTGTGGGTATGCTCACCTTAATAGTTTCCATAGGACAGACCACCACAACAGCCTCAGCGACACCAGCCCCCAGTCCACACACTAAACTGCGCTTACTGTCCAGTTTCCCCTGAGCATCTCGCATCTGATTACTAAGGAACTCAAACATCCCAAACCTACAGGGAAAATAACATAGAAAACAAGTCATGTGTAAGAAGAGAAAACTGTAGAGATGGAAACGAAGAAATTTAATTTAAGAATAAGTACATTTTGTTCAGATAATTGTAAAGTTCATTGAAGACAACATTTCCAATCACTGATACATTGAGTATAAAATGTTTATACACCCCCAAAATGGCAGGTAAAAAGTCATACTAAGGGCCACGTCACACACAGAGATATCTGTGCAGATATTGTTCACAGATCTCCGGTTGCAGTGAAATCATGGACACATTGTTCCATTTTGTGGCCATATACAAATAGACCAATGTGTCCATGATTTCACTGCAACCAGAGATCTGTGACAAATATCTGCACAGATATGTCTGTGTGTGATGTGGCCCTAAGAAGAATAATTTCAGAACTTTTTCCACCCACCCCAAAGCACCCCCAAGCAATGACATCTAACACTTGCTCTTCCTTCCCCCCACTCCATTACTAGTATAATGACAGCCAAAGCTTTCATAATAGAAATCACCCCGAGGCTGTATATCTAGATTCAGGGGTTCCCACCATATCTGTATGTGGTATTCTCGCATCAAATGCTCCTACCAGGCTACCATATTCAGCTTCAAGCACCTCCTCTGACTGACAGTATCATCCTATGCCAAGGCCAGTATATGGTCATCAAGCCCAGCCTTTCTGTGTGGGGCTACCTACAAATGTCACCATCTGGACATCTGCATTTCATAGCTCTTAGGCTGCTTTCACATTGCGATTTTTTGCAGCCCGTGGCTGTTCGTTGTTAGCCCCCATGTATCCCTATGGGCAACAGATTGGATTGCCCTTAATGGCATCCGATTTGTGACGGATCCGATTCTGTCCGATTTTTTTTGCTGTACCCAAAATCGTAGACTGCTCCGATTTTGGGCACAGCAGACTAAATCAGACACAATCAGATCCGACGCGGTCCGAGGCAATTAACATGGTGGCCTATGGAGTGCAGATCCGATAAAAAAATCAGATTGTTTATCGGATCCGATTTAGTGTACCACGCATGCGCAGAATGTTTTTTCCGGCTTCAAAGATACTAAAATCGGATCAGTCATAAAATCGCATTGGACATATAAGGCTGCTTTCACATTGCGATTTTTAAGTATCCGTTGCTGTCCGTTGTAAAGCAGACAGCCACGGATCCGATGTGGCCCCCATGTATCCTATGGGCACAGATCGGATCTGGCCTAATTCCCATCCCGATTTTGTCGGATCCGATTTGTGTCCGATTTTTTGTTGTGCCCAAAATCGGAGACTGCTCCGATTTTGGGCACACCAAAAAATCGGACACAAATCAGATTCGACAAAATCGGATGGCAATTAGGCCAAATCTGACCTGATCCGCGGCCTTTAACCTGGGGGCCAATGGAGCACGGGTCCGAGAAAAGGCAGGATCGTTTCTCTGACCCGATTTTAGTGTATAGAGCATGCTTAGTACACTAAAATCGCTCCTTACCATCTAATTTCACTTCCGCAATGTATATACATACATTGCGGAAGTGAAATTTAGTACACTCTGTGTTCCAAATTATTATGCAAATTGGTTTTAAGAGTCATAGGGTTTTTTTTTTCATTGTTTGTCAATGAAACCCATTGATGGTACTGTGTCTCATGGTGGGTTTACACACACCAATTTATCTGTTCAATATCTGAACCAATCTCTGGTTGCAGTGAAATCATGGATACATTGCTCCATGTTGTACACAGCCAAAAATGGAGCAATGTATCCATGATTTCACTGCAACCAGAGATTGGTTCAGATATTGAACAGATAAATTGGTGTGTGTAAACCCACCATCAGGGTTCTTTGGATCATTGAAATCAATCTCACATATCTGTGATAATTAGTTTGGCAGGTGAGCCCCATAAAAGGAAAACTGGGTGTTCCACAATATTACGCAGGCCACAGTTTTCAAGTAACATAGGAAAGAAAAAGGATCTCTCTGCTGCCGAAAAGCAATAAATAGTGCAATGCCTTGGACAAGGGATGAAAACATTTGATATTGCACGAATACTGTGAAGAGATTTCTGAGCACAGACATGTTCATGCAGATAAAGGCAGAGTGAGGAAGGTTTGTGCCAGGCAAGTTCATCGGATTAAGAGAGCAGCTGCTAGAAAGGCCTGACAAACCAACAAACAGATATTTGAAGCTGCTGATGCCTCTGGAGTCTCACATACCTCAAGGTGTAGGATCCTTAAAAGGCTTGCTGTGGTGCATAAACCTACTATTCGGCCTCCCCTAAACAGTGCTCACAAGCAGAAACGGTTGCAGTGGGCCCAGACATACATGAATACTAATTTTCAAACAGTCTTGTTTACTGATGAGTGCCGAGTAACCCTGGATGGTCCAGATGAATAGAGTAGCGAATGGTTGGTGGATGCCACCATGTCCCAACAAGTCTGCGACCTCAGCAAGGAGGTGGAGGAGTCATGTTTTGGGCCGGAATCATTGGGAAACAGCTGGTAGGCCCCTTTAAGGCTCCTGAAGGTGTAAAAATGCCTCCTGTCATCTCTATCTGTGTCCGGATCCGTGATAAGCACGGCCCCGGACACAGAAATAGGTCACCTTCTGTGGTGTCCTTTCCGGTCCATGGAGTCCTGCAATAAGTAGGATCCCACGGACAGCAAAAAATGCGCTATGTGAAACCAGCCTAAGTGTCCTCCGATCCGTTTCTGTCCGTGGGGTCCTGCAAAAAATAGGATCCCAACGGACAGGAAAAAAATCGCAATGTGAAAGCAGCCTTAGCTGACAGACATCAACACCTTAGAGGACAGGCTCAGCAGTTCACTTATATAGTGTTGGGCAGCCAGCCTGATGGAATAGTATGAACATCATCAATAGGCTACAAGCAAGACACTGTGCATCACACTTATCTGTATGACTCGCGGCCTATGCAAGCTTCATCTATGTGCATGTTTAATGCTAGCAGCCACCCACTTCATTTTTGGAAGGTTGTGAGTGGATGTGCCATCAGCATCTTGCACCTGCGCTGCCCCCTCCTTTATAATGGAGGCCTACCACATCCTGCTAGTGCATTCACTATAGCTACTCTCCCTAGAGAAGGACAGCAGAGAAACATTGATGAAAGGTTACAACACAGGATAGTCCAGATGGTGGATAAGCAATCCAAATTAATGTCTAAAAAAGTGAAACTGTGCTGCAGGTTCAGCAGAACCTGAAGGACCCCATTGCACAGACACATAAAAAAGCTAGACTGCAGTTTGCCAAAATGCATGTGAGTAAGCCAAAATCTTTCTGGTAAGGCATATTGTGGACAGATGAGACCAAGATGAAACTTTTTGGTAAAGCACATCTTTCTAATGTTTACCAATAACAGAATGAGGCCTACAAAGAAAATAATGCAGTACCTACAGTTAAACATGGTGGAGGATAATGGTGGATTTACACGCTAGGATATCATAAACGATATCCTTGGAACGATCACGTGACCGTGATCGTTCCGACATCGTTAGTGCGCTGTCACACACAAGGATATCATTTACGATATCCTATGTGGCAGCGCACCAGTTAAATAGAGCAAGGAGTGAGCGATGTAATAAAACAGCAGGAAAAGGAACCTTTTGAACGATATCTTTCAAAAAGCTGGCACACTGAACGATGCTGCTTCCTGAAGCAGCGTTAATTGGACGACGAACAATAGATTTGAGGTCAGGATCTCAAATCTAAGATGAACGATCCAACGATCTTTTGATCCTATATTGTTAGTTGACATGCAACGACGCCCGAATGATATCTTTCCAACGATCACAAATCTGTGACGTTTCAAGGATATCGTTCAGGATATCCTAGCGTGTAAACCCACCATTAAAGACGTTTTAGGGGTTGTTTTGCCGCCTCTGGTGCTGTGTGCCTTGACTGTGTGCAACACATCATGAAATCTGAAGAATACCAAAGGATTTTGGTTAGCAATGTAGCGTATTTTCAGAAAAGGAGATTTTTGTGTACTCACCGTAAAATCCTTTTCTCTTAGCCTCTAATTGGGGGACACAGACCGTGGGTGTTATGCTGCTGTCCACTAGGAGGCGACACTAAGCAGAATCTGCAAAAGAGTTACAGTGGATCCTTCTCTGCAGCATTACACCCCTGGAACAGGAAGTGCTTCTCAAGTTTTGTGCTAAAGCAGTAGGAGAGTTAACAGATAATAACAGAGACACAGGAAGTCTACACAGGCAACCTGTGTAAACAAATATAGTTAGCGTGGCAATAACAGTGTAACAAGGCCTGAAACCAAACAGGCACGTGTGTAAACAGTTAAGAGTTAGCAGAGTAATACTAGTACCACAAGGCCTGAAACTAAGCAGGCGCATGTGGAAAACAGTGAAGAGTTAACGAAGCATAATCGTATAACAAGGCCTGTAACTAAACAGGCTCACAGTACTACAAGGCCTGGAGCTAAACAGGCACAAGTTTAAACAGACAACAGTTAACAGAGAGATAATAGGCTAACGTGTAAACATGTTAACCATGTAACAGCTGATAAGCTATGAGAACTGTAGAAAAGGCCCACAAGGGCAATAGGGTGGGTGCTGTGTCCCCCAATTAGAGGCTAAGAGAAAAGGATTTTACGGTGAGTACACAAAAATCTCCTTTTCTCCTTCGCCTCATTGGGGGACACAGACCGTGGGACGTCCCAAAGCAGTCCCTGGGTGGGGAAAGAACAATGGAACTAGCGACACTGAGCATGGTCAGTGAAGAACTATGCACCGACAGGCAGTCTGCTGCCGCCTGGAGGGCATGGATACCCGGACCTGCGTTTGTCGAGGGCTGAGTGCAAGCACTATATTGGCTTGGGTATGGGTGTAGGCTGACCTTTTGGCTGCCTATACACTGGTTGCGCCGATACTTCTCACCGAACTGTCCAGGAGGCTTCCACGGTCGCAGTAGAATGTGCCGTGACCTTCCCGAAGGAATGAGTTTTCGAAAGTATAAGCGTCTTGGATGGTTAGAGGAATCCACCTGGCTTAGGTGAGCTTTAGAGGCTGACGTGTCTGCCCATTGGAAGAAGGATAAAGGAGAAACCGACCTCTTAGAAGGGCACCGTCCTGGATACCTAGACGTGTAGGTCCCTGACAAGGTCCCGCATACGTAGGTCCTCCGCGACCGGACGGACTGGAGTCGGGCGCGGCGATGGCAGAGAGATTTCTTCATGTAGGTGGAAGGAGTAAACCTACCATAGAAGAAGAATGGAACCAGCCATAGGACAATCTTGTCCAGATGGAAGACTAGAAAAAAATTAATTACATGAGACCGCTGCAAGTACCGATACTTCTGCAGAGACAAATAAATGCCACCGAGCCATACTACTATTTGGATGAGGATGCTTAAGGTAACATCCCATTGAGGCTGAAGAGGTGGTTCTTGTAGTGCCGTGAGGACCAAGTTCAGGTCCCCACGGGTGTAGTCTTGTGGTATGGAGACCCTAAATAGCCGACCCTCCGAAGGAAGGATTTCATAGACATCTGGTGGCAAGACATGTTTGTAAGCGGGTGAAAAAACCGCTGAAAAAAACCTGCTGTGTAAGAGACCCTAAGGACAGACCTGAGTCTAGGTCTGAGTGGAAGAAACGGAGAGTCCCTGGCATGAAGTAGGGCCAAGGGAAATTACCTCTAGAGGTGCCCCAAGCAAAAAAAAAAAAAAAATTACACATGTGTGATGGGATATCGCTGATAAGGCTGGTGTCCTCTCTGTGACTACGGTCGTTACAATATCCTGGGAAAAAAACCTCTTGGGTTAAATTCTAGGTCTCAAAGGCTACGCCATTAACCTCGGATGTGAGGAATTCTGAGAGAGAACTGGCCGTGATCGAGCAGGTCTGGACTGTCTGTGAGACGTCCTAGTATTGCTGCTATAATGCGGACGAGTCTACGCACCAAGCGCGTGTGGGTCAGTCTGAGACCACGGAGACGATCCCGCGACATTCTCGTTTGATATTCCAGACTATCCGTTAGTGGAGAAAGAATATAGGAGAGACGGATACCGGTCCAGGCTTGGACTAATGCGTCTGTGCCACTGACTGTGGATCCTGATACCAGACCAGGAAGGCCGGGACCGTGGCATAGAGGCGCGACTCCGTCAGGTCCATATCTGTGGATTCCTGGCGTTGGCGTTTCGACGGAGTACTTCTAGATGAAGGGGCAGTCCCCTGAGTCCATCCTTTGGTGGATTAGGAAATCCGCCTCCCAGATGTGCACACGTGGTATGAGAACGGCTGGCAGTACAGTGTTCCAAGGATTCCACCTAGTGAAGGATGTGGCGAACTTGTCATTGCTTAGAGACTGCGGGTTCCACCCTGGTGGTTGACATATGCTACGCTGTGGCATTGTCTGACTGTATCCTGACATGTTCGAATGCCAGAAGGTGACTGAAAGATTTCAGTAGTAGAGATACTGCACGAATGTTCGTAGATTGAGGGGCATCTTTGAGACAGGGCAAGACTACTGCCATGTGCATTGTGATGGGGGTACATCACACCCCATCCTGTTCTCGTGCAACGCCTGAGCATGGATACTAGCAAAGGCCGGCGAGACAGCTGAGCCAATGAAACTGACTCCCAAGCTGCCACTATGCAGTCTAGGACTCTTATGGGAGTTGTGAAGGATTGAGGAGACCTCTGACGGAGGCTGCGGATTCCAAGACGAAGAATCAGTGATTTGTCTAGGGAAATTGACTAGAGCTGTGGATGTGTTGCATCTAAAAAAGGCCGCTGTGTTCATGCGATGCTGTGCGTTCAATATGGCTGAGACGCCATACGTGATGCTGTAGCATGTGGCCGTTAGGAGTACGCAGCGGAGCTGGGATTCCTGGAATGTGTGTGCTGTGCAGCAGCATGTGCTTTGGAATTGCGGTAGACCTCGGAGTTGATCCCACCGAGTCTTCTTAATAAGCACAGTGCGAATGCCACTGTGATCGCAGTCCTTTAAAGTCATGCATTGATAAAAAAGTCATCCAGATATAGGAGACTGTTGAAATGCAGTATGGACATAGCCAACTTCAGGCTGGGAAAAAGCATTGTATTCTTTTCGCTTCAGTCCTTTTCAGCCTCGCCCCACCCCCTGTGCTGACGCTTCGGAAACTCCGACGTCATGCGGGCGGTAAGCCAGCGAGTCACAGCTAGGCCAAAACCTCGCGTAAAAACGCGGGGCCAGGGAATGGCAGAGACCCGGCGCGAAGCTCCGGAAGGAGCCGGAAGTCAGGAGCGGCGCTGGCCGAAACCGGAGGCTGCGCCCACAATAGGTCAGTTGCCGGTGACCTGCGCTGCACACCGCGAGCGCTATACCACAGTGAGAATTCTCTTTTTCGGCTCCTGAGTCGAGAAGGGACAGATTGCCTGGAATCAGGTTCGGGTCACGGTCAGACGGGGTCCAGAAGGGCCCATCCATTGGGTTAATGTGGTCGGGGGTCTGTGAGGTCCTGCTTTGAAGCGGGCTGTGCAGAGTGCTCGCACGTGTCATCTCAACCTAAATACCTAATATAGGTATAGTGAGGAGATTGTCAACAGGGCTCGCATTCCACGTACTGCGACCCAGGAGTTTCGTCTTTGTAGTTTCGGGACGGAGGCCAGCCAGGCCTTGTGCCGTCGCAGCCTCAACCCGAGTCCCCAACAGTGTGGAGTCGAGGAAGGAGAATGGCATATAGCAATCTCGGCTACGACCCAGCGCCTCCAACAGTGGGGAGCTGAGGACGGAGTATGCTATGGGTCTCAGCTTCCAGAGACCCGTAGCTAAAGTACCTGTGCAGTTGCGGATCACAGTGTTTCATCCTGCGTCTTGTGAGACTTGACTGTCATCACCGCCAACCAGAGCTCCAGCTGTGGATTTGGAGAGGATTGGCGAACGGTCCTGGGACCCTTGCAGTTGTCAGGTAACTGTAGGTTACATCAACTTCAACTGGGCTCTTCAACACTGGAAGGCCGAGGAAGGAACCTGCGAGTTAAACTCGTAATTCCACCACCAAGTAGTTTTCTCAACTGTGTGTAGGCCTAGAGTTGGATACCAGGGGATCCATTTGAGGCAGTAGCCCATTGACGGTTGCCAAGCTTTTTCTTAGGAAACTGCAGCAGGGAGGAAGCACCTCTGAGTGCCCTGAGAGTTGCAGTAAGGAGGGAGCGCCGCTGCGTTCCTTAACGCTGGGCCCCAGCTGCAAGGTATGTCTTGAGGGTTGCAGCAGAGGAGAGGCACTGCTGAACCCATTAGGCACCGACTACTTGATAGATGCAGCAGGGGGGTAAGTGGGGCCTGCCAAACTCCAGATCCTGGCACCTGCTGCTGTCATCATGTAATGGCCATTGAGGGCACCTGGTGTCAGCTGTACTGTGCGGAGCTGTCGCAGGGGGGGGGGGGGGGGGGGGGGGGGTATGTAGTCGAAGACCACAGAGCCCCTGGCTATCATGTGCAGCAGGGGAGAAGCGTGTGGAGCTGCAGCAGGGAGGGAGCCCTGCTCGGATCCACTTTGCATAATGAAAACTTTACATTATATATAAGCGTCAGCCCACTGAGCCATCTCATGTTTTGTAATGGCAGCCACTGCTCGTGTGGGGGCTTAAGCAATATAAGTTGAGAATACAAATGAGGAGCGAGGGCCCTGTTCAGAAGAGCTGACAATCTGAGGAAACAATAATGCTAATAACAGTCTTTACTGCTTCACTAGATACATACAAAGGTGTAGAATAAGCTTCTCACTGTACAGGGGAGGTTCAGCATTCATGACAGGGTGTAGCAGAGGATTATTGTAAAAAAGAGCCGTTTTGTGAGCCGAAAGAGCCGCCTCTTTTTAGTGAACTGAGCCGAAAGAGCCGGCTCATCTAAAAGAGCCGGACTGCCCATCACTAGAGTGCCCTAGTAGTCACAGCCCAGGGCTTGTATGGGCAGAGGGGGGCGGGACTCTGACAACAAAAAGGCGCGCATGAAATCTCGCAATGAGCGAGAGGCGCCAGAAATAGCCGTCCTGCCCCTGTGCAGCTCCAGTCCGCCCCCTCCATGACGCTGTCCGCGTCATTCTCGTCATCCAGGAGGCGGGCCAGGGCGGGAAAAGAGGCGGCGGCTCCGCGCTAGGCCGAAGCCTCGGCCTCAAGTAAAAATAGAGGCCGCAAATGATGGCAGGCCGGCACGGAGGTGCGGTCCGGGACCGGAGCGGATCTGGACCCGGCCGAGCCCCAGGGGCTGTGGGCACATGATCGCTGGCACACAGCAGCCCCCCCCATCAGGAGAACCCAGAGGACTGGGTCTCCTGGAGTGAAGGAGAGGGTGGCAGCCCCCATCCGGAGAACTGGGTCTCCCTGAGTCCAGGTACTGTCCTGTAAGGAGCCCAGAAAAAACTGGTGCTCCTGCTCACAGTATGGGCCCCTTCAGGAGAGAGCAGCGAAGGCTGATCTCCTTTAGTGAGGGAAGAGATGCTGCAGCAGGGTGGCAGCTCCCATCAGGAGAGCCCAGGGGGACTGGGTCTCCTGGTCTTAGAAAACCCAGGGTAGGCCGTGGCAGGAATGGCCTGGGGTGTCCATCAGAGGTACTCAGCCAGGCTGAGGCTTCTGGAGTGTGCTGCGGTAGATGCAGTGTCCCCGGCCCCTTCAGGAGCATGCAGCAGAGCTGGGTCTCCTGGTGCTGCAGAGTTGAATGCTGCGGCCCGTGTTCATCAGAAGCACTCAGCGAGCTGAGGCATCTGAATAGTGACTTTGCAGCCTGCTTGTGCCCTACCTGCAGTGTCTCAACCTAAAAACCCCAGGGGGGTGATTAGGGAGGGATGCTGCCGTCCACCTAGGGAGGGATGCTGCCGTCCACCTAGGGAGGGATGCTGCCGTCCACCTTCAGAGGGCTCCAGTGCAGGCTCGACCTCAACTCAGGGTCCCCAACAGTGGGGAACTGGAGAAGGAGGACCCTCGTCTCAACCTCAACCGGGCACCCCCAACAGTGGTGGGCCGAGGAGGGAGCGGCATGTGGGGGGAAAATGTCGACCTCAACCAGGCGCCCCCAACAGTGGGGGGCCGAGGAGGGACCATGCCGGGAGTCTCGTCAGAGACCCACTTTTCTTCTTCTTGAAGAAAAAGGTTCAAAACGGAAGTTTTTTAGGAGCACTAAAAAATCTGTGTGTGCCTCCTAGACACTAAGCAAAAACTGGAGAAGCACTTCCTGTTCCAGGGGTGTAATGCTGCAGAGGAGGATCCACTGTAACTCTTTTGCAGATTCTGCTTAGTGTCGCCTCCTAGTGGACAGCAGCATAACACCCACGGTCTGTGTCCCCCAATGAGGCGAAGGAGAAAACTGGGTTTTCGTCCTTGATCATGGGTCTTCCAGTAGGACAATGATCCCAAACATACTTTAAGAATCTCCAAGAAGTGGATAGAAACAAAGTGCTGGAGAGTTCTGAAGTGGACAGCAATGAGTCAGAATCTAAATCCCATTGAACACGTGTAGAGAAGTCTTAAAATTGGTGTTGGGGGAAGGCGCCTTCATCTATGACAGACTTGGAGCAGTTCACAAAAGACGAGTGGTCCGCAATTCCGATTGAGAACTGTGAGATGTTTGTTAATGTTTATAGGAAGAAATTGAGGTTATTTATTGCTAAGGGTGTGCAACCAAATATTAAGTTGAGAGTGTGAATGATTTTGTCTGACCCTTTTTTGTGCAGCAACCTACTAGCTGCATACCTGCTTTTAGGAATTTCTGCCACTGCAGATTCTTTGCATTTAAGTATCTTCTCCCCCCACCCCCCACCTTATCTGGCATTTATACTCTCCTAATGAATCAAATCTCACGAATGAGTAGGAAATGCGCATGGTGGGTGATTCTGGGGCTAGACTATGCCACACTTAAATACTTCCCTTGTAAGGGCAGAAGCAATACATGGGGCATGGCAGCTTTATATCTCATTAGACCCCTACAGCAGCATTGCTCCTGCTTAAATCTACCATGCAGAGATGACTTCTCATCAAAAATTAGTTTAATCCAATTTTTTTTTTTAAATCTTTGCACTGATTGTTTGAGTACTTGCACTTTATTCACTGACATGCATATATGTCCTTTTATGAGGTGCATAATTTTAATGGCATCATTAAAAGTTATATTTTAATATACCTGAAATATACCTTCTCTTTGCTAAGCCATACAAAAGGTATGTTTGGAACAAAGCCAACACTGTAGATTACCAAAAGCCATCATATCCACAGTGAAGCATGGAGGAGGTATTGTTATGCTTTGGGCTGTTTTCCAGCACCTAAAAACTGGGGCGTTTTTATTCAAAGTGTTGGGAATTATGAAAAGTTCAAAATTACAGTCAACTTGGCATAAAAACTTCAAGCTGAAGATGAATTTCACCTTTCAGCACGACCATGCCCAGGACGCTAATTGACACTCCAAATCAAAAAAAGAATGGCTTCGCTAGAACACCACCAATGTTTTAGAATGTCCCAGTCATAGACAGGAGATCAACTGCAAATCTGGGTTGATCCAACAGCAGCTGTAAACATGAGATCCTCTCGCAATCTGACAGATTTGGGGCGCTACTGCACGGGAGAGTGAGCAAAGATCACCATTTCTAGATGTACCATGCTGATAAGACTCCTACCCAAAAAGACTGCAGTTATAAGTTCAAAGGGTACTTCAAGAAAGTATTTGTTTAAGAGTGAGCATATTTAAGCAAACACATTATTTTAACCATTTCTCTTTTTGTATGTTCCTCAGTTGAATTATACAGATTATAGGTGACAAAAGTGGAAAAAATACTGTGAAATTTTTCATGGTATGATTTTTTTATTTTTTTTACATAATAAAACTGGCATTTTAACAGGGGTGTGTAGACTTCTTATATCGATTGTATATTTACCTTACAGCTGCCTTTGGAATGGAACCATAGAGTAGAGAACTGAGCCCCCGATACAGTCCCTTCACCCCATGACCCTGCACTGTTTGCTTCACACAGTCCACTAAAAAGAGTAAAGGGGAGACACACAATCAGTAATATCACACACACAATAAAAACAATTTAGTTTTCTCAGTGTTATGGTTTTGTTTTTTTTTTCACCATTTATGCTCCCATACACAACTTGTTACTCACTTATCCCGCGGTATCGTGGGGGGTTAGCCCTCTCATCGAGCTGTAGCTGGGTCTTGACATATTCTGTGGGAAATGTGATGCAGATCTCTATTCCACCAGCAATACCCCCTGTAGAAATCAAAGAAATAGGTTTACAGTGCCATCACTCACAGGACATTATACATACACTCTCATGAAACTACGACATATAGCAACAAGCCAAATCAACAGTGAGCCATTCAGTGTAGTAAAAAATAATATACGGTACATATTTTTTTATTAATAATAATAAAAAGTATCTCCCTCTTAACAAAATAAAAAGGCAGCATGCACAAAATGATGAGAGTGTAGTAAAAATGAGTCGACATATCAGATATACAATACACCCAAGTGGGATGATAATATAATAAATAAAAAAATGTATGCACAATTCATAGTCAAGAGTGTAAGTTTAGTATACTATAGTATATTATTATTATTATATATGGTATAGTAAGCTAAGTATAACATACAAACAACTACAGTATAAAAGTACATTACTTATAGTATTGGAACAGTTGTAAATCCCCAATGAGTGCTCTATGTCTCATTTTCACAAGGGTTGAGCAAAGTGAATCTGTCTGCAGATTTTAGCTACCGTATGTAATCTTACTGCTGCATAATGTAGGGGCAGAAGGCCAGATTCCCAGGGATGTGTCACTTGCTTAGCAGCTTTCTGTAGTTGTAATACATGTTTTATCAGCTGGATATGATCACTGCAGGACAAGGCGTTGGACAGTACAGCTACGGTAATATGTATAAACCAGCCCCCACCATTGACTGACAGCTTGCTAACAATGTACATAGCTGGATTAAGGGTCTCTACCCCAACTCTCAGATTACATAGCAAAAACATGCTGAAGAATTCTCTTGAAAAGAAAAAAACTGAAATGCTCTAATTTGGGAGGTCTTTGATTAACAGTGGAAGTTCAGCGATAAGACAAGTTTCCCATGTGTCTGGGGTTTTTGCAAGGCCCTGGACAACATAGGGTGCTGATGTCACTGTTCCCATCATGTACTATTGGTAACCAATGTATGTGCCTTGTAGGTCTATAATGTCCATGCAGGGTATTCCTGTCTCAAAGATCTTATCACAATATGTAGTAGGGGTAATAATATTAGTAAATACCTCCATTTAGAAATGCAGTATAGTTCTCCTGATTAGCTATGTCTCTTCGCTCATGTGCAGAGCATTGTAGCTTAGGTATCCATGGTTACGACTACTTATATAGTGATAGCTAGTTGATCGTGGTCGTAACCATGGATACCTAACCAGCATTGCCCTGCGCGTAAGGTAAGTGACATAGCTAATCAGGAGAACTACACTACATTTCTAATTGGAGGGATTTGCTAACATTATTATTACACCTACTACATATTGGGACAGGATCATGGAGATGGGAATACCCCTTTAATGGTTTCTGAACCTTTTTCTCTGCAATTCATTGAGAACTTGAGACAAGATACTAGACGGATTACTGAACACATTGATTACAGAAAATGTTGATGATTTTTATGTATGGGCCAGGGAGCACATAAGTGAGGGAATGTTATGTCTATGAATCTGATAAACACTTCAAGGACAAAAACATACTACAAGGTACAGAAGAATGACTTTGCTCTACTTTCTTCTCACTTATAACTATCTTACGTGTAATAGACCTCTAACTATTTCATATATATACTAGCACTATAGGGGTGCTGGACAGGAACGTGTTAGGGACATTTAATAATTTGCAGATTTTTTCAGCCACTCCTCCTTTTTTTGTCTTTTGCTACTAAATGTCTTTTTTTTTTTTCATCAAAATGGCGCAGGAAGTTACTAAATTTTGCGCAAAGAAAAACAAACATTTTTTCTGTCTTGAACCGTTTTCAAACATTTTAGTGCAAAATCTTACCTTTCATAAAGTGTTGCAAAATTTAAACACAAAAATCTGCCATAAAAATAAAAAAAATCACTAAATCACTCCAGTGAGTGTGGGAAAGGGGGATGGAATGGAATACATTTGTGAATTTTTGAAAAGCCACATGATAAAACATCTGTAAACCCTAAACCACATACACAATGGCAAGTTAAAAAAAATAAATACATAAAATAAGGCAATCACATTTAAAGTAGACTTTAAAAAAGCAGTGGTGTATCTAGGGGAGGTTGGCGGAGCATCTAGCCCAGGTGCAGCAGGCAGAGGGGCACAGTCAGGCTTCCTGATGCAGTGCCTGGGGTGTCTCCCTGGCTATTCTCTGACCCGCTATTAGCTGCTAGCGGCTCAGAGAAAGGGCAGCGCATTAGTTCCCTGCAAACAATTATACATGTGTCTATCAAACACGTGTACAATTGAAGCACTGATTCCCGATACATCCGGGTCAGGGCAACATCAGCAGCATGATCAGTTCAGCTGATCAGGTTGCTGATCTGATATCCCTTTTCAGGGCCGCTAAGGCGGCGGAAGGATGGTGAAAAGCGTTCCACACAGAAGCTGAAGTCACCAAAGATCAATGTAATTAGGGGATGTAAGAGAAGCATACAGGGGGAGAGGGTGGGGGGTGCATGAGGAGCAAACGAGGGGAGAGGATGTGGGGTGTATGAGGCGCATACTGGGGGAGAGGGTGGGGGTGTATGTGGACACAGCATGGGATCAAACAGAGGATTTAAGGAAACAGATTATGGAGTGAGGGGGTGATGTATATGGACACAGTATGGCAAGGACAGTGTGGGAAACAAAGGGGTAAATTTGAGAATCCAGTATAGAGAGTGAGAAAAAGATGGTGGTGTAACAATATGTGGAGTGAGGAGGTTATATTGGTGTGGATACAGTATGAGGAGTGAGGGGGATTGGTGCAGCACAGTATTTGGGGTGAAGGGCAGATGGCTGAGGCACAGTATGTGGAGAGAGGGGGGAATTGGTATAGACAGCATGAGGAGTGAGGGGGATTATATGGGTGTGGACATAGTATGAAGAGTGAGGGCGATGGCTGCAGCACAGTATGTGGAGTAAGGGGATCGGTGTGGACACAGTATGAGGAGTGAAGGGGATAGCTACGGAACAATATGTGGAGTAAGGGGGGTTATAAGGATGTGGATACAGTATGAGGAGTGAGGGGGTGGCTGTGGCACAGTATGTAGAGTGAGGGGTAAATGGGTGTTGACACAGTATAAGGAGTGAGGGGGATGGCAACGGAACAATATGTGGAGAGAGGAGGGATTATATGGGTGTGGACGGAGTATAGGGGGTGAGGGGGGATGGCTGCCGACACAGTATGTGGAGTGAGAGGGGATGAGAAAAATGTAAGGGGCACAGAACAGACACTGAGTAGTGTAGATGTATATGAAGAGGAGGCAGCATGCATGGATATTGTGAGGCCACAGCCAGGAGTGGACAGTATGCAGAAGAGGGAAGGTTTGATGAGGGAGAACAGTATAAACAGTGGCCAGTATAGGGGGGACAACAGTGTAGAGAACAGAGTGAAAAGGGGTCCAGTATTGAAAGGAAAGGGCATTGTGGAGGGCATATGAAATAAGAGGGTCAGTGTGTAAATCATACTTTTGGCAGGAAACTGTGAATAGGAGCAATTATTTATTCAGGGGCACAGCGTAGGGCAGATATTTTTACTTAGGAGAATTTTGACCATTCTGTTATTATTAAGGGTATCGTGCCAGGATGTACTGAACAAGACTGGAGAAGATGGAAGTCTGCAAAGACAAGCTGTGAATGTGAAAAGTCATCATGGTGTTTGGGCGAGATGAAGAAAAGAAAATAGGCGACCCTGATCAGAGACAAGGTCATCTATAGAGTACCTGGAAGTAAATATTTGTGACACTGAAAAATATTAAAATCTTAGCGTTCTCAGTGACTAATTGTTCTCAGTGACTAATAAAAACTCTTAATGGCTAACTGAACAGATGGTAACAAATAAGCTATCAAGACTCTGACTTCTTCATCAGGTTTAATAATGACAACTTCAGAATATTATATTATATATATGAATATAGTGGTCAGTCTTGTGGGGAGGGAAGAGCAGCTGGGGGAGTCCCTCTCATAATCACCTACAATCCAAATCTGGAGGTGTTGAGAGGATCTGTACGGTAACTACAACCACTACTTCAAAAGATGCCCGACTAAAATCTATATTTCCAGACCCCCCACTTCTGTGCTTTAGACCATCCCCGAATCTAAAAAGCGTCAGTCAGAAGCGCCCTGTCCTCTCCAACAACAACAGAAACCTTTCCTTGCAACCTGAGCAAGTGCAAAACCTGTCCATTTATAATGACAACGATAAAGATTCCCAGCAGAGATCAGGACTACAAGATTCCAAGTAATTTCAGTTGCATCACATCCAATGTGGTGCATTTTAAGTACTAAATGTACAACAGGGGGTCTGTCTGTAGGTGAGAAAGGACAAAAACTTAAAACAAGAATGAATTCTCATCGCCACACAATAAAAGAAAGATGTATGGATTTATCTGTAGCCAAGCATTTTTGTAGCTCTGATCACAGTACAATAGACAAGAAGCTGCTCGTTTTAAAAACTAAAGGGGGTGTCACACGCGTCAATATCGCCTGCACGATATCGACTGCACGTGACGTTGCAGCGATATTGACGCGTGTGACATACTGCATCAACCAGCGATAAATCGCTGGTTGATGATCGCCAGGTTTCAGAACCAGCTCTGAAACCTGGCGATTGTCGCCCGGTGGACACGCAGCATCGCTGCGTGTGACACCGGGGAGCGAGCGATATTCCAGCTCCCAGCGCCTGTCACAAGCGCTGGGAGCTGGTCTCCAAGGTACACTGCGGGTAACTAGGCAGCGCGCGCTGCCTAGATACCCGACTGTGTACCTTAGTTACCAGCCTCCTCCGCTCACCGGGTGAGCGGAGGAGGCTGGTAACTAAGGTACACGTCGGGTATCTAGGCAGCGCGCGCTGCCTAGTTACCCGCAGTTTACCTTGGAGACCAGGCTGCTCCCGCTTCCAGCAGGCTGGCAGCGGGAGCAGGACATCGTGGAAACGATATTTAAATCGTTTCCATGATGTCACTGGTCAATTGATCGCTGGCGAGTCTGTCTGTGTGACAGCTCACCAGCAATCAGCCGTCAATGTCGTCAGCGATCAGATCGCTGACGACATTGACGCGTGTGACACCCCCTTTACTTCAAGTCTCAGAGAGAGAATACAAATTGATGATGACCTTTGAAACATTCAAAGCAGGAATAAACATCTCACATGAATTCATGTCTTTTTACATCAATTGAAAGGGCATTTGGGGGCATCATATCTTTTAACATACCCCAATTAGAGGACAATAAAACTTTGAAACAGTTCCCTGATAAGAAGTGTCAATGTTCACCACCATAACCATTTCATCCCATCTCATTCCCTTTCTGCTCCATCTCACTTGTCCCCAAGAGCGCAGGGGGAAGTGATGTCACACGGGGGCAGGAATAATCCTGTTCCAGTGTGAACTATCACTTTCGCAGTGTATCTACATACACTGCGAAAGCAAACAAAGTAAGAAATGGGTATTAAAAAAAATTCCTCTCCGCCGGCTATCCCGGGATACGAGGCATCCACGTCCAATCGCTAAACTCTCAGCTGATGAGGTCATGTGAAACATCAGCTGATCCCTACCGGCCAATCAGATTATTAAGGTCCTTGCAGCAATCGAACGTCTTCTCCTCGGGGCCTGGAACAGCTGGCGGAGAGGTATTTTTTTTTATTTTTAATACCTTTTGTTCACTTTTATTTCACTTTCGCAGTGCATGTAGACACACTGCGAAAGCAAAACTACAGCCCTGACATGTCACACGGGAGGAACAAAGGAATCTTCCTCCCCCATGTGACATCAATTCCCCAGGCACTCGCGATTATAGTTACTGGAATAGGCATTGTCTGAATTACAATGTGTATTCCAGCTCCTTATAGTGGTGCCTAAGGGAGAAAGTGCGGGCATATTTGCGCAAAGAATTGATATGTTCATTCTTTTTACGCGCACGATTTCTCCCATAAAAGCACAATTTCCATTCACTTTGCCACCAAACACAGAAGCAGAAGCAGATGCAGTATTGCGGGAAAAGCGTGTTTAAAAAGATGCGAAAATTACGCTGTGTGTGAACGCAGCATTACCATGTATGATGGTGGCTGCTGATGTATTTTTGTAGTGTTTCTGTACTGATGAGGGTTGTGATGTTGTGTTTCTGTACCTTCGGTGGGTCTGGTGATGTATTCCTGTGCTGTTAATAGGTTAAAATCCTGTATGCACGTAACAATTCATAAATTGTAAGCTTACTTGATACATTGCTACGTTAATCAAGTATTCTGCTGTCTGACAACTTAAAGGGGTTATCCGGAATTTCTAAAACAAAACAAAAAATTGTGCCTAAGCACTAACAGGCAGGAAGCTGGCACCTACCTGCCTGCTGTCCTCAGCACCGCTCACCACTGACCGAAACGATCATAGACCGCTCCCGTCAGTGATTTTGCGGCTTCCGGTGACGTCATGACTACAGAGGGGAGGATTCTTCCCCTCTCCCCCTCTGTCAACCATCGTCACAGCCGACGTTGCCCTGATTGACAGCCGGCTCCCCTAGTCAGGTAGCAAGCGTGACGTTGACCGTCCCACCCGTTTCAACTGAGCAGACCAGAAGAGCCGCCTCTGCTCTATGTTTACTCAGCCTTGCTGTCCCTAGCAGCAGCAGTCTGTGACCGCCCTGTGCCCACCCTGTGCCGGGGGTGAACGGCAGTGACTGGCGTTGGGCATAACCGGCAGGTAGGTGCAGCGATTGCACTTTTTTTTTTTTTTTTTTTTTTTTACATTAATCCCAGATAACACCTTTAAGGGTTGCTATGCTTTTATTGGTTAGGAGCATTAAAGGGGTTGTCAAAGTTTGTGATGAGTCTGCAGTCACTCTCTGTGTAACTGTGACTGCAGACTTCTGAATTTTCACTGTGCACACACTGTCAGGATTCTCTGATGCCAGTGGTGAGAGTGGGAGGTCATGAAACCATGAGTATGCAATTTACACATCCAGTCACATGCCGACTAGACATGCGAGGCCTCGATCAATGAAAATTAATTGAGTGAGGCCGGACACATCTTGTCAGAATGTGCCCAGAAGTATATAAATTGCATATTTGTGCTCACATGACCGTCCACTTTTGTCATTGGTACGGGAGAATCCTGAAAGTGTGCAGACCACGTGCTGTGAGAATTCAGAGGCCTGCAGTCCCCTAGAGCAGGAGTCCCCAACCACCGGGCCGCGGACCAGGACTGGGCCTCCGGGGTCTGGGTGCTGATCCACACCGCCGCAGACCAGCACTACACATTGCAAGCTCTGCGGCGGCTCCCGGAGTGATGTCACCGCCCCCTGCAGCATTACGTTCCCTCTGTGGTGTTTTCATCAGCTATGTGAATAGAACTACATGAGAAGCCATCGGTCAATCACGGTGCAGAAGCCAGGCCCTGATTGGCTAGTGGCTTTTGCACTGTGATTGGCACGGCTGTTGCACTGTGATTGGCTGATGGGTTCTCATGTAGTTCTATTCACATAGCTGAGGAAAAGAAGAGAGAGGACGTAATGCAGCAGGTCCTGGGAGGGGGGGGGGCGGTGACCAAAGTGTGTGTGTCATAGAGATGATGGGGGCTGAATAAGGAGGATGTGGCTGAAAGAGGAGGCTGGGGGCTTGAAAAGCAGGTTGTGGCTGGAAGAGGAGGCTGGAGGCTAAAAGAGGAGGCTGGAGGCTAAAAGAGGAGGCTGGAGGCTAAAAGAGGAGGCTGGAGGCTAAAAGAGGAGGCTGGAGGCTAAAAGAGGAGGCTGGGGGGGGGCTGAAAAAGGAGGCTGGGGGGCTGAAAAAGGAGTCTGGGGGCTGAAAAAGCAGGTTGTGGCGTGAAGAGGAGGCTGGGGGCTGAAAGAGGAGGCTGGGGGCTGGAGGAAGCTGGGGGCTGAAAGAGGAGGCTGGGGGCTTGAAAAGCAGGTTGTGGCTGAAAGAGGAGGCTGGGGGCTGCAAAAGGAGGCTGGGGGCTGCAAGGGGATAGAGAAATAAGACATTCCCCGCAAATAAGATGTAATGCATCTTTTGGGGAAACAGGATACTAAACCCCACCCCTTCTACATGGCCCCGCCCCATATGATCAAAGCCCTGCCCCCTATAATACCCCCGCCAGGCCACGGAGAAATTATGTTGCTTGACGCCGATCCCTGGAGCAAAAAAGATTGGGGACCCCTGCCCTAGAGGGACTACAGACTTTCATCTTATACCTGGTCAAGCCCTTGAATTTTAACACTAAGCACTGTAGCCCAATCCTAACAGGGTGTAATATACTCACAGCCAGGATTCAGCTCTGCTTGCTAGTTCCAGCAGTCATCACATGAGCACTCCTCTCTTATGCAATTTTCATACTACCGTATTTTCCGCTTTTTAAGACGCACTTTTATTTCCCCCAAATTGGGTGGGAAATGGGGTTGCGTCTTACAAAGCGGACAGTGAAAAAATGGGGTGAAAAGTTAAAAAGAACTTTTCTTACCCAGCGGCTGCCGGCGGCGACTGGTAGCAGGCATGGTTCCGGTGGGGCAATGCAGCTGGCCTGGTGGTCGGAGGTATGCGGGCGGCATTCTTGATGTCCGGTGCGGCGGCAGCGCCATTGTACAGGCCGGCGCCATTGTACAGGCCGGGCGCCGGTGACGTGTTTCCGGTTTTCAATACAAGTTTCCCGTTTGCAGAGGGAAACTTGTATTGCGTGCCTGTGTCTGCCACACAGGACTTCAAGAAAATGGCCGCGATGCATGCGCAGGCTGCAATCCGCGGCCATTTCTAGACACTAGAGCATGCATTGCCAGACTGGCAACACATGCTGGGAAGTAATAATGGCGGCGCCCACCGGAGACCGGTGCAACACCCCCGCAGCTCCTGCCTTGGCCCCCAACCTCCGTGGAGCACCGGATACCGGCGCGACACCTCCGCAGCTCCTGCCTTGGCCCCAACCTCCGTGGCTCCCTCGGTAAGACTTGGGGGGGGGGGGGGGGGCTATGCACCAGGATGCATGTCCCCCATTCTGGGACATACGGTATATCAGGAGGGCTATTAACCAGGATGGGGCATGGAAACCAGAATGGGGGCATATATATCAGGAAGGGGCATATATACCAGGCTGGGAGCATGGATACCAGGAGGGGGCACATATACCAGGATGGGGGCATGGATACCAAGAGGGGGACCATATATCAGGAGGAAGATCATATACCAGGATGGGGGCATGGATACAAGGATTGGGACCATATATCAGGCATGGATATCAGGAGGGGGCACATATATCAGGAGGGGGCACATATACCAGAATGGAGAAAAATATACCAGGATAGGGGACATATAAACCGATTGACACTGGCATTATAAGACAGATCCCATTTTACATTAAAAATTATTTTTTTTCTCTTTTCCTTCATCAAATTTGGGGGTGCGTCTTATAATCAGGTGCGTCTTATAAAGCGAAAAATACGGTATATCATATATTATGGTCATGTGACAGATTTTCTTCCTGCTTCTCTGTTTTTCACTGAACATTGAGAGACTTAAGTAGAACAGCTCGTCAGCATGTGACTATAAGTATGCAAATCACACATGAATGATTAGCCACATCACATGATGACTACTCAGACTGCTTGGAGGGGTGGAAAGCGCCAGACTGAATTCGTTCCCCAGATGCTAGAATACTAGATACACCTCTGAAAAAAGACACCAATGTAAAGTTGAACTTGGTGCAAACAAAAAAAAAAAACACAAAATTGAGTTGATATAAAACAGGTGCAAATGTAATAATGAATTGGGTTCAAAGTTCTCATACTAAAGTGTACCCAATCCACAGTCTACATTCAGACACAGTGTTTTTGCTGCGTTTTTTATGGATCAGTTTTTGCAGTGACTTTGGGCATCCCAGCAAAGTCAATGTATTTCAAGATTTGTTATTCAGATACAACACTTGTGAGGATTCGCTTTATGGCTCAAAAATGGATCCTCACAAAGAACGAGCATGTCAATTATGTGGCGATATCTGCTACGCTAATTACTCACCCTCCCCACAATCCCATGGTGATCTCCAGCGATGTCCTCTTTCCCGGGAGGCTGCAGGACCTGTGAGTTGTTTGTGCGGTGTTTCTAGGACCTGGCAGTGCACCATGTAAAATGGGTAGGTCCTACAAGCACCAAACACAAACACACAGGTCCTGCAGTCTCCTGGGGATGAGGACATCACCAGAGCTCACTGAGGGATCATAGAAGAGTGACAAAAATGTATGTTTGTCTGTCTGTCTGTGTGTCTGCCTGTGTTCCCCTGAAAACGCTGAAAAAAGCAGCACAAATGGATGATGCGTTTGTGATGCTATTTTGCAAAAAGAGGATCAATTTTTCAGGTAGAAACTGCACCAAACCCCCCACAAAACCCAGCAAAAACGCTGTGTCTGAATGTAGTGTAACACACACGGCTATCCAGAAATTAGTGACCTCCCTTCTTGGCCTACAGGTTTCACAGACTAACTGACATGCATTAATATTAATACATCTCTAGATTGGAGTAGTGAATATTGAAGGCCATGTTAGAAATGGATCCAGGTCACTATGCAGAGCTGTGTGTGTGATTACGGCCTGTGACCTCACTCCGGAGGATAAGTATGAGTCAGCAGCTTACTGATTGGGGAGTGGAGACATCGCCCCTCTTCTGGCTGGATCACATACAGAGCATTGTTTTGGTCTTTACTTAGTTTTTTATTACAAGACATGCCATTCACTAATCATGTAACTACAGCATTTTTTGGGCAGAAATGAGCTTTTGTGTGAATATCAATATGCCGTGACCAAACAACCCATTTAATGGCCAAGATCCGCCAGACTGAATGGACAGTAAAGGCGACAAAGAAGTAAAAGTCAAGTTCTTATTTGTCAAATATTAGATATGAGAAGAATGATTTTTTGTTTCTGGAAGAATGGTTTCGCCATTGCAATATTGCTAAAAAGAGATCAGCCTGGATCAACCACACAGATAGTTCCAAGTGGAATGCTAAAAATCTGCAAGTCCAGTAACACAACAAAGGCTCAGTGATCACTATGCCAAAAACAATAATACGGTAATAGGAAAGCTTCTAAATGGACCTATACAATGTAATTATCTAGCAGAAACAGAGCTATATTTATATACTATGGCTTCATATTAAAAAGGTTCCGTGCACAGGACTGCCATGTGTATATGCCTGCATCTTAAATCTTTCGATTTGCTTTAGAAATTAAAATTATAAATTTACACCAACTTGCCTTAAATGGCTGTGGTAAAATTGGTGCCACAAAAGGACAGGCCTAACCCATGCAAAGATGCTCAGCGGTTGTGGATCCTCTAGGCCCACTAGCCTGGGGGCACATGGGACCAGGTTAAAAAAGGGGAACATGGACAGAAAAAAATAAAAAATGCAAAAATAACAGTTTATTAAAATCCTATGATTAACAGACAGATATTGGACATTAAGCAGAGTAGAGAACATAACAGATGAGCATAACCCAAACAGCATGGGTAGATGGCAGCGTAACCGAAGACATGTGACAGACGGCAAAGTAGTAGAAGACTACAGAAGCATAGCAAAAATACAGACGACTGTAAACAGGTGACAAGATTGCTACAGACTGCTGGCAGACAGCACAGGTATGGCCACTTTACACACACCAACTTATCTGTCCAACTTCTGAACAACTTACTGGTTGCAGTGAAATCATGGACACATTGTTCCATTTGTACACAGCCACAAAATGGAGCAATGTGTCCATGATTTCACTGCAACCAGTAAGTTGTTCAGAAGTTGGACAGATAAGTTGGTGTGTGTAAAGTGGCCCTTACTGACGAGTCGAGGCAGGTAACAGGATGCTGGAAACCACTGGCAGATAGGTACTAGCATTACTGACCTCAGGCAGATGACTCTTAGGAGTTACATGGAAGTCTGACAACCTCAGAAGCCGCACCAAACTGAAGGCGGACATGAGACAAGTTCCAAGGACCTGGGGCAGGTCGCAGATAGGTCTCAAGCTCAACAGAAGCCACGATGCAACACAACAAACCAACTGCAGCTTAGTCCCTCAGAGCCCTCTAAAACAGGGTTAGTCTCCATCAAAAGCAGGGCCCAAGTGTGAGTTCAAGAAGACCTTAAAGGGGTTGTCTGCGATTTAATGCTGTGTACGGGTGTTATGTTTTTGAAACCAATAAAAATAACTGGTTTAAAGGGGTTGTCTGGCTTTCCTAAAATCTATGTTTACATCTTGGCTGTAAAATGCTAATAGTTTGTAATTTACACCCGGTTATCTAGGTAACCATGCAAAGTCCTATCAGCATTCAGCATGTGGAGGAGCAGCTCAGCCCTCGTCCATAGAAGTGTTGTTTTGGAGCTTGGCTGTATCATCACAACTGGTCGTTTACACCCAGACTCCAACAAGACCTCCCCTGTCTCCAGCAGGACCACCTCCATCATTTATGTAAACACTGATTGAACCGCATTACACTGAGCGGTAAAGAAAAGGGACAAATCCCCCTGTATTCACAGCAAGCGCCATGAATACACTGAACAGCTAATTCTGGCCAGTGCTTCATAGGTGCAGAAGAGGCGGCAACTTAAAAAATTGGAGGAGATCAAGAGACAAAACGATAACATCCAGTGGGGCGTGCAGACACCAAGCAAGGAGGAGGAATGCAGTCCCGAAGCCCGCCTTCCAGTCTCCGACTGGAGACTGTATGTAACTAAATATGTTATTTTTCTCCCTCTTTATAGGGTGCTTTTATATTCAATCTTTCTTTATTGAAAAGGAAAAAGATAAGGGGGGGAATGGGGATTCATAGGAACAGCAGTCATCACAACTTATGATAATAAAGTTACAAACCAGATAATCAACAGATATCTCCAATAACAGCAAATCATTCTAGGCTGAACATGCAGCTTGAGTGGTCTCCAAAAGGTATCTAGAAGACTAATGTTCATAACTCTACTAGTCTATCTTGGGGTTGTCCATCAGTATTTATTAACCAAAGCTATCTAATCATAAATCCTGTAATGACTCCCAAAAATTCCTTTAAATGTTGAGATTTCTTCTCTAGGTTAACAAATTTTCAACTTGTAAAAATGCTCTTATTTATGTTGTTAAAGCTGGCATATGGTAAAATAAGCTGATTTAGGTTAGGTCAGGGATCGTGAGCATAGTGAGCTTCACAGTATTGGCTCACCCTTCCAGTTGAGCATGTAATGAAACCAAGCCCATTACCTATGCCATGCTCATTCCCAAAAGTTATGTAATTAGGTCATGTAAGACTTAAAATCCTTGATTTTCTAAAGGGAAAGGAAAAAGAGGGGAAGAAGAGAATAAGAAGAAAGAAGAAGAGAGAAAAGGTCTAAAGAAGGGCTCCTTACTGAACCACTGTAGCTTCATATTTTCTCAGTGACTCAAGCCGTTAGGTTCTGTCAAATTAACCAGTTACTCAGGAAACATATTTCTAAAAACTGGAGTGTCAAGAAAAAGGACCCAGGAGCTCCATAGTAGCAGGTATTTATCCCTAGCATCGGTGACATCTACTGTCAACTCCTCCATTCAGCGAATCTTGTCCATCTCCTCAGGCCATTCAGCCAAATCAGGGGTATGAGAAGTCTTCCAGTGCCTGGGGATGACTGTCCTTGCTGCCGTTAAAAAGAATCAGAGTAGGTCTGTTTTCTGAGATTTTATGGAACCAGGGAGTAATGATAGTAATGCTATTGAGGGTGTTCGTATAGGTTCCTGTCCACTTACTGCCTTATAAAACTCAAACACCGAATTCCAGAAAGGCTGAATTTTACTACATTCCCACCAAACGTGGATCATCGTCCCTCTATTGGTCCCGCACCTCCAGCAGCTATCCGGGGTTTGTAGTTCCTCTCTTGCGCCAGGCAGGCCATTGACAGCTTATGGTGTGAAAAGGCAAGCTATAGGGTGCTTTTAGAGCAGACAGGGATGGTTAGGGGAGGAGCCAGGATGGTGTAGGAACAGGTAGATATAGGTTAGAGGGGTAAAGTGACCTGAAAGGTTCCCTTTAAGTTTGGCAAACATGCAAAAGAATAAGAAATCAGGAAGGGGCAAACACTTTTCACACCACTGCACATCACACAGAAGATACCGGGGCTGGAGCACATACAGTGTCTTGCAAAAGTATTTACCTCCCGTGGCTTTTTACCCATTTTGTTACAGTACATCCTATGTTTAATTTTTTTTTTTATCCAATTTGTGTGTGAGGCATCAGCAATAAATAGTCTAAGTTGGGGAAGTGAGTTAAGTAAATTGAAGGCAAAAATTAAATGTATGTGGTAAACTAAATAAAAATTGCCATGTGCATATCTATT
This sequence comes from Allobates femoralis, assembly GCA_033576535.1. NCBI lineage: Eukaryota > Metazoa > Chordata > Amphibia > Anura > Aromobatidae > Allobates > Allobates femoralis. The sequence continues at coordinate 648,504,321 of JARQOC010000003.1, forward strand.
CACCCCTTTGAAGACCCTAAAAAATTCTGGTGCAAGCAATTATCTTCATAAGTCACATGGTTAGTGAAAGGAAGTTCACCTGTGAACAATTTGTCACATGATCTGTCAGTATATACTCACCTTTCCAGAAAATCCGCAGAAGCTGCAACACCACTGACCAAACAACACAATGAAGACCAATGCGATTTCCAAACAAGTCAGAGACAAAGTTGTTGAGAAGAACAAGTCATGGTTGGGTTCTTTAAAAAGATCCTAATCTCGGAATATTCCATGAAGGATCATCAAATTCATTAACATCAAATGGAAAGGACATGGCACTACAACAACAATAAACCTGCCAAGACAGAGCCGCCCACCAAAACTCTCAGCCCGGCACACAGGGTATTAATCAGAGAGGCAGCACAGAGGCCACAGGTAACCCTGAAGGGGCTGCAGACTTCCCAAGCAGAGGCTAGAGTATCTGCCATAGGACCACAATCGGCCATAAACGCCATAGAGCTGGCCTTTTGGGCCTTTGGTCAAATGTAAATTTTTAGTTTGAAATAGAAAACAAAATGGTATTATGGTGCTTACATTACATTATTTTGACACTCAGGATGATTTGAGTGAGGGATTAAATAGTCTGTCTGGTATAGACAAAAGGTACTGACCTGACAGACTTGACCCTATCCAACATGACTATTAGACATGGAAGATTGTTTGAAATCAGTTTTTAATTTTTTTATATTTATTTTTTTTTGTGTTTTTTTTTTGTGAAGCGGGATAGACTATATTGTTTGGTGATTCAGGTTTTGTGTTTTTTTGAGTATTGATTTTTTTTCATTTATTTTAACATGATCTAATAAATTAATCATTTTAAGAGTTATTCTCTATTTTTAGTATAATCTTGAAACCATCACTGCACTAATGTATGGCAACCACCACCCCAACAAATCCAAGCACCGTTTCATGTGCATATTATACCCTGGGGGTACACATCACATAGACACTACAACTGCAGCATGTACATCACATGAGAAATGCTGGGGCACCAGCATAAACCTGACATGTGAGACCCTGGAGAATGAAGCATATACTGTACATCATATGGGAGATGCTGGAACTGCCACATATACATCATAAAGGAAACACTGGATCTACTGTCATCATTGAGATGGAAACGCAGAGTGCGCCAACTCTGCCAATAGAGTAAGTTCTCTGTTAGCACTAGCCAACATCAGGACGTAATCCTTTACTGCATGCCACATGTAGCGTTATGCACTGAATACTGTGTGCAGATGCTTGCTGTGTAATGAGGAATTAAATGGCTGGCAGCTAACAAAGCAGCACTGCCGGCCTGATCACTGTGGTCACTAGGAATCTCCCAGTGGGCCGGAGGTAACAAGACAGTACCCTTTAGAAAAAGGCATTGTTCGAGGTGCAGAGAGTCCAGTTGGAGAGCCATCCTTTAACCAGTAAAATCAAGATTCTCCGATTTAGCAACTTGGTACAACCACTGGCATAAGTCTTTAAAATCAAGTTATATATCCTCTTCAAAAGTTATATTCCCATAACAAACTTTAGGTGACTTTCTGACAGCATATTTTTGCTGAGCAAAAAAAAATGCAGCTTCTTTCAGTTTTAGCAAGTTAGAATTTATAGAAATCTCAAGCAAATTGTGCTTTTTGGTACTCTACGTAAACTGACCTACGGTGCGTGTTTGAAATCCACAACATGCCTATTTGTCTTGCGGGTACACTGAGATTTCTGCGCAGATTTTCCCTATAGAATTCCAATATTTGCAAAAAACTGTTCATGTTAAAAATGCATCTGTGGTTTTATGGTATTTCTACAGCAAAAAACACTAAAAACACATGTAATCGAATTCCCACAACAATAAAGTTTTATTCAAAACCAAATAGCAGAAAGTATCAAAATCAAAGCAGCTTCATTTAAAATATGACATACCAAAGAGAGAAAAAAAAAACACAGAATTAAAAACGTGCTAAAAATGCTATGAAAAATACGCAAGTAACCTAACTTTCCTAATAGATGACGAAGTGCTGCAGAAAATTTGTAGCATCAAAAACTCCCAAAATTCTTATTGTTAGATTGACCTTAGGCGGCCGTCACACGTATCTATATCGTGAGCGATATTGTAAGCGATCACGTGCACGCGCAATCGCTAACAATATCACTCACATCGCTGGTGAGCTGTCACACAGGCAGACTCACCAGCGATGTGGACCAGCAAGATCGCTGGTAACTATGGTACACATCGGGTTACTAGGCGCCGCGCGGCGCTTAGTAGCCCGACGTTTACCATAGATACCATCTCCCAGCATAGGCTCTGCCGCTGGGAGATCATTCATCGTGGTGTCACACACCACGATGAAGCAGATTGATCAAGCGTTTATCGCTTGATATGAGCTCCGGCTCTCATATCTGCGATGTCACGATCAAGCGATTTTACATTGTAAAATCGCTTGATCGCACGCAGCGATGCACAAACGATATCGCTTAAGAGATCAAAAAGCAGATCGCTTAAACGATATCGTTCGCAATATTGAACCGTGTGACGGCCGCCTATGGGGGACATTTTACAACATCTCGAATAGGGTCAGCTGAAAATATTTTTATAAAATCTGTAGGGTGTTATATGGTGATCCTCTGTCTAAGGCTGCCTTCACATTAGCGTTTGTGTCTGCATGCTGATGGCATGCAGACACAAACGCTGTCAAAAGCAGGGTCCAAATGATGTGTCCGCAGCGGATAATGTCCGCCTGCGGACACATCACTAGGGAGCCCGGCAGCCAATCGGCGCTGTCCGGGGGCGGGCCGGGGGTGGAGATCAGCGCCAGAGATCCCCGCCCCCCGGCCGCCGGTAAGCACCGGGACGTGTCGGCGGGGAGAACAGCTGATTTGACAGCTGTTTGAATCTTCCCGCGCCGACACTGAGAGGAGATGTCGGCGCGGGAAGATTCAAACAGCTTTCAGATCAGCTGTTCTCCCCGCCGACACCGCTAGGAGATTACAGGCGGCGGGGAGGAGGAGGACAGCAGAGGCTGAGCTGATCTCCCGGTGGCCGTCGGTGAGCTCCTGTGACATCACCGGCGGCCACCGGGAGATTTTTCAATGGGTCCGCAGCGTTCTCCCGCACTGTCAAGCGCTGAACACTGCGGACCCATTGAAGACAATGCATGTTTTGTACGCTTGGGGACGCTTGCTGATTGTCCAAGCTCCCCGAGCGCACAAAAAATGCAACATGCTGCGTCCCGGGTGCTGATGCTGGACACCGGAAGGAGCAGATATCGTAAGCATCCGCACCCGAACGCAGCAAACGCAGGCACTATGCGTTCCTATGTTAAACATAGGAACGCAGTGCGCATGCGTTTGACTGCGTATGGGAACGCAGCATACGCTGCGTTCCCATACGCAAATGTGAAGGCACCCTAATTCGGTCAGTAAAAATGTATCTGTCAGGTTACAAAGGCCATCTCAAATTACAAATAGCAGGATACAAGTAGGTCTCCACATGTTGCTCTAGTACGCACTGTCTTCCTCTTCTCTCTCCCCGGCCCGGGCCCAGATCTTCTTGTTTTATACACTCATTGACTCCTTTCACAAAGTGCTGTCATTACAGTACCTAAAAGCCACAACTTGTCCTCGGGACTTTAGAGCACTTACGGTCAGAAGAAAATAGTAAATGGAAGCTAAATATATATTTATAGCCTTTTTCTAAATAAACCCAGTGTACGATTACATAAGAGCATTAGGTCCAAGAGAAAACAATAGGAAAGTAGTTCTGCTAATGTTAAGTCTAAGAAAAAAAAGAAAACAAAGGATGTGCATTGACACAACATGGCCTGTATTATCATTTTAGCAGAAACTGTAGGTGTCAAATTTGGGCATTGCTTAGGAACAAATTCAGGATGCCTAAAAATATATCACTTGGTCCTTTTAACATTTACAGAGTGCAATGACCTTATTTGGACAGTTATAGCTGACCACATCTGATTCTTCAAGCAATATGTCTGCTGCAACTATGAGATGGACAGTAGAATATATAGTATGGTTGGAAAAAAAAAAATACATGTGTCCATCAATTTGAGCCAACTGAAAGGAAAACTGAATTAGTCCTTGCCGGTAATTCCTTTTCTTGGAGCCTTCCACGACAGCATTGGAGGATGTCGTCCACGCCCTATTGGGGGACAGGAACACAGAGAGGTTAAAAGCCCCTCCCCTTCCTCCGTACTCCAGTGTATTACCAAGATCACCTGAAGACATGGATTACCTGATATAACCGGAGCCAAATACCGACAATAAGGGGGGGGAACTGATGCTGTCGTGGAAGGCTCCAAGAAAAGGAATTACCGGTAAGGACTAATTCAGTTTTCTCCCATCGACTTCCACGACAGCATTGGAGGAATACCACCGATACTCCTCAGGGTGGGACAACTGCCTGTAGGACTTTCCTACCAAAGGACAGATCCCGACTAGAGGACAGATCTAACCTATAGTGGCGAGAAAAGGTGTGGAGGGACGACCACGTAGCCGCTCTGCATATCTGCTCAGATGAAGCTCCAGCCCGCTCCGCCCAGGATGTAGCAGCAGCCCGAGTGGAATGAGCCTTCAACCCCACCGGAGGAGCAAGATCTTGAGCGACGTAGGTCGAACAGATCGCCTTCTTGATCCAGGAAGCGATGGTAGCCTTGGAAGCCTTCTTCCCTTTGTTTTTCCCAAAATGCTGAACAAACAGGTTCTGATCTAATCTCCAGGAAGCGGTCACTTGGAGATAGTGGAGGACGGACCGACGGACATCCAAGGTGTGAAACGCGGCCTCAGCTGCATTAGCAGAAGAATGACAAAAGGACGGGAGCACCACTTCCTGGGACCGATGGAAATCCGACACAACCTTAGGAAGAAAGGACGGATCCAACCGAAGCGTAATGCGATCATCGGAAACCACGAGGTAAGGCGCCCGGACCGAGAGCGCCTGCAGCTCCCCAACTCGCCTGGCCGAAGTAATGGCCACCAAAAATGCCGTCTTGTGCGAGAGAGATGGAAGGGAAGCAGTAGACAAAGGCTCAAAGGGATCCTGAGAAAGCCCTTGAAGAACAATGTTCAAATCCCACGAAGGGACGAAAGGCCGAAGCCTGGGACGCAGTCTACAAGCAGAGGTAAAAAATCGTTTGATCCATCGATGGGCAGCAAGATCCTGATCAAATACGGCACTGAGAGCTGAAACCTGGACCTTAAGGGTGCTCGGCTGAAGGCCCAAATCCAAGCCTCGCTGCAAAAAATCCAAAATGAGAGCCACATTAGGATGATGGATATCCGGAACGGAAGGAGCACACCAGGACAGAAAGCGTTTCCAAACCTTCCCGTAAATGGCGTTCGTCACGGGCTTCCTGCTCTGCTGAAGCGTGCGGATTACTGCTTGGGAGAGGCCCTTGGCCGTCAGGATCTCGACCTCAACAGCCAGGCCGCCAGATTGAGCCACTGAGGGTCCGGGTGAAACAGAGGACCCTGGGATAGCAGGTCGAGGTTGTGGGGCAACCGAATCGGACCCTCCAGGCACAGGTCTTGGATAGCGCCGTACCATGCCCGTTTGGGCCACAGGGGAGCCACCAGGATAGCCGTCACCCCCTCCGCCCGAATCTTCTGCAACGTCTTGGGGAGCAGCGGGATCGGAGGAAATGCATACACCAACCGGAAGTCCCAGCGATGGGCGAAGGCGTCCAGCCCCAGAGGATGGTCCGACCGACTCAGGGAAAAATATGTTGGCACTTTGGCATTTGCTCCCGATGCAACCAGGTCGATTGATGGGACTCCCCACCTGTCCGTAAGAGAGCGAAACACGGCCGGATGGAGGCTCCATTCGCCAGGGTGGACCTCCGTGCGGCTCAAAAAATCTGCCTGTACATTGTCCGCTCCCCTCAGATGAACAGCTGACAAGGAGAGAAGATGGCGTTCTGCCCAGGAAAATATTCGTCTTGCGAGCACCTGCAAGTGGATGCCCCGAGTACCACCTTGGTGGCGCAAAAAGGCAACCGTAGTCACATTGTCCGACAGAACCTTGACGTGACGCCCTTGTAGGATGTGAACTGCAGCATGAAGAGTCTCCTCCACCGCTAGAAGTTCCCGGAAGTTCGAAGATTGACGACTGATTGAGAGACTCCAAACCCCCTGGAACGGCACGCGATCCACCATCGCTCCCCAACCGGACCCGCTGGCATCCGTAGTTACGGTGGTCACTGGAGCCTGCAGCCAGGCCACCCCCGTCCGGAGGTTCCCGGGATTCATCCACCAGGAAAGGGAGGCCACCACCCGCCCCGGGGTCTGGACCCGAGAGTTCAGGGAATCCTGGCGCCTGTCCCAGGAGCACAGAATGTGTTCCTGAAGCAGACGGGAATGAGCCTGAGCCCAAGCCACTGATGGAATGCAGGCCGTCATGGACCCCAACAGGGACATCGCCTCCCGCAAGGTGGGAGACTCCCGAGCCCGGAAGCGGGTCAGTTTGTCGCGGAGCAGAAGCTGGTGTGCGACAGGAAGGAACGAGGTCTGTTTGGAGGAGTCCAGCAAGACTCCCAAAAATTGACGGCGGGTCGCCGGAACCAGTTCCGACTTCCGAAGATTGGGCACCCACCCTAGACCCTGAAGAATCTCTAAAGTTCTGGACACATGGGTGCACAGGACCTCTGCCGAAGGCGCCACTACCAGCATGTCGTCTAGATAGGGAATCACGCATAAGCCCTGGGACTGGATGAATGCTATCACCTCCCCCATGAGTTTGGTGAAAACCCTGGGGGCTGACGAGATCCCGAACGGCAGCACATTGAACTGATAATGGCCCGTCCCACCTGCCCCGGAGATCGCAAAGCGCAGAAAGCGTTTGTGAGACGGGTGAATGGGGATGTGATAGTACGCGTCCTGGAGGTCGATGGTGGCCATCATGTAATCCTGACCGATCAGGGGAATCGCCGAGCGGACAGATTCCATCTTGAATCGCCTGTAAAGAACATGACGATTGAGAAGTTTCAGATTGAAGATGATACGGGGCGCCCCGGAGGGTTTTCGTACCACAAACAACCTGGAGTAGTGCCCCTGGCCCACTTCTCCCGGAGGGACCGGAGACACCACGCCGGAACCTAACAGGTCTTGCAGACCCGACAAAAACAGTGTGCGAGAGTCCCCTAGAGGAAGGGGAGTGATCCGCAGACATTGAGGGGGCTGACTTTCGAATTCCAACCGCAGACCCTCCCGAATGGTCGAGAGGATCCACGGGCATGAGGAGATTGCTTCCCATTGGGGAAGAAACCTCAAGAGCCGCCCCGCAATGGGCCCGGCGTCACTGCTTAGAGCCCGGCTGGCCCCCCGCCCCCTGACTTCGGTGCTAGGGGAGCAAGATATTACGGTTTTTGTCACCTTTCTGGTAAGCCCAGCGACCGGACTTCCCCTTTCCCCTATACTGGGAGGGCTGGCTACGCTCGGCCCGAAAGGACTGCTTCCGAAAGGGCTTCTGTTCCGGGAGACACTTTTTCCGGTCTGACACCTTTTCCAAGATGTCATCCAATGCCGGACCAAAGACATAAGACCCCTGAAAAGGGATGCCACACAGCTTAAGTTTAGACGTGACATCCTAATTCCACATCTTAAGCCACACAGTTCTGCGAGCTGTGTTGGACAACACTGCGCACCTGGCGCCAATGCGGACTGACTCCGCCGAGGCATCAGCCAGGAAGCCTGTAGCACGTCTTAGAAGTGGAACGGAATCCAACAGCTCCTCCCTGGAAGTACCCTGCAGGATGTGATCTTCCAGCTGGGAGATCCACCTAAAGAGTGATCTGGCCACACATGTCGATGAAATGTTCACCTTCAAAGACATAGCGGCCGCCTCCCAGGATTTTTTGAGAACACTCTCCATCTTACGATCGAGGGGGTCCTTCAACTGGGAGGAATCTTCAAACGGTAAGGCGGTCTTTTTCGCCACCCTGGCCACCTGGATGTCCACCTTCGGAACGTCCCCGAGAAAGTCAGCACCCTCCAAGGGGAACCGCTGTTTTAACTCGGAAGGGGTGATCAGCCTATTTTCTGGCAACTCCCACTCCCGCTGGATGAGCTCCCGGATGACCTCATGGACAGGGAAGCCCACCTGCCGCTTAGCCCTCAAGCCACCGAACATGGCGTCCTGCACTGAACAAGGGGGTTCGACCTCCTCAACTCCCATGGTGCTACGGACAGCGTCCAGCAATTCTCCCATGGACTCAGAGGAAAAATAGTAGTGTCCAGAATCTCGTGCCTGTGCAGAGGCAACAGAGGCAACATCCTCGCCGTCCTCAGACGCAGAGCTCTGGACAGCTGCCATGAAAGCCATCGACTCACAGTCCTGGAGCTTCCTCTTTTTTGGAGGGGAAGGCCTGGATGCTGCAGCAAAACCTGGCAAGGCTGAGATAGAAGCCTGTACCTCCTGTCTAACTGCTTGAACTTCGTGTCTAACCATGGACCGGAGTTCCTCAAGCAGGGACGGGGATTCTTCCCTCACCACACCGTCCGTACATGGCTGACACAACTTCTTTTTGTAGGAAGAAGGAAGTTTCATGCCGCAGATGCCACATTTTCTGGATGGGGTTTTGCTGCTTTTAACAGGGGGGCCCTTGTCTCCCTATAGAAAAAGGGGGAGAAGGGGACCCAGAGTGAGTGAAGGGATCTAAGCCCCTGACCGCAGTGACCACCCCCAATACACTTACAGGAGCTGGGGGAACGCTGGGCTCTGCAGAGGCAGAGGAGGAAGATCTACCACCCTCCATCTTCAGGGATCTCCTTACCTGGGTGTAGTCTTCCGGCGGGTACTTATCTCTAAGCACCGTGCCCCCAACGTGGAACAGCTGTTCCCTCCCTCCTCCCGGTCACTGGCCGCAGGCAAACGCGTGCGATAGGCCTGCTGGGTCCCTGGAGCCGTGCCCAAGCAGTCACCGCGCGCACAGGAGCCGCCGGCCGAAAACCGGAAGTGACGTCACCCGAAACCGGAAGTGACGTCGCGGCACTCTCGGCGCGCGCTCCCGGGACCGCAGCTGGAGGAGGGAGACGCCGGAGAGCTGAGACAGGCCTCCGGCGCTCTGAAAACGGCCTGCTTTGCCCCGGAGGACGCAGGAAGGCCGCCAGGTCCCATATGGGAGCCCCGAGAAGGAGGAGGAGGACGCCCCCGACGTCCATCTCTGGCCCGGCCGTAAGTTCACCCAAATGCTGCCCCTGCCGGCCTGACAGCACTGGAACCTCTCCATGCCCCAAGGGGGACAGGAAGACACTGGAGTACGGAGGAAGGGGAGGGGCTTTTAACCTCTCTGTGTTCCTGTCCCCCAATAGGGCGTGGACGACATCCTCCAATGCTGTCGTGGAAGGCGATGGGAGAAAGGCGAGGGTGTCAAAGGAGGGAGTGTAATATTTAGAACTTGGATTTCCTTTTTTGATTAAAGGGACTGTTGGGTCATTTTTCAGTATAATAGTAATAGTACCCTTGAATAGTGTTTGGGCAGACCTTTCAGAATATGTAAAGATCATTACTGTACTCTGTACTCTTGCTTTAAGCACCTGTACACTCAGCAGGCAGCTGTAAAAGCAATTGACTGGACTAGTGATAATAACAGTATGTGTTATTTAAATATCCACGCCTATTCAAGTTGGTATTCTGTCCGTCCCCTCTGTGCTGAATTTACCCTGACTCCCAGGCTTCTTTAGACTGCTAGGGAGGGGTTAAGAGGGGGGAGGTTTTTTTGCTACAACTCCTGTAGAAACATCATTAGCCTGTTCTGCCTGTGAGAGATTTATTTTTATATGAACATTTGTATTCCTGCATACATGTAATGTGTGTATCTGCTGAGCAAATGATCAAATGTTCATATAAACACAAAGAAATATCTCAGAGCACACACTACACTCATGCCTGAGATGCACATCTGACATCTTCATTGTGTGTATCTGCTAAGAACACACACCTCTTCCCCCCGTCTGCAACAAGTGCCTGCGCCTGGAGAGCCGTACACACAGAATACAGAGTCAGAGGAGGGCAGGGCAGTGCAGTGATGCATGAATATTCATTCGTTGGGGAGTGGGCAGCAGAGAAGCAATTGATCACTCACTGTGATTGACCAATGGAATGAATGATTTATTTTGAAGTTTACACAGGATATGAGGGGAGTATAAATAAAAATACATGAATAGAAGACCTTCACTAGAGGAATTAGAAAATATGTTTTTTATCCCTAGAAATGCAACTTTTTCTTTTGATTGATAAAAATCACCCAACATTTTGCAGTAATTTTCATAATTCATGGCATAGCATGTAAATGCAGACTAAAGGTTGAAGGGCAACAGCTAGAAAATACCAGTACGGTAAATGCTTTTTTATTGCCAATAATTGACAATTTGCCTATAGGGAAGAAAGGTCAACCTGTATTATTTTAAAGGGAACCTGACCCCTCCAAATGACCCCCAACTCTATTAATACCTGTCCCTGCACCCTTAAAGATCATTAGCAGCTGTCCTTTTGTGTAAAAAAAAGCATTCAGTAACGTTGGGAAAAACGCTATTATAAACTTACAAGTCAGGGACTTCTTCACACTGAATAAGTATCACAGGGCGTTCCCTGTGAGACTCTAAGCCGTTCTGACCTGCTCATTATCACGCCCCGATGGGCGTGATAACTAATCCTAAACCTCCTCGCTCTGCAGAAAGGGCGTAATAGCCGGTGTGACGCTATTTACGTCACATCCGGTCCTTGTGACGTCTGTACACCCTTTAGGTGTAAGCCGACAAGCCGCCCATGGTGAGGTCGGCTTACACCAAAAGGGTGTACAGACGTCACAAGGACCGGATGTGAAGCAAATAGCGTCACACCGGCTATTACGCCCTTGCCTTTGGAATTTTCCCAAAATCTAGGACCTATGTGCAACTGCAAGGGCTTGTTGGAGAGTTTGTTGGAGCGTTTACTGCACAAAAGGTGCAGATGTGTAAAATTCACAAGCCCCGCAAAGCTTATGGGAATTCTGAAGTGTTGTGCCCATGCTGCGTTTTTCTGCTGTTGAACAGGTGCAGATTGTGCTGCAGAAACATCTGCAGCATGTCAATTCTTGCAGTGGATTTTTCAATATTTTGCCAGCCCTCCCACCCATAGAATGCATTCTGCAGGCACAATTGCGCACCATTTCTGCACCAATTCCACAACAGGTGCGTTTTTTTGGCACAAGGTGCAAATTTAGTGCAGGAAAATTTGCAAGCAAATACCCAGAATCGGCGAATAGTCCAACCATTGCACCCATTATAGTTCCACCACTGGTACAAACATGACCAAGGAGAACACATAGGATCTTTAGAACTGGTTAATTCAGATAAGAGTCATTTTAGACGTATCTGTCAAAAACATGGCATTTCTCTACCAGACAATACCCCAATCTGCTGCACACTCACTACAAAAACAGAATAACAAAATAACAATGAAAATGTTCTAATAATTACAAAGGCAAGTACCCTAAACGCTGAAGAGAGCATAAAACCGTCTGTACACAGCAGTGCCCCTAATTTTGTCAGCGTCTTTATGCATAATAATATTAGCACTGGAACACAGAGGGAGTCAAGTATTAATCAATGGCTGAATGAGAGCACAGTGTACCGAGAAGGTAGAACCGCAGCCACAGGCTGTACTCTGGAGTACAAACAGTGACAGAAGGCAGTAAACAGGATTTGTACCTGTCACCTAACCTTACAGGAACATGAGAGGAATGCAGAGGTTGCTACATGGTAGAAGAAAGCTACAGGGGGTGACATAGAATGTTTTTGTTATCTATGGCCACCACATCAGCGCTCCAAGTCCATAGGTTAGAAATTATACAACTTCTGTTCTTAGTCTATATTTTTATATGTCAATATATGTAATATTACAGAATGGTAAATCACAATGTATAAAATAACTACAGTGCAGTCCATTTAACATAATGAACAAGCTCTCTCTGGGGACCTATAACTTGAAGATACAAAAGTATATCAGATAATAAGGCAGGAAGGTTAAATCTCCAATGCAGAGTGTATTATCTGATGGAAGCAGGCAGATGGACAGTATTAGGCTGCGTTCACACATCGCGTATTTTGCGCGTTTTTTTACGCGCGTATTTGCTCCAAAAACGCATGTGCGTCTGCGTTTTACAGCAAAGTGAATGGACATTCACTTTGTGCCTTGCAGACATCGCGTAATTAAACGCAGCGTTTTTGGAGCAAAAAACGCACGCTTAAAAAGAATGACCATGTCAACTCTTTGCGTTTTTTTACGCGCGCGTTTCCATAGGCCCCATTATAAAAACGCGCGTCTAAATGCGCGATTGAAGTAGAAGAGAGTTGTTCTCTCGCGTATTCTTATCGCGTTTTTAAACGCGCGTTTTTCCCTTGAAAAGACGCGCGTAAAAAAACGCGATAAAATACGCGAATGTGTGAACGCAGCCTTAAAGTGCTGAAGGCCTTTGTAACTTCTCAGCTTGCTCTAAACAAAAACAAATACAGCATCTACAGGGAAGACACAAGTAATCACATACCACAAAGTTAATGGCTCAAGAACTTCTGAATAATACTTTTTGAGCATCTAGACAGAAGCTCCCAACAGAATGCTGACGGAGAACTAGCACATGGTGTGAATCCAGAGTAAGTAACAGTGAGAAAAGGGTAGGGAAAGGCAGCTCACCGGTATAATTCAGTCCTGTCACGTCCTGGAGTTATTGTCCGCACGGAAACCGCCCTGGCATCGGGCACGATAATCAAAATAAGGAGAAAGATCCAGCGGAGAATTTCCGGAATGCTTGTTTATTTGCTATACAAAACCTCCATAAAACAGCGGGGTGTGCATCAAGCCAGAGTAAAGGACGGGTTACACGCTTCAATGTGTCGGAGAACCGACCAACGATCCGACTTGACCTAGATCACTTGAACGTTGTTCAATCACCGCTGGTGAAGTGTCACACGTACAGATATCGAGAACGACGCAGCAACGATTCCGCGACAAGCTAACAATACTTGCGGTCGTTTGGTCGCCTATGTCCTTCAGTTCTGAATAGGCGAAGTCATAAACGGCATCGTTATCAAGGTGTCACATACACCAATGCTGCAGGTTGGACAGACTATCAGCGACTAATTTATGGTCCGATTCATAAACCTGCGATCAACAATCACCTGACTTATCGCTGGTCGTATTGACATGTCACACGCAACGACTTGGTTTTAACGTCTCAAAACTCGTGACGGGCCCTTAAAGATGCATTCAGACAAATCCACAATCAGAGTCTATTCCAGTTATTGACCATTGTAAACATGCTGATAATCACCCGAGAAACAAACAAAATATTTATTAATTTGGATCCCTGTCAATTGTGACATAAAAATCATAGGCATCATCATCTTTCTCCACACTTCTATATTCCTCCAACCATCCAACCAGCTGCAAGACTTCGCCCGAGCATTCCCCATTCTCTGGAATTCTGCACCACAACAAGTCCGACTGTCCCCTACATTCGAAATTTTCAAGCAGAACCTGAAAACCCATCTCTTCAGAACACCGTACAGCCTGCAATGACCCTACCGCCACTGAACCTGGCACTCCACCACCACCAGAGCTGACCCAACCTACTGTGTCCCTCCCCATTAACCCTTAAGAGAGGGGTGGGGGAACCTAAGGCCCCAGGGCCGAATACAGCCCTCGATAACTTTTTTTGCAGCCCCTGGGCAGATTCCTGGGGATCACAGTGCTCAGGCTGGCAGACGCGTTTTGCCGACTGTCTACCCTTTAAATCCAGCTCTGCAGTGATCTATATGCCCCAGCCTTGCTCCCCCCCCAGTTAGGTATATGCCCCCAGCCTATCCTGTGATGTCTAGGGCTCTAGCAAACCTGGAAAAGCAGTTGATAAGCAACATGACCAATATCACCCACACCAAAAAGCAGCTCCAGCCACCACAGTAGGGGTGGGTTGATTGTTTAACCAAATATAGCGGTAATTTTCAAGTTGATAATTTTGTACGGCCCCAAATGATTGTAGAAATTTACCAAATGCCCTCGGCAGAAAAATGGTTCCTCGCTCCTGCCCTAGAAAGTAAGCCCGTAAGGGCAGGGTCCTCTCCCCTCTGAACCAGTCTGTCACTGTAAGCTTGTTCATAGTATTTTGTACTTGTTTTGTATGTAACTGTGGCACCCCAGGGTCCGGTTGCCACAACAGTGTTATCTTCCCCGGGGGACCATGCTGTGCTTGAAAGCAAGGGAAGGTACCCACAGCAGGTGAACCACACACACAACACTTCCCCAACGCCAGCCCAGAAGGGGGAGCTCAGAAACCCGACCTAAGGGGAGGTCCCCTCCTATAAACTCTGTCTGGGGGCGGGGCCAGGCAGTTCAGTTCCTAGGAGAACTGTGAAGAGGTCCCGGGACATAGACTAGCCATGTGTGAGGGTACCCGGACATATAGCAGTGTAGGACCTAGGAGGATCTGAGGAAGTGGAGGAGTAGGTCAGGGTAGTGGAGCCAGTTCTGGCTCGCCGCAGTACCGAGCGCAGGAGCGGACACTGGAGTCCAAGGTTGTGAAGGACTCTGGGCCCAGCAGCCAACACCTGAGGGTGAGATATTCTATGTCGCTCGCCCACCACAAGGCCCAGGAGACACAGCAGCACCAGAGAGCTCAGGGAGAAGTTGCCAGCGGAGATAACTCAAGAAGGGCTCAGGCTTCCTGTCATATGGGCCGGAGACAGCACACAGGAGCTACAGGCAGCCAGGACCCACCAGAGCAGCACAGTAGGAAGGTCTCAGAACTCGCAGGTGTGGAGGACCTCAACTTGCTCCCAGGCTCTGGACCCCTAACACCTATTGTGGACAGTACCCTGGACGAACCTACTATTCCCTTCAGTAAATGTAACGGAGACTACAATCCCTGTGTCTGTCGGTTATTTTGCACGCTAAGTCCTGCACCAATGGCCTACTACCTCCATAGACTCTAACGGTTGTCCTGGGGACCCTCTCCTCCCGTGGGGAGCTACACCATCACAGCTACAACTCCACCATCCCCAGAGGCCCCGCAAAGCAGCAGCGGACCCTACTGGTGCCTTCACAGGTGGCGTCACAACAAACTTTTTATTTTACTTTTATTTTTCTTTCTACCCCTTTTCAATCCCTTTTTTTACTGACCGCCCAATAGGGGACCACGGACCAGGTCACGCCACGTGACAGCCCCAGACTCTCGAGGACATAAGAGGGTCCGGCTCAGAGTATCCCACGGCCGCCGCTGGGGCGAGTCATAACCCATTCTCATGTACAGCACCATGGACTCAATTGTACTCTATAAATAAATAATAATAACATGCAGCACATTAACCTGTGTATTAACAATCATTCTGTACCCAGCAGTATTTGTTGGCTGGTCAGACAGTCAGTAAAATGCACTTATCGGCTTCTTTATAGTCGAAAATGGCTTAAGATAAAATACTCATTTTCTACAACAAGATATAATTTAAATCTGTAACAAGAACAAATTTTGGCTCATCTCTCCCTCTACAAGCAGCAATATCACATTGAGAATGGGCACAGATCTAATGAGGTGCCTGCTATTTCCCACCTCTGTATGGAGATTGGCCATGCACAATAGCCTTATGACAAGCTCACTGCATTTATGGGCCCTTGAACATTTGTCCCTGAGCAGAGGTAAGCATAGTCCCCTTTAGCATACATTGCCTTTCCCACTCTTTGCTAGCACTTGTTTTGCTGCCTTGCTTCACTGCTCAGGAGAACAAAGGTGAAAGTACATGGCATGTAATAGAAAGGCTGCCAGTGACTAGTCAGCACATTACAGCTCCTAGACCTGTGCTACTTATTAGTGGATCCTGTTGATTTGTTTTGTAGGTAGGATCTGTGACACTTATGTCTCTGAAGGCTGACAAACACTTGCTCAAATGTTTGACCTCAGTAGAGAAATCCAACTGGACAGGTAAAACCTGCCATCAGCCAGCCCCAACTTTATCTATGGCCTCATTGCAGGTCTAGGCCTTTATGTGTCTCATATATAAATGACGGGCAATCTGTTTCATATAATGGTTACTGGCCCAGTGCAGAAATCCATAGAAACCATCTGCTGCATCAAAATTCGTTTCTATGGTGGCTGATGGGATTACTGAAGATTGATAACCACCTTGGCCTGGAAAGGGTATGCATCGCTCACATTCACAGGTCCTGGTATATGTAATCCAGACGGAAGACTGAGAAGTTTTACTACATGACCAATAGATCATCCTCTCAATTAACTATCTCAAGACCCATGAACTCAGCTGATCATATTAATAATTTGTCTGCAATTCCAAAAAAGGCACCTGTCAGCTCTTCCTACATATCTATTTTAGTAAGTGTATGCAAAATTCATAATATAACATTTATGGAGCATATTTTCTTAAAACCTCTGCATTGTGCCATTCCTCTGTCATGCCTCCTAGAAGCGTATAAATAACGTAGCAACTGGGCGATTCTAGGACGAAGAAGAACAGTCTGCAGCAATCTATCGGTGGATGCAAAGTCAAACAAACTTGAAGGAACCCACTTGAAGAAAGTCCAATAGGTAAAAAGAGACTGTCCAAAACCCGGGTGAAAAAGTTTAATCTGCCATATAAAAAAGTAACAACATTTTGACCTATAGAAAAAGGTCTTTTATAAAGTACGGTACGTGTCTCTTCTTACCAACAGAGCGTTTCTATTCACCCTGACAATAGGAAGTGTCCACACAGCCATTTTATGTCAACACACCCTACTGTCAAACTAAGAAAGAAAGCCCACTTGAGTCATGCATTTTCAGGAAGAATAGGAGAGGAACGGTAAATGCACAGCTCCAGAAACACGTTTTCATAAGGAATACAAGTACAAACAAAAACTTGCCAGAAGGGATGATGGCTCCTCTTTATAATATCCTGTAGGGATTGTTGGTTGTTTTATTTCCTACAACCCTGTATTAAATTTCTCCACGTACCTGCAATAAAACGTCAGACATCACACTCCCATGGGTTGGGCTTGGGATGGTATAAGTAGAATGATGCATCATTCTCACCTGTCATCTTTCCTATGGTTGACACTTTCTTTTGAGGTGGGAAAGGTGTTGTAGGTGGATCAGCCACAAGCTGCTATAATGTAGGAACCATACTGGAATCATAATTATAGGAACACAAAGCCTTGGTACCATGAAAGTACTGGCATAGCACAATCCTCACCTCAGACCAGTGGCTCCCTTTGGCTTCTCACAATATAGGTGCATCTCAATGAATTAGAATATCATCAAAAAGTTCATTTATTTCAGTAATTCAATAGAAAAAGTGAAATATATCATATAGAGTCATTACAAATAAGAATGATCTATTTCAAGTGTTTTTTTCTGTAAATGTTGATGATTATGGCTAACAGCCAATAAAAACCCAAATGTCTTTATCTCAGAATATTAAAGTAGGGAGAATGAAGGGTTTAAAAGCACGCTACCGTATTCCACGAGACATCAAAGGGTGAATATAATATTGATTTATTAGTCAATGTGTTTCAGGGCTCCCTGAACCTGCTAATATGATATTGATATGTCCTGAAGAAGGGGCCAGGGAGACTTGAAACGGGTTGACAAATAAATCAATATTACATTCACCCTTTGAGGTCTCATGGAATACAGCAGCGTGGTTTTTAACCCTTCATCTATATGCTACACACTGGGGACTGCAGCAACTGATCTGCTTTTATAGTGGTTGTGCCTCTTACAACCACACAAGGTGAAGCCTCTGATACATATTTAGGTAATATGTTCTCTCTCAGACCCTTCATCCTCCCTACTTTAATTTTCTGAGATAATGACCTTTGGGTTTTCATTGGCTGTAAGCCATAATCATTAACACAAATAAACACTTGAAATATATCACTCTGTGTGTAATGACTGTATATAATATATGCATTTCACTTTATTTATTGAATTACTGAAATAAATTATCTTTTTGATGATCTTCTAATTCATTGAGATGCACCTGTATGTTATCCTTCTGAACAGAACTTTCAGTTTGCATTTAGGCACAGAGACAGACATACACTAGATTAGTAATTCAGCAAGAACATATTGGTCCAATCTTTGCAGTCAAAGGCCATAAATCTTGTAAACCCTTCCATTTTATACTACAATATTATATGACGCTGTGCAATATTCATTTACCTAGTGACTCCTGGCAGAACATCTGATAAACCTTCCATAATCAAACTTTATTCATTGATAAAGATGTTCTTAGCAGAATCAGTCTTGCTGATTTCACCTTGATCTTGCAGTAGAGGTCATAGCCTTCACATTTAGGGCTCACTCCCACTTGCGTATAAAATGGTTGAGTGCAATGTGAGAAAAAAAATTGAATTGCGCTCGAACCAATGTTATTCAATAAGGCAGAGCTGCTCTGCAAATGTTCCATAAGGGAAAAAAGAATCGTAGCTTGCTATGTATATCGGACAAGACTCGCCAATACAAATTTAGGGGTGCAAGAAAACAAAGCGGATGTCACATGGAACATCTGTATGCTGTTGTTTTTTGTAGATATATGACTATTGCGTAGTAATTTACAGGACCAGTTACATCTGTAACTGGTCCTGTAAATGATTATAGAATATGTTACTGAACAAAAACACCACATTGAGTACAATGTCATACAGATACTAGTGAAGAAAAAATATGCAAGTGAGGGCCACGTCACACACAGAGATATCTGAGCAGATATTGTTCGCAGATCTCTGGTTGCAGTGAAATCATGGACACATTGCTCCATTGTACACAGCCACAAAATGGAACATTGTGTCCATGATTTCACTGCACGTGCCCTAAGGCCGCTTTCACACTAGGGTTTTATTAAAATTGTGGCAGATACGGCAGATTTACCGCACCTGCTTCCTTGTGGTAAGCCCCATGCATTGTCTATGGGGCTTGCGGCAAGTATTGTCGCAGTTCCAGCACTTGTGAGCGTGAAAAAAAAGGCGGTCAGTAGCACTTTTTTTCACGGCCGCAACTGCTATAAGCACAGCAATACCGCACTTGCCGCAAGCCCCATAGACAATGCATGGGGCTTACCGCAAGTGCGGCCATTAGGTGGCAGATGCTGTCAGACTTTTGGGATGCTGCTATCATGGTGCGCCGGTCACTCACTGTGTCACCCGCCGTGTCTTCTGCTGAATCACAGCGCTGGCCGCAAGGCGCCGCGTCTGCTGTACTTTCACAGCGCCAGCCAAAAAGCGCCGCCGGACGATTTCTGGGGGGGGGGGGAGGCAGCCCTAGATGAGGGCTATACCAACAGCCCAGGGGGCACTTGCCCCCCCGCCACCTGGGCCAGTCCGCCCCTGCCTACATTGCTGGTGTCCCCGGACCTGACTAAGGTAAGGTGCACATATTACTTGTACTTGGCAGGAAAATTGCAGCAAACAACATACAAGTTGTTTTAAATGTGTTGTCACTTGAGGTTTTCATTCATTTGAATGGTTGAAAAAAAAAAAAAAATCTCTCAAAGATTTGACAGAAAGATGAAAAAAATAATACATTAATGGTTAAACTACATGTGCAGGAGGGATCAGAAATTTCACTGTTTTTGCTGGGACTGAAAAAGAAAACCTGTAAATATGACGAGTGCCTTGTTGGCCCGGGGCTTCCCATACCATCCAGATCGCCCCCTGCCCTCCATTACAATCGTCATGTCACCACATATTGCACCCATTCTCTCACTACTCCAGTAGGTGACAGCCCCTGCCATCCCGCCCTGAGAACCAGCAGGAGCCTGGCCACCTGTGCCCTCATCCCTAGTGATGCCCCCAGACAGGAGGCAGTGCCCGCGGAGGGAGAAGCTGTCACTGCCCCATCACATGGCACTTGTCACACACATTACTTACCTGCTAGGATGGCTTTGCCCGGGTGGGTGAGTTTGGCTCCTCCGGCTGGTGCAGCGGCTGCCAGGGTCCTCAGCCCACTCGGGACAGCGAAAGGGGACACATGGGCAGGCAGCAGCGGGGAGCCCGGTCTGGAGATGGACATGGCGGCTGTGACAGGAGGGAGGGACGGCTGACAGGGTCTGGGGTTTGGGGCTCAGCACGGGGATTCCGCTGGTTCCGGCAGCCGCCGTGTCCGGGATCCGGGGAGGGGGTGGTGCTGGCGGTTCTGCCTCCCGCCCTGAGCCGCGCCCCGTCCTGGGTCCTGCAGACAGCACCGCCCTGGGGGAGGACCGAGGAGAGAAGCGACCGGGCGGGGAGTGACGGGACCGGCAGCCACAGGGGGCTGAGGAGGAGTAACACTCCGGTATAACGTCCTGCTCCAGACTCTCCAGAGGCTTCATAAACAGCAGCAGCTCTAGGGACCAAGTCATTGTGCCCTGCCCTGGTCTCCTCACAGCTCCAGTATGAGGACTTCATTATCACTCAGGAACACACGGTGCATAGTGCTACTTACAGAAGCCTGGAGTCTGTCAGCAGAGTTCAGACTGTAAGAGAACAGCCCCTGACAGGAGGCTCACACCCTGCCCAAGCCTGGAGTCTGTCAGCAGAGTTCAGACTGTAAGAGAACAGCCCCTGACAGGAGGCTCACACCCTGCCCAAGCCTGGAGTCTGTCAGCAGAGTACAGACTGTCTGAAAACAGCCCCTGACAGGAGGCTCACACCCTGCCCAAGCCTGGAGTCTGTCAGCAGACTACAGACTGTAAGAGAACAGCCCCTGACAGGAGGCTCACACCCTGCCCAAGCCTGGAGTCTGTCAGCAGAGTACAGACTGTCTGAAAACAGCCCCTGACAGGAGGCTCACACCCTGCCCAAGCCTGGAGTCTGTCAGCAGAGTTCAGACTGTAAGAGAACAGCCCCTGACAGGAGGCTCACACCCTGCCCAAGCCTGGAGTCTGTCAGCAGAGTACAGACTGTCTGAAAACAGCCCCTGACAGGAGGCTCACACCCTGCCCAAGCCTGGAGTCTGTCAGCAGACTACAGACTGTAAGAGAACAGCCCCTGACAGGAGGCTCACACCCTGCCCAAGCCTGGATTCTGTCAGCAGACTACAGACTGTAAGAGAACAGCCCCTGACAGGAGGCTCACACCCTGCCCAAGCCTGGATTCTGTCACCAGACTAAAGACTGTCAAAAAACAGCCACTGACAGGAGGCTCACACTTTGCTCTAAACCTGGAGGCTATCAGCAGACTACAGACTATCCAAAACTTCCTCTGACAGGAGGCTCACACCCTGCCCAAGCCTGGATTCTGTCAGCAGACTACAGACTGTCCAAAAACAGCTACTGACAGGAGGCTCACACTTTGCTCCAAACCTGGAGGCTATCAGCAGACTACAGACTGTCCAAAAACAGCTACTGACAGGAAGCTCACACTTTGCTCCAAACCTGGAGGCTATCAGCAGACTACTGTCGGGCCTCACGGGACGGGGGGTACTCGGTACCGGAGCGGATGGTGCCGGGTAAGTCACGGGTGGCTTGGTCCGGACCGTGTCCCGGGCTCGGCAATAAAAAGGGGTATTTACAGGGGATGTCACTCGTGACGCCACCCACTTGATGCGGCCAGTGATGGGGGCCGCCGCCGATGCTGCTGCAGAACCTCCGGGGGTGATGTGATGGCAGCGGAGATGGTGTAGTTCCAGTGGGAAGAACTGTATCCCCCAGGGCAGTAAGGGTTAAGTCTATGGTGAGGTTGTAGCACACTTACTTGCAGACGCTGCAGGATTTCTCTTCCTTGCTGGTGCTGACAGGCTTGTGGCTCTGCATGTGGGAATCTGCTGCAACCTGTATGGGAGGAATGGTCTGCAGATAGAGACTGACAAGAGAGGCCAATTCAGGGTTTTCCGTGTCTTTTACTCTCGATTCTTCAAGCAGTTTACAAGTCAGTTGCAGTTCTTACAGTTCAAGCACAGTTCTCAATACACGGGTACATTCTCCCTCTCCGGGTTCCCTTTGCTCTGCAGCCAGGCCTCTCTCTGTGACCCCTCACACAGTCTTTAGTGTCCTTTCCAGGCTGTCTACGGTCTCCGTCTGTACGGGTGGTGTGTGGTGCGCTGGACAGTATGGCGGTGACTCGGACCCCTCGTGGGCCCTCCTGGTTGTCACTGAGGTGCCTGTCCTTTGGGTTGGGGACCCTAACGTGGAGCTGTGGTCCCCCGTCGTGTTGTTTGGGGATCCCGGGTAAACTGCGGTCCCCTCTAGAGCCGACACTCTACTCAGCCCAGCCTCCAGCAGTCCTCAGCACGAGGCTCTACCAGGCTCTCTCCTTTCTGTTTCTCTCGGTATATAGGAGGGCTACTCCGCCTGCAGTCAGTGGCTTTAGCTGCTGTCTAGGGCACGGGTTCCACCGTCCCTCTCTGTTCTGTCACACTCCTGGTGGCATCAGCGTCGGATGGGCTTTCTCTCCCCTCTGGCTCACACTGGCTCAGTACGGATTCTGCGCTCCTAGGCCTTGCGCTCACAGGACGTGTGATTGTCTTTCTGTCTGTGCAGCTCAGCTTCTGGTCTTTGCATCTCGGCACCTTGAGCTTACTGTGGCCTACTCCTACTGACTTCCTTCACTCCTCCCCCTTCCTATATACTGTCAAGTCACCTGACTACAGGTGTGCCCAACCCATTCCTCTGATCCACCACCCCTCAATCTCATAGAGTATCTAATCTCAGGGCTGGATGTTAACTCCTTCTACACGTGGGTTGTGTAGGCTGTGAGGGTGTTGGTGTGCAACAAGTGTCCTACCTGCCTGGCTGCAGTTCCCTTTTGTGGCCTCCTGGACGCAGGGGCGCCACACTACAGACTATCCAAAACGTCCTCTGACAGGAGGCTCACACCCTGCCCAAGCCTGGAGTCTGTCAGCAGACTACAGACTGTCAGAAAACTGCCCCTGACAGGAGGCTCATGTGGCACCCCAGAGTCCGGATGCCACTATGTCATTATCTCCCCAGGTGTAAATTGGAGACCGGATGGAAGGAAGTCTGCTCTGTTCAGCAGATAATTGAGGTCCAAACAGGTTCAAGGAGTACAAAAGATTTTATTAGCCTCAACGTGTTTCATGCGCCAACTGCACACTTCATCAGGAAATAAAATCAGTTTTTACAGGCACCATCAGTCAGCATCTATATAAAGACACCGGACATGATGTCAAATCATACGTCATCACAATAAGTAAACAAAAGGAAAAAAAAAACTATCTTTCTTCAATACGACAAGTGATATGCCATCACAATAGTGCAGTTCAGATGGGTTTAGGCTGCTTTCACACAGCGTTTTTATGCTGTCCGAGGGGATCAGACTTTTTGCTGCTCCCCTCGGACAGCATCGGATCCAAACTGATGACTGCAATCGGATGCCAAATAGGCATCCGATTCCGATATTTTGCAGCATCAGTCTGGATCCTCTCTCCTATCCCTGCTCCTCCTGTCACCTTTCTCCCCTCCTCTCTCTGCTCCCTCTTTGCCCCCTCTGTCTCCCCTCTTTCGACCGCTCTTTGCCCCCTCTGTCTCCCCTCTTTGCCCCCTCTGTCTCCCCTCTTTCGACCGCTCTTTGCCCCCTCTGTCTCCCCCTCTTTGTCCCCTCTGTCTCCCCCTCTTTGCCCCCTCTGTCTCCCCCTCTTTGCCCCCTCTTTTGGACCCCTCTTTGCCCCCTCTTTCGGACCCCTCTTTGCCCCCTATTTCGCCCCCTTTGTTCTCCTCTTTCCAGGCCTTTAAAAATAAAAAATTCTTCCTTCTCACCTCTCCACGACACCCGCGGTGCTTCCAGCTTCTTCTTCTGATCAACAGGACCTGGCGTGATGTCACAGTCACATGACCGGTCACCGCTGTAACCGGTCATGTGACTCAACTGTGACGTCAGGCCAGGTCCTAGACGCACAGAGCGCTGGAGGCATCGCTGGATCGTGGAGAGGTGAGAATGAAGATTTTTTTTATTTTTAACCCTTTCATTTCATTGGATATCACTTCTGCAATGTATGAATATACATTGCAGAAGTGATATTAGATGGCACAGAGCGGTGTTAGTGTACTGAGCATGCTCAGTGCACTAACATCGGGTCCGAGGAGACATGAGCTGTTTCCTCGGATCTGCGCTCCATAGGCCCCATGTTATTTGGCGCGGATCAGGTCGGATCCAATTCGGTCCGATCTGACCCGCTGTGCCAAAGATCGCAGCAGGCTGCGATTTTGGGCACAGCAAAAAATCGGCCAGGATCGGATCCGACAAAAATCGGATGCCAATGAGGCCAAATCCGATGTGATCCGTGCCCATAGGATAACATGGGGCCAAAATCTTATCCGTGGCTGTCAGTTTTACAACGGACAGCCACGGATCACAGAAAATCGCTGTGTGAAAGCAGCCTTACATGTAAATATGCTTCTCTTGTTTGTACATAAAGCTGTAAATACGTAACCGTGCAACCACCAAGCGTATGCACCTACAGAGACTTTACTGTATGAACTTTTAAATATGTTTGAACTTTTATTATCGTTAAAAATGGACCATTATGCCACTGGAGTGGTTGAAGTATAGACTAAAGGGCCCATTATACACTGATATCGTGAACAATATTGTTGCAACGTCACCGGCTTGGTGATGTTGCAGCAATGTTGAAACAACATTGTTGTGCGTGACACGTATCAACGATCAACGATAAGTCATTGATCGTAGATTTATGGCCAGGTCCATAAATCTATCGTTGGTCTCCCATTGGGCGGCCGGCATCGACGTGTGCGACAGTGGGAGACCAACGATGAACGAGCTCCCAGCGCTGCACAGCAAGCACTGGGAGCTGGTAACCATGGTAAACAGCAGGTATCTAGGCAGCGCGCAGCACCTAGTTACCCAGTGTATACCCTGGTTACCAGCCTTCTCCGCTTACAGGATATAATATCCCTGAGGAAGGTGCCAGATGGGGCGCCGAAACGCGTTGGAGTAGGAGAATAAAGAATGAGAATCAACTTTATGAAACTCTGACTCTTTCGCGAGTTTTCTTGGACTGGAGCAGCGCGGACCGTGATACATCTTTTTTCCCATCATCTTTCTGGATTTCACCACGTGTGAGTGGTCGGTGGAGGTCCTGCGGCAGTTTGGAGTACTGATGCTCTTTAAACCAGTTGTGGGGATCACAACTGTATAAGATGAGTGGGTCCATATCACCACCTTAATATCTTGTAGTGTCTCTAGTGATAGGGCACTATTGCACCTCTTGTCCCCCACCCCTCTTGTATTTATACAGGCTGGTATCCAAGGTACACAGCGGGTAACTAGGGACAGCGCTGTCCCTAGTTACCCGTTGTGTATCTTGGATACCAGCCTGTAAGCGGAGAAGGCTGGTAACCAGGGTAACTAGGGGTTGCCTAGATACCTGCTGTCTACCATAGTTACCAGCCTGCTCCCGCTTACCGCAGCCTGGCAGCGGGAGCTAGACATCCTGGAAATAATATTTTATTTTTTTCCACGATGTCGCTGGTCCACTGTTCGCTGGTGAGTCTGCCTGTGTGACAGCTCACCAGCAATCAGTTCACGATGTGGCAGTGGTCCACATCAGTGGTCGGATTACTGCCACATCGCGGCGTGTAACAGGGTCTTTAGTGTATATTCAGCCAATGGTGTAAGGACTAATTACGAGAGTGACTGCTTTTCATTTTTATTGGTTTTTGTATTTTTGAGACTCTGTAAATCTTATATTGTTCATGTTTTTCGCTTTTAAAAAAAGAGTTACCTCAGTCCTGAGTACTGAATTTCACAAGGGGGGGAATGTGTCACCCCAGAGTCCGGATGTGACTATGTCATTATCTCCCCAGGGGGGTAGTGTCATACCTGAGAGCAACAGAGGGACTTCACACTAGGAAAAACCCAAAGCACACAACACCTTTCTCCCTCCAGACCTGAAGGGGAAGACCTAAACCCGGGTTCAGGGTGAGCTTCCCTATAAATTCTGGTCTGGGGCGGAGTTAGTCAGTTCAGTTCCTAGGAGGACTGAGGAAGACATCCTGTGGACTGGAGCAGTGCTAAGCTCATCCCAGGAGAGCCAGACGTAGCTTGAGTGACCCGTAGGCAAGAGTCTGAGGAAGGAGAGGAGAGCCTGGGGAGCAGAGTGGTGTCGAGCTCAACCCCAGAGGAGTAAGCAACATACAACGGACACCAGAGTCCAAGGCTGTGCAGGCCTAACGACCCGGCAATCAATACCTTAGGGTGGGGAATTCCAAGTTCCCCATCCACACAAGTGCCTGGAGGCAAAGCAGCGTAAAGAGCCCAGGAGTAGCTGCCCGTGAACTGGGGCTAATAACGGACTCGAGCTGCCTGTCATACCAGCACGTGCAGGAAAGAGAGGGCCGCAGCTCAGCTTCAAGCAGCAGCAGGGACCCACAGGAGAAAGCGCAGGAGGGAAGCCTCAGAACTTGCAGGGAGAGGAGATCCCCAAATTGCTCCCAGGTTGCTGGTTTCCATCGAGATAATTTGTCCCTGTGTTGGTATCGCCAGTAAAGGATTTGAGGAATCAACAAAACGTGAGTCTGTCTGTTAATGCGCACACCTCCATCTTGCACCCTACACCCTTGAATATCCACTGCCCTGGGGATCAGCTCCGCCCGTGGGGAGCCGCTCCATCGTAGCTGCTGTCCATTATCTCCAGAGGTTCTGCAGCAGTGGTGGCTACCCCTACATAAGCCAAGAACTGCCTTTTACAACTGAACCCAGGGTTATGGAAGCCGGGTCTCGACCCCTGCGACTCCCCAGAACAGCTAAACAGCCTGGTTCCGAGTACCTTACTTCCCTGGGGTGCATCGCTCACACTTTGCCCAAAACCTGGAATCTGTCAGCAGACTATAGCCTGTCCAAAAACAGCCCCTGACAGGAGGCTCACACCCAGCCCCAAGCCTGGAGTCTGCCAGCAGACTACAGACTGTCAGAAAACAGCCCCTGACAGGAGGCTCACACCCTGCCCAAGCCTGTATTGTGTCAGCAGACTACAGACTGTGAAAAAACAGCTGCTGAGAGGAGGCTCACACCCTGCTCTATAACCAGCAGTATGTCCCCAACCAGAAGCATGAGCGCCTCAGCTGCCATCCTGGGCCCTGTTCATATTTGTGCCCTATGTTTAGCGTGTGCTCTGGGAAAGCTCTCGGTGTAGAGCTGCACATGTCCACAGGGTTTGATGCAGATGAAGGCTAAATAAGTTCATGGGTCCAGAGAAAACAGCAAACAGTCATCATAAGCATCCTAGTCCACACAGATATCTCAGGGACTTCTTAAAGGGAATCTGTCAGCAGGTTTTCCTACCTCATCTGACAGCAATATAATGTGGACAAAAAAACAATGAATCCAGGAATGTATCGCATAGATTACTGGCTGAAGCCACTCTGACACAATCAAAGCATTTCGTTTTAGGCATGCAGTAGAGTTGGGAGTGCTGCCTGGGACCACACCAGACTCTCAATAGAGATTGCACATTGACAATGAGGTGTCAATCACAGCAGGGGTCATGTCAAACTGCATGCTTGTCAATGTTATACTGTAATGGTAATCGCTAAGCCATAGAAAAAGTTTCTCTCTCTTTTTCATAAAATATCAAACATAATTTACCAATGGTCAATCTTAACCCTACAATGCACAAGCTGGGTGCAGAGAATGTCCTAAAGTAGAGATGAGGTCCGCGTTGGTGCATAAGTTATGTTGATTTTTTTATGTAAAAGAAACTTTTTTTTCTATGGTTTAACAATTGATATTAGGGACTTGCAAATGTGAGGACCCTTCAACCCCCTTGTGCCTCCATCTTGTCCCCATATGTCACATTCATCTCCCTTGCGTCTCCATCATGTCCCCACATGTCACCTATTATCCCGCTTGTGCCTCCATCGTGTCCCCATATGTCACCCTTAATCCCCTTGTGCCCCCATGGTGTTCCCCCATATGTCACCCTTCATCCCCTATGTGTTTCCCACCTGGTCTCATTTGTCTTTTCCCCATTTTGCGGCCAGCAGTGCAAAAAAAAAAAAATTAAAAAGTACCGCCTCACCTGGCTGAGGTCCAGCGATGTCTTTATGTTTGGCTGCTTCCCTCGCCTCCCATCTCCCGCCACAGCCGCCCGCTCGCAGCTGCTCTTGTCGGGAGAGCGGCCAGTCTCCATAGGATGCATGGGATGTTGCGGCGAACGAAATGATGTCATAAGCTGGCAACTCTTGCCTACATCAGCTGCCAGCCTCTGATTGGCTGGCAGCTGTTAACTATTGCAGGGCCAGCAGGTAACATCATTTCAGCTAAATGTGCGGGACACACATTCACCTGAATTCAGAACCTGCCAAATCCTACCCCTGGGGCCCCATGAGCAGGGATGAAAAAGGAGGGGCCCATTCCGGGCCCCCCTCCATGGCCCTGCTGGCGGGCCCCTGACACCAGGCAGGGCAGTTATGCCCTGATGGCGGCCCTGTTAGAAGGAATCTATTAACAGAACTGTTGTTTGCTTTACACACACTGAGAAGATGCAGAAATACACTATTGTATATCTTATTTTGTATAAATATGTGACTCTTCAGATTTTCAGTTAGTAAAAAATTATCAGCCACCTGAAATGTGTATGTTTTTCTAACTACTGTTTATCAAAGTACAAAGATTTATTTCTTTTTCGCTCCATTGGGAGACCCAGACATTGGGTGTATAGCTTCCGCCTCCGGAGGACACACAAAGTACTAAACTTAAAACAAAAAGTGTAGCCCTTCCCATACTGCCTATACACCCCCTCTAGGAGAAATCCCATCAGTTCTTAGCTTTGTGTTGAAGGAGGCACACTCTGCACTCATCCACTCTCACTTTAGTCTTTCTCACTCTCCCTGGAGAGTGACGGATGGAAGCAAAGTGGATCCCTATGGATCCCCGGCATGTCTCCTTCCCACCTCGGGCAGGGGCGGTTGAGGTACCTATTGTTGGTACAACGGGCTGGAGCCCTCATGCGGTTTTCCTTCTCCACCCCTTAGGGCTCTGGAGAAGTGGGATCGTCACGGGCTTCCATGTACTTTGGAGCTCAAACTCCATCCACAGCCCCTGTGGGATCTGCTGGCTGGAGTTGTGTGGCCCCCAGGGATCGGCCCCTGCACCGTATGAGGTACTCTGTGGGGGGTCGTGCTGCTGCTGCAGTCCGGTCTCATACCTATCAACCCTGGGGGTAATCGCTGGGCTTCTCTGGACACTTGACACAGTCTGTCCGGTCCCTGCTGTGCCGCGGGTTATCCGGTGCTACCTCTGGTTCGCCTATTTTTTGCCCGGGGTCCGGGCTCTGGGGGAGGCGGTTTCGGCCGCCATTGTAGGCAGGCTCGGGCTCGGCCACTCCCCTCTCTCGGGTGGCCCGCCTTACGCCCTATGTGTTTGCCCTCCGGATTCCCGCGCTCCACTGACCCCGCCCCCTCTCTGGGCTCCGGCGGCCATCTTATGCATTCTGCTGAGGCTGCAGCTTCTTGCTCCTAGACCCTGCTGCTTCTAGGAGGGAGCGCGGTATCCGGAGAACACACAAGCCTCTCATAGAGGCCGGTAAGCCACCACGGTTCTCCAGTGGTGGACCCCATCCCTCTGTTTCCCCCTCTGGTGTGTTTCCCTTGGAGGTTCCTCACTTGAGGCAACATGTCTTCCACCAGGAGCAAAGCCCCTAAGGTGCAGACATTTTATTCTTCTTGCACTGCTTGCAAGATTTTACTGCCTGCTGGTTCTGTCTTCCCTCACTGCTCTGCCTGCACTTCTCATGAGGCACCGGCTGAGGTAGAACACGGGGCTCCCCCCAGCTCTGCTACTTCAGAGCCTTTCCCTGGCCCTGAGGACTCGGCAAGGCTGCCTCCTTGGACTGAGGTTTTCACTAAGTCCTTCTCGGACTCCTTTGCCCAGTCTATGACAGCTCTGACCAGGGTTCTGCATGAGACCCTACAGGCCAGTCACCGGGAAAGTGCCCCCGGTCCCTCTGTCTCCCGCCGCAGGTGCTACAGTGAGTCATCCCCTTCCTGGGGTATGGACTCTGGGGACAATACTGGGGTCTCTGACCCAGCTCCCTCTCCACGGCCCCCCAAACGGCCACGCAGAGTGCCATCTCCTGCCTCCTCTCATCACACTGGGTCCCACGCTGAGGGATCTCAGTTTGACGGAGATGAGGATCGGCAGAATTCTGTGAGACCTCCGCCGAGGCCTCTGAAGAAGATCTCTTAGTGGACGATTTAGTATCTTCCATTAATACCGTGCTGGACCTGACTGCTCCCCCTCCCACGGTGGAAGCTTCGCTCTCGGAGGAACTGTATCAGTTTCTTCCTCCGTCCAGGTCTCGAGGTTGTTTTTTGATCATTCTAACTTCCGATCAACTGTACAGAACCTAGGGCTTACCCTGATAAGCGTTTCACTAGGAAACAGAAGGATTCTCGTTATCCTTTCCCTCCAGATGTGGTAAAAGGTTGGTCGGTCTCACCTAGGGTGGACCCACCGGTCTCTAGACTGTCTGCCAATACTGTAATGTCGGTTGCGGATGGCTCCTCCTTAAAGGACTCCACTGACCGACAGATCGAACTTTTGCAGAAGTCAATTTACGAAGCTACAGGAGCCGTGTTTGCCCCTGCTTTTGCAGCGGTGTGGGCTCTGCAAGCAGTTTCGGCCTGCTTGGCAGAGCTCAATGTTGTAGCTCAGGATATTCCGAGGTGGCTACTCTAACATCACAAGCCACCGCGTTCACTGACTACGCCATGTCGGCGGTCATGGAATCTGCCAGCCGTACTGCAGTGGCGTCGGCTAATTTGCTCGCAGCCCGCAGAATGTTGTGGCTGCGAGATTGGAAGGCTAATGCCACTTCCAAGAAATTCCTCCAGGGACTTCCGTTCGCAGGGAGCAGACTTTTTGGAGAAGAATTGGACAACATCATAAAGGAATCCACAGGTGGAAAGTCCACCTCTTTGCCCCAATCAAAGGTGCAGAAGTCTGGCCAGCGGCAGATGCACGTCCAAATTCGGGCCTTTCGTCCCTCTTCAAAGCCCTCCTCCTCCTCGGCCTCCCGTTCAGACAAGGATCAGAAGGCAAGCCGGACTTGGAGGACTAAGTCACAACAGAAGAAGCTGACGGCGCCTGGCGCAAGCTGCCTCCACATGACTCGCCGCCTCTCCCAGCAGCATCCTCGGTCGGTGGCAGGCTCTCCCAATTTGGAGACATCTGGCGCAGCCATATCCAAGACGATCGATGGTTAGTAGATGTCATTTCCCACGGATACAGGATAGAGCTAACCTCGCGTCCTCCGACTCGCTTCTGTCTCTCTTCGCCCCCGCCGGCAAGGGCATCGGCCTTTCGTCAGGCGCTGGACGCCTTGAGACAGGACGGGGTCGTGATTCAGGTTCCCTCCGGGGAACACTTCCAGGGGTTCTATTCGAACCTCTTCACAGTCTCCCAAGAAGGACGGTTCGGTAAGACCGGTTTTGGATCTCAAGCTACTCAACCGGCACGTGAGAGTCAGGACTTTCAGGATGGAGTCTCTGCAGTCCGTGATCGCTTCACTATCTCACGGGAACTTCCTAGCATCGGTGGATGTCAAGGATGCCTATCTACACGTCCCCATTGCCCCTGCACATCAGCGTTGGCTGAGGTTCGCAGTGGGGGAGGAGCACTTTCAATTTGTGGCTCTGCCCTTCGGCCTAGCCTCTGCACCGAGGGTCTTCACCAAGGTGATGCCAGCAATGGTGGCCTCCTGCATTCCCAGGGCCACGCAGTAACCCCATACTGGACGACCTGTTGGTCAGAGCTCCCTCTGTGGATCAGTGTCAACGGAGTATCAATAACTCTCGACACTCTGCAGCGATTCGGGTGGCTGATCAACGTACCAAAGTCTTTCCTCCTTCCTGCTCAGACAAATAAGTATCTGGGCATGGAGTTTCACACTGCTCCGGCTCGGTTCATTCTGCCTTTAAACAAGCAGGTGTCGATTCAGGAGGAAGTCCAGTTCCTTATGCAATCAGGTTCGGTTCCCATCAGACGTCTGAGCACGTGCTGGGAAAGATGGTGGCGGCCATAGAAGCAGTATCTTTTGCGCAGTTTCACCTGCGTCCGCTGCAATTGCAGATGCTGCGCGGATGGGACAAGACTCCTTCTCTCGACAGGCACATCTCTCTGTCACCGTCAACGAAGGAATCTCTCCATTGGTGGCTGCTTCCCATGTCTCTGTCACGAGGCAGATGCTTTCTGCCCCCCTCTGGTTAGTAGTGACCATGGACGCCAGTCTCTTAGGTTGGGGCGCTGTGTTTCTCCACCACAGGGCTCAGGACACCTGGGAGGAGCAGGAATCCACCCTACAGATCAATGTCCTGGAGATTCGGGCCATTTACTTGGCATTACTGGCTTTCAGAGATTCCTGGCGGGGAATCAGATTTGGATACAATCGACAACGCGACCGCGGTCGCTTACATCAACCACCAGGGAGGAACTCGAAGCTCTCAAGCTTGGTTGGAAGTCCAGCGTATCCTTCAGTGGGTCGAGGACAACGACTCGTCCATCTCGGCGGTCCACATCCCCGGGGTGGACAACTGGGAGGCCGACTACCTAAGTCGACAAGGTATGGACGTGGGCGAATGGGCCCTCCACCCTGATGTCTTTCAGTACATCTGCGACAGATGGGGAACTCCGGACGTGGACTTGATGGCCTCTCGGTTGAACCACAAGGTGCCTGTCTTCATGTCTCGCTCCCGGGATCCCCAGGCCGTGGGGGCGGACGCTCTGGTCCAGGACTGGTCCCAGTTTCGTCTTCCTTATGTCTTCCCTCCCTTGCCTCTGTTGCCCAGAGTTCTACGGAAACTCCGGGCAGAATGTCGGCAAGCCCTGCTCATCGCCCCAGACTGGCCCAGGAGGGCCTGGTATCCGGACCTGTTACAGCTCACTGCGGGGGATCCGTGGAAACTCCCGACACGGCCAGACCTCTTGTCGCAAGGTCCGTTCTTCCACCACAATTTCGCGGCCCTCAGCCTGACTTTGTGGCCCTTGAAGACTGGTTGCTGACATCTTGCGGCTTTTCTTCTGAAGTCGCCGCCACCATGAGACAAGCCAGGAAGCCTGCGTCAGCGAGGATTTATCGCAGGGTTTGGAAGATCTTCTTTTCCTGGTGCCGTCTCAAGGGAAGTTCTCCTTGGCCCTTCTCTCTGCCGACCCTTCTTGCCTTCCTGCAATCAGGATTAGATAAGGGTTTGGCTCTCAGCTCCCTCAAGGGGCAAATCTCTGCACTTTCTGTGCTGTTCAACAAACGTCTGGCTAACCTTCCTCAGGTGAAGACGTTTGTGCAAGGGGCAAGTCACATCGTGCCTCCCTACAGACGTCCTTTGGACCCCTGGGACCTTAACCTGGTCCTTGCGGCGTTACAAAAGCTGCCTTTCGAACCTCTAAGGGAGGTGTCCCTCTCCAGATTTTCCCAGAAAGTTGCCTTTCTGGTGGCCATTACCTCTCTTCGGAGAGTTTCAGAGCTGGCCGCCCTGTCGTGCAAGTCTCCGTTCCTGGTGATCCACCAGGATAAAGTGGTGCTTCGACCTGTGGCCGAGTTCTTACCCAAGGTGCTTTCTCCGTTTCACCTTAATCAAGACATTGCCCTTCCGTCCTTTTGTCCTAATCCTGTTCACCAGTATGAGAAGTCTCTGCATACTTTGGACCTGCTCAGGGCTGTCAGGATTTATGTCTCCCGCACGGCTTCTTTTTGCCGCACGGACGCCTTGTTCGTTCTCACGACAGGCCAGAAAAAAGTATCGCCGGTCTCCAAGTCTTCCTTGGCTCGGTGGATCAAGGCTCCTATCCAAGAGGCCTATCTTTCCTCTGGAACGTCCTTACCTGCGGGGATTAAGGCGCATTCGACAAGAGCTGTGGGAGCCTCGTGGGCTTTACGTCACCAGGCTACAGCTCAACAGGTGTGTCAGGCGGCCACTTGGTCCAGCCTACACACCTTCACGAAACGTTATCAAATTCATGCGTATGCTTCGGCAGACGCTAATGTGGGCAGACGGATCCTTCAGGCAGCGGTCACGCACCTATGATGGGTACTGCCACGTTTTGGGTCTTCTCCCACCCACGGATCGCTTTTGGACATCCCAATGTCTGGGTCTCCCAATGGAGCGAAAAAGAGAATTTTGTTTACTTACCGTAAATTCTTTTTCTTCTAGCTCCTAATTGGGAGACCCAGCATCCACCCTGTTGCCTTTTGGGCTTTGTTTTCTGTTTAAGTGGCTGGTGTTATACATGTCGCTTTTATGGCTCTGTTGGCCGATATTTCATGGCCAGACCTTCCTTTTTGGTGTGGGTTTTATCCTCCTTCCTGCTTGTGCACCGAACTAATGGGATTTCTCCTAGAGGGGGTGTATAGGCAGTATGGGAGGGGCTACACTTTTTGTTTTAAGTGTAGTACTTTGTGTGTCCTCCGGAGGTGGAAGCTATACACCCAATGTCTGGGTCTCCCAATTAGGAGCTAGAAGAAAAAGAATTTATGGTAAGTAAACAAAATTCTCTTTTTTTCTCTTTTTAAAGGGATCCTGTGACTAGGAGTCTATACCTCAATTTTTTTTGCTCAGTAAATCCATACTTTGATAGCAGAAATCTATTTTTGCAGTTTGTGAGAAATTCAGCGTTAAAATTGTATGCAAATGCTTTAGGGTTCAGACACTGAATTTACATCTCTCCTGCCCTTCCTATTCATTGTTCGCCTCCTATGTCTGACTTATAGGTCAGGGGGTCAGGGGCAGCAGGTCACTGAAACAAGAGTCTTTTGTTTAGTCTGTACTTAGACTTTGAACAGAACTGGACTGCACCTGCATCTCACTTCACTAAGAATCCAGGTAGAGCCAAGTGGGTATGTGGATGAGCTATCTAAAATGTATGCCCACTTTTAGGATCCCTGACCTGTTCATCTGTAATCTGATTTGTATTTATATAGGGTCATTAATGCCACAGTGCTTTACAGAGCGCTTTACCATCATCCCCAATGATGCTCTAAATTCACTATCAGTAAATCTCTATAGAGTGTGGGAGGTGTAACGATAGCGCCAACAATCCTACAGCAGGGTCGTTGGTGCACTCACCCATCCGGCCATCCTGTGGTTTCTGGCTCGGTCCCCTCTCTTACTTCTTGCTCCTGGGGCTTGCGCATGCCGCACAGATCTCCTGGGAGCGTGTTAGTTCACAAGCACACACACTCCCCGCCTCTTAAAGGGCTAGTAAATGCACTCTGTGTCCACAACCAATAGCTGGAGGACAGAAAGAACTTAAGGCACCCTTCCCCTATGGGAGGTGCCTGAGCAACCTACTGCTTGAGACGCTTGTTTGTTGTCAGATTTAGTTTTCCCTGTATCCTGTGCTAGTTATTTATGCCAGCACACTCATGCCTGTATCTAGTATCTGCCATACCTGTGAATACTTGTTTTACCCACCAGTACCTGCCGGAAGTAGCCATGTCTGCTTCAAACTCAACCTGTGCCATCCTGCTGCTAGTATCTGCCAACAACTGAGTCCATGCTTGCACTCCTGACCCCTGGGGCCAGCTGCTACAGTGCCAAGAGTTCTCCGGAGTGGTACCTGCTGGTTACCTTCCAGTACAAACCTAACATCACCATCAGATGCTCTCATGAACACAAAGTAGTTGTTTAGTTATGCCCCTCCAGGGTGACCCAAGTTTATGTGACGTAGTGGGCCACTCTCCCCAGCGTGACTGGAGGAGACCATAGTCCCCCAAAGAGCACACACAAACACAGAGAGAACATACAAACGCCTGGTCAGTGTTGTCCTTGGCAGGATTGGAACCCAGCACTTCAAAACAACAGCACTAACCACAATGTTGTCCATCTAACTAGTCAGTCCTCTACAAGTGCATCTCAATGAATTAGAATATCATTAAAAAGTTCATTTATGTCAGTAATTCAATACATAAAGTGAAACACATATATAAAGTCATTACAGAGTGATCTATTTCAATGATTTCTGTAGTAATTATTGATGATTATGGGTTAGAGCCAATGAAAACCCAAAAGTAATTATCTCAGAAATCTAGAATATTATATAAGACCTATGAGTTAAAAATATTTTTTTTCAGTGGATGTTGGCCTAATGAAAAGTATGTACTGTAAATGTACTCAATTCTGTTTGGGGCTCCTTTTGCATGAATTACTGCATCAATGCGGCATGGCATGAAGGTGATCAGCCTGTGGCACTGCTGAGGTCTTATGGTAGCACCGGTTGCTTTGATAAGAGTCTTCAGCTCGTCTGCATTGTTGGGTCTTGTGTCTCTCATCTTCCCTTTGACAATACCCCATAGATTTTCTATATGGTTTAGGTCATGCAAATTTTCTGGCCAATCGAGCACAGTGATACTGTGGTTAGTAAACCAGGTATTGGTACTTTTAGCAGTATGGACAGGTGCCAAGACCTGCTGAAAAATGAAATTTCCTTCTCCAAAAAACTTGTCGGCACAGGGAAGTGACGCGCCCCAGGGCCATAGGGCACTTGGAGCCAGGCTTTTGTACTTCCGGGGAGTCACAGGGGTCGAGGCCTGGCTACGTGGCCCCGGGAGTCGGCTAGAGTTCAGGAAGTTTGTGGTTTAGGAATGATTATTGTGAAGCAACCCACGCTATGTGGCTATTAGTAGCCACAGCTGCTGTACGGGACCTCTGGGGATGGCAGCTGTGATGGTTGTGGCGCCCCTGCGGACCGGTCGCCACTAGATGGCACAGCAGCTGGGATTGGTAAATTGGTCTCACCATACACACACCCAACTCACTCCCAATCCTAAGTCTAGGGACTCTATGCCCAGCAGTGGGATATCGGGAGGAGCCAGGTGGTAGGTGGAAAGTTAGAGAAGGACCCGGATAGAGTTGGTAACAACACCAAAGTTCAGTAAGCCAGTCAGCCAAGGAAAGTCGAGGAGTGCAGTCCAGTCAGTAGAAGGAGAGGCGAGAACACCACCAGACAGGACTATGAGGACACAGACCCGGTGGCCTGTACCACTATGAGGCTAGCCCGGGTCCAAGGCTGTAGACCGTAGTGAGAGAAAGAAGGAGGACTTGAATTAGCGAGGACACTGTGGGATCGGGCTGGAACCAGAGCTCCAAATATGAATCCCGACGGGGTGCCAGGTCTTTATGTCCTGTTGCGCCCCACTGGTCGGTGCGCCACAAAGGTGTACTGCACTCAAACCAGCGTGTGTGGTATCCTAGTGGCCAGTGGATGAGGAGGTTTGCACGTGGTTTTCAGTACGCATTCACACACTCTAGAGCAGGGGACTACAGGGTTCAATCCTCTGCTAGGAGACCCAGTCCCAGTGGGAGGAGTTTCAGGACAGAGCAGTGTGAGAGTGGGAAGAAGTTAGATCAGAACGTCTATGGAGAGAGACAGAGGAGAACCCTTCTGGGGAACATACAGGGAGGGCACCCAGAAAGAGCGGTGACCCAGACGAAAAGGGGGAGCCTGAGAGTGTATGCCAATACCCAGTGTCACCTACTGGTCTGGGAGGATCCCAGTCCACGGAACGGAGTACTGGCTCTGGGAGCGGTGTAGTCAGGTCTATCTCTGAGCCGCCAACACCGGTCAGATCGAGGAGTCTTCAGCCTCCCAGTCACCTGTAACCATAACCAATTAAAGAGCCAGGACCCACATAAAATCCCCAGAGGTAGCAGCAATCCAGAGAAGATTCTTAAAAAGGCCTAAAGTTACAGAGGAGAGAGCAGGAGGTCAAGCCAGGCTCCATGCAGGCCAGACTTCATTACTAGGAAGGACACATGGCGAAGCAGAGAGAAACATCTTTGAGAGCCACAGATGAACACCCCATTCATTGGTCACTACCCAGGCCAGCTACCCATGACTGTAGACCTGTTGTTGAACTTTGAAAGTGACCATTAAACCCGTACAGAGACTCAGCTACGTGTGGTGTGTTGTTCTTTCCCGCTCTGAGGGATCAGACAGCTTCTCGCCTGCAGAGCCGCCTTCCAGTTAATACAGCATCACTGCCGTAGGGACATTGCTCTACCTGCAGGGAGCAAGACCAAGCGGCTGCAATAACATCATCCCCAGAGGTCTGAAGCAGCGCTGCTGTCATCATCAGACACTGCAGGTGGCATCACGAACAATTCACTTTTATTATTTTCACTTCAACACTTTCCAGCGACAACCAGGGCCACGGACCCGGATATCGACCACCGGTGTCACGACCCAGCAGCAACGCCCGGTAGTCGAATTCCTGAACTCCTGGGCGACTCAGTCCCATGACCCAACCTCCGGCACAGTGAAAAGAAGGCTGTCGTACTAGGGCTAGGGGACCCGGTAGGTCACCCACTGAAAGCCCGTGACCGCTGAACCTGCATATTCATAGACTTCACGGTTGCCCTGGGGACCAGCTCTTCCTGTGGAGGGCTCAACATCCTCGCTGCTACTCCCATTATCCCCAGAGGTCCCGACTGCAGCAGCGTCTTTCCATTGCCGCACACCATGGGTGACGTCATGTTTATTCCTAAATACTGCCCCTTTTATTGACCGCCCAGGGCCACAGAGCCGGGTCTCAACCCCCGTGACTCCCCCAGCAGAAATGCCACCCGGTTCCAAGTACCCCACGGCCCTTGTGGGCAAGTTAGTTTTGTTCCCCATGGGTGGAGTGGGTCCCCAGGGCAACCGCTATAGTTTATGGCTCTGGTAGGCCTTGGGGGTGCAGGACTGAGGGATACGGAATGACCGAAAGACACAAGGGTTGAAGTCTCTGTTACCTTTACTGGTAGAAATAGCAGGTTCGTCCAGGGTACCGTCCACAAGAGATGTTAGAAGTCCGGGTAGCCTCGAAGCTAGTTGGGACTCTCCTCACCTGGTGAGTTCTGAGGCCCCCCCTATTGAGCTATTCTTGGTGGGTCCTCTCCTATGGATCCCTCACTCTGGCTAGTCTCTGTACCGGGACGAGCCTTAAGCTGCTCCAGTCCACGGGACCTCTTCACAGTCCTCCTAGGAACTGAGTTGTCTAACCCCACCCCAGACCAGAATTTATAGCAGGGGACCTCCCCTTGGACTTGGGTTTCATAGCTCCCCCTTCTGACCTGGAGCTGAGAAGGTGTTGTGTGTGGCGGCTTACCTAGTTTGGAGACCCTTCCCTTGCATCCAGGCATGGCAAGGTCCCCCGGGGGAGCGATGCCATCATGGCAACTAGACTCTGGAGTGCCACTTTCCCCTTGGTTAAATTCAGTACTCCTGGACCGAGGAAATAATAATAATTATTATTTTTATTTATATAGCGCCAGCATATTCTGCAGCACTTTACAATTCAGAGGGTATACAATACAATACAATACAATACAATACAATAATAAAATACAATACAACAGTACAAATATAATACAATACAAACCATATGAGACAAAAAATAGATAAATACATCACTGAGCCCATTAGGAGTGAGGTCACTGCTCGCAAGCTTACAATCTATGAGGAAGTAGGGGAGGCGCAAAAGGTAATAGTAACAAATGCTGTCATATATGGTCCAGCTATTAATATGATAAATAGGGGAAAAGGAAATACTTTTGCACACACAAGGACATAAAATGACAATGACAGTAGAAACTGAAAAAAGTCTCAAAAAGGAAAGTACAAAAATCAAGCATGACAGTCTCGAAAATGAAAAATTACAAAAACCTGGAAAAATTTTAAAAAACAGTCACTACGGCGCTTAGTCCTTCC
Source organism: Allobates femoralis (assembly GCA_033576535.1). Classification (NCBI taxonomy): domain Eukaryota; kingdom Metazoa; phylum Chordata; class Amphibia; order Anura; family Aromobatidae; genus Allobates; species Allobates femoralis. The sequence continues at coordinate 648,544,012 of JARQOC010000003.1, forward strand.
ACCGATGGCTGACGAAAAGTTATTTGTTAAAGTGTCTGTACCACAACCAGTCCTGTGGCCTATTGGTCCATTTTTAATTAAAAGTTCAAGAGATTGTAAAAGTTCATACAGAAAGTCCTGTAGGCACGGTACACTTGGTGTTTGCATTGTTACTTAGTTACTTGAAAACATACATATTCACACGGTTGCATAAACAAAAAAACATATTTACATTGTAAAGCTGGTGACACTTGTCCACCTCTCTTGCTAACAGTCCCTGTATTGGATTGGCACCTGTCCTAATTTACTACATGTGGATCTACGCAGTACACGGGTCTCTGATAGTCTGTCGTGTCTACTACTGGTGGGGTGTGTATGCTATCCACTGGTCTATGTGTGGACCTAGGTGGTATGGGTATGGCAGGTTGGTGCCCTAGGCTCACCATGGGACTGACAGATTCACCAATAGCAGGGGGCTGAATTTCTGGTTCTGCCGCTGGTGGTGGTGTAAAGGTAATATTAATAACAATATTAATAACAAGTTGCTGCTCCTGACCAAATCAATATAGACCAAGCGCCGGCATTGAAAAGTAGTAGACACCAGACACAGTGAGTCAGATGTACACCCTTCCTTGGTCAGACCCAAGCTCCCAGTGTCTGTTTATTATAAGACATTTGGTTTTTACTCAAAAAGGGGCTCGGTCAGCCCTACTCAGATGTATTCATTGGTCCGTGGGCAATAAGGGGCTCGGTCAGTCCATGGGCGGATCCATGAGGTCATCAAGGGGTGTGGTCTTGATCGAGTGTGTTATTCTGTGATTGGTCCGTCTTGCCTGACCTCCAGCTTCGGTGATTGGTCAGACTTCTTTGGACTCCATCTTGCTCTCAGCACATGGTGTGATGTGGCAGGAAATGGCAGCCATGTTTAAATCACAACTTATACAATGTAAAATAATACACTCTATATATCATTTCTCCCATGCCCTTATGTCTTAGGCTTAATGAAGTATTTTGATCTTAAGGCTCTCCTTAACAGTCCCCCCTAAATACTTTATTAACCAATTCCTACCAGAGCCTGTCACATCTGCCCAATGTGCCTTCAACTCTGCCCGTTAGCTGAGAATTGATAACCATTAAAACCCCCCTTGGTACAGACTTCGCATATATGGCTGCTGTAACCTTCCTGGTGGGACCTGTATTGTCTGGAATATACATACAATTTTACAAACACCTCATTATTTTGCTAATACCATGCCCAGGTCTATTCTATTTTGGAGCACCATTATCGATGAAGGGCCTAGTTGGTCTGCTAAACCTTGAAGGTCTTCTGTAGTATAATTGACAAATCCCGGTTAATCATAGATGTAATTGATCTGGACTATATTCTTACTTATGGCCACTAGGGGTGAGATAAATTATCCAAAACCCGCTTTAACGTGATCTCTGGATTCAAATACATGCGATATGAACCATTCCTATGAACAGTTGTTATGAACAGTTCTTGGTATATCAGGAGGTATATAGGATCGCGCTATCCGCGTCCTCGGGACTTTCCTACCTGCTTCACCTCAGTTCCCTACCTGGATACCCAGAATTGTTGTAACAACACTCATGGATGGACATTTCCGTCTCAGGGCCATATTCTACCACCAGAGATTATTTGGTAACATTTTCCCTTTACACATTAACCCGATTACCTTAAAAATAACATAAAATAGCGCTTTTACGGCTACATATACAAGTTATTAGAGTAATGTCAGTTATACTCAGTGTTATACCCTTGAACTAATGGTTTGCTCAGGAACGTGAATGTTTCTCCCTCACTGAGTTCTCATTTATCTCATGTTCCTGTAACCATTTTGCCTTAGTTTGGATATTCCATATGTATATCAGACATAATGTGGAGTTATAAGGTCATATATGTGACAGTGTATCACTATGTGGTGTATGTCAGTGACTATTATTATCGGAGTTCATCATCTGCTGGTGGGGAGTCTCCAACAGTTGCCGCGTCCTTTTCCCTCAGTCTTCACTGAAGTTGCTGTAATTCAGAAATGCTGGATCGGCCATCTAATCTCGGCTCACGGCTCTTTCTCGCATCTTTTCAGGATCACCCGGTCTCCTGACATGAGACCATGCGCTCCTGAAACGGATTTAGGATCTGGAATTGAAGAACACATCTCTTCATCACACTATTTAAACAATTATTTAAGGCTTGGACATCGCTGGTGATTTCATCTGTGGGAAATAAAACACAAATTCTGAAGGACATTGACTTTAATTCTCCTTACTTGAAGATGGCAACACAGTGTTTAACCCTTTCTTAACTGGATACTCATCTCACTGATGCTAATATTGCAGCAGCTATCTATTGACCTGTAGTTCTTACCCCCCCTAGGTGAGAGGCTCATCGGGTCCCATTCATTTAATATCAGACTAAACTTTATTACACACTTACTTTATAGAAATTACAATCCTGTTCAAGGTGTTGGATCGAGAATTATCTTATTTTAACTTATTTACTGAGGAGGAAAATTAAACAAAAACAAACATTTCCTCTATGTGTTGCCCGTCTCCTCTACCTTGCACCTTTAATGTTAATCTCCCCTTCATTTTGTCCACTGTCTTATGCATGATACGTATTGTAGAAAGCTGCTGACTCCCAGATGCTGTGAAATACCCTTAATGACCTCCACTATAACATATGCAGCTTTACCTCATCAGGAGCCTCATTTCTACATACCACCTTCATCGGGAGTTTCTCAGAAGTAACGTAGTTTCTGCACTGGATCCTGAAAAGAGATTACCGCAACAGACACACCCGCATACACCTAATGTGCAGCTGTATTTATCATCTATCTGCAATCACCGTAATGGTAGAGTGGACGAGGGGTGCATTCGTGGTTCTGCGGGGGCACTACAGATTCTCTTCCATTGTACCAGTCACACATCAACCAAGGCTGGGTGTACCTGGCCACCTGGGTACTGAACCCTGGTGCCACCCAAACCTTGTCCACTAAAACACAGGTAGCAGTTAATGACAAATGAGTCAGTTCTTGGGTTACCTGAGCCATCATTGAGAAGAGAGTCGTGGCAGAGAAAGCTTACCGCCTGGTGTCTACAGACCTTCCTCAGCTGGCTACCTGCGTGTTGCACTCCTTTCCATTTGATCACCTGTTTCTGTGGGAATAAGAACATCAGGAGTGACAGGGGCCCCTGGTGTCAGGGTCTGCCCTGGTGCTGGGGTCTGAGACTCTCGACTCTAGGCCTCTTCACAGCTTCTGGCAGCTGCACCTGTGCAGGCATTACCTCTGGCTCAATGAGCGCCAGCTCAGGTGTGAGCTGTACCTGGACTCTGCCAGGCTTATCTGATAACAGGAGAGCCTCCATACAGGCTCATCCACTCTGTGCGGTCTCTGTGGGTCTTTATGTGACTCTAGGAAAGATCTGCAGATCATCTTACCCTTTGCCAGCTACCCACTCCAGTGATTGCAGATCCCCATCTACCTCCTCATGGCGGTATGTGAAGAGGGAGTGGTTTTGCTTTATTACCTCCTGTTGTGTAATCACAGCACATCCAGTGGTAGAATCCACGAACATCTGTAAAATAACTCAAGATCTGCATTAGTAATGAGCTCATCTGGGGCATGTTCACACATGTCTGCTCTGTCCTCTATTTAAGACAAAAATATAAAGAAGAGTCTTAAATATAAAGACGTTAATAAATTATTAAAACTTTAAAAAAACATTGGAAACAGGCACTAACTTTACATCTCACATCTCCCCCCTTTTTGAATCCAATATCCAAAGCATATCTGGATTCAAAAACCATGTTGTTATCTGAATTTCACATTTGGAGCCTGAAAAGATCCAGAAAAGATCCCACTCCCTAGATTATACATAACTATGAATACAATAAGGCTGTGTGCACATGATGAACATTACATGTGGGGTGTAAATTTTCTGCATCAAATCTGAATTTCCCAGCAAAAAGAAAACACACGAAATCTGAAAGAACAATAAAAAATGAGATAACGTGCAGAACACTTCTGAAGTCTCAGCAACTTTACTGGTGTCAGAATAAATGTGAAGATGTGTGACAAATTATACAGCAAAAGGCACCTCACTATGTGCACAAAGCCCAAATACTATGTGATGTGTAACTTTAGTCCTGTGGGCTCGTCCACCCCCCTCCAGGTACAGGGCTCTGGCTGCTGGATTGAAAATATATCAGTGCAGAGACATGGAATAGAAATGCAAATCACCTGGAATTGATTTGCTAATTAGGTAAACCCAGCACACTGTTTGTTCCAGTATGTACAGTATCATGAATACAAATCTACATTCATGTGAAAAAGGTGTCCATTATTAAATATTTGGGGTTGAAGCAGTAAAAATTAAAAACTATTGATAATTACTTTTACCAATTACTTGTACCAATACCCTAAAGTGAGACTATAAAAAATAAAATAAAATAAAACATGAACTGGGAAAAATTAGATGTTAAAATATAGAGGAAAAGATACAATGAAGCATGTGGCCTAGGCATTTTAGGGGGTGGGGTGGTGCCTCTCTGTGGGACTGGCCTGGTTTGCAATCAAGTCTCCTCCCCGAATTCAAACAGTAGCAACAGGCAGGTCATTCACACTTCCTGTTGAAAAGAGAGAGGTCATGGAAATTTCTCTCCTTGGAGCCATAATGATGAATCTCCACATTTTTCCCTTGGATTATCTGTGCACCGTTGGCATTTATTATTATTATTTTTTTTTTATTTTTTTTTTTTCATCTCATCTTTTCTCTGAGGTATGTTATTTGGTCTCCCATGCCAATTATATATATTTATTTATTTAATCCCAATTAATACTTCATTAATATATGCATTCACATCTTTTACCGTTCCCATTTAGCAATTTCTTATAGCTTTCAGCACATGGTTATATCTGACCAGCACGCTGGACTTCTCTGAACAAGGGAACCTATATGTGCCTTATTTGTATTATTTATTTTTAATTACCAGTATATTCATGTAATCATTCAATCTCTCTGCATTAGCCCATCACATGTCTCTATGTGGGAAGGGGTTGAGGTGGCTACCTCTTCTTTTGTGTGTGAAACCAGCAGAGTATATTCAAAACTGGTTAGACAACTTTTAGTCCTTACACATCACTTCCTGTCTAAGTCTATTGTCCAAACATTCCTTCATTTCTTTGTCTCTAACCATGTGGCCTTCACTCGGCGGCCATCTTTGCATGGACAAAAGTATATTCCCAGATTCTCAATCTGAGGCAATCCTAACCCATCTTTCCCACACATTCTCGTATACTCCTGCATTTCTGTCTTAACACTATTTAAACTCTCATTTCTCTGCTGTCTTACATTTGTTTTAGAATATCTGCTATTTACTTACATATTTTCATTTATGCTCGACAAGTCTCTCATACTTGCCATATGCTAGCATCTTTTAAGGGCACAAAAACCAAGCACTAGTTACCACAAGGCCCATTTACCAGAGCACATGCCATCACACAAACTGGCTGACATCAGAGAGCACATGCCAACACACAAACTGGCTGACATCAGAGAGCACATGCCAACACACAAACTGGCTGACATCAGAGAGCACATGCCAACACACAAACTGGCTGACATCAGAGAGCACATGCCAACACACAAACTGGCTGACATCAGAGAAACATGTGCTCCAGCTTATGGTGGTGGGAATTCACATTGTACAGTTCTATAATACACATAACTTAAACTTTTGTCTTTCTTTTTCCTTTCCTCTTCTATTCAATTTTCTCTATACAAACTGTAAGAGACTCTTTCCCATGCCCCTAGCAGTATATAACAATCCATTACCTTCCAAAACACCTTGTCTCTCTTTTAACCCAATCTTCACTGCACTTCTGCCATTCCACACAACTTCATAAGCTATGTGCATCATTTAACATGACTTTTCCCTTCACGAGTCACAAGTAATGTACACAGATCTATCTTGCCATCTGAATTAGACTTGGGGCCTATGCGACACAACTGCATTAACTTCTCCATCTCTCTCTATATAGAATAAGATGATGGACACAAAACAAACACTTAAGACTGGGGAGATGACAAACCTGGCACAAGACCTTCACAGCCGTCTACCCTTCCTATCTGTCCCTGTCTGATTTCTGTGTTCTGTAGACTATCAGGGCATGTACTGAGTCAAGTTACTCTAAGTAACATGCCCCTATGGGAGTCCAGTTACTCGACCTATTCTCTCCAGAACCAAAAATCATATATTATCAGGCTATGTACTGAGTCAAGTTACTCTAAGTTACATGCCCCTATGGGAGTCCAGTTACTCGACCTATTGCAGCACAGGTGACCACTTTGATCTATCTCCAGACACTGCTCAAAAACCCTCTTTCCTACCAGTCATCTCCCCTCCACACATATAACATATATAACAGGCAGCAGCAACTTAGCATGACGGTTCTTCCGCAATCAAATGGGCAACAGCGGAGATTACCCCCATCTGCCGTCTTCAGAGACCCTAAAAGACCGGACGCGGTCAGGCAATCTGCACAGGGTACCCCAAAAAACAGGTAAAGTCAACAGATTATAATAAAATCAGCAGACTTACCGTTTTTGTTAGGGAGGTGATCAGTCTCCTGGCTCGGGGTACTCAGTGCGTCCTGCCGTCTCCTTCACCGGTCATTCAAGGTTTGGGGATTCTCCAATACTGTTGCCCCACGTTGGGTGCCAAATTGTAAAGGTAATATTAATAACAATATTAATAACAAGTTGCTGCTCCTGACCAAATCAATATAGACCAAGCGCCGGCATTGAAAAGTAGTAGACACCAGACACAGTGAGTCAGATGTACACCCTTCCTTGGTCAGACCCAAGCTCCCAGTGTCTGTTTATTATAAGACATTTGGTTTTCACTCAAAAAGGGGCTCGGTCAGCCCTACTCAGATGTATTCATTGGTCCGTGGGCAATAAGGGGCTCGGTCAGTCCATGGGCGGATCCATGAGGTCATCAAGGGGTGTGGTCTTGATCGAGTGTGTTATTCTGTGATTGGTCCGTCTTGCCTGACCTCCAGCTTCGGTGATTGGTCAGACTTCTTTGGACTCCATCTTGCTCTCAGCACATGGTGTGATGTGGCAGGAAATGGCAGCCGTTTAAATCACAACTTATACAATGTAAAATAATACACTCTATATATCATTTCTCCCATGCCCTTATGTCTTAGGCTTAATGAAGTATTTTGATCTTAAGGCTCTCCTTAACAGTGGCTCTTCAGGTCAGCCTGGAATCTATATTGGTTCTGGCATGACCACTTGAGGGAAGGTCAGTACTGGGACTACAATAGCTCCATTAATCTGAGTCGATGTCTTTGGGAAGTCTCCCAGCATGGCGCTGCATCTCTTCCTTTGCTGGTTGGGGTTTAGGTAGTGTCAAGGGCTTTTCTTGGCTTTTCAGCTGCTCTGGGCATCTCTTTAGGTGGTCTCTGGAGACTGCTGCAGAGGTTTCCCCTCCTGCTGATTAGTTAGACTTTAGTGTTGTCAAAGTACAAAGTGGGAGGGTAACACGGTGTATGGCTCAGCCTCCCACTGGTCATCCAACTTTCTCTTCTAGACTTGTTCACCTGGAACTAAGGGGGTCGCAGGTGCATTCTGGTTGTAGGTCTTCTCTTGCTTCTCCCTGGCCCATGACAGGTTTCTCTCTACCCATTCCTGCACTTGGCGGTACTTCTGCTGGCGTTCTGCGAATGTAGTTTATGACTAGCAGGCTACCTGCTGGTGCCAGGACTTCCATTTCCAGGTCAATAGGCAGTTTGCCGGGTTGTGCTCTCATTAAGTAGGCAGGGTTGAAGTTGGTGGAGTTTACAGGAATGTGGTTGTACAGGTCCACCAGGTCTGGCAGCTTCTCTGCCACATGCTTATCTCTTCCAGCGGGAGTGCTTTCAGCAGGTCTATCCCCACCTGATTCATCTTCTCACACGTGCCATTGGTTTGCGGATGATACGGTGTGGTTCTAATCTTCTTGCACCCGTACAAGTTGCTGAACTCTTGGAACACTTCAGCCTCAAATGCTGGACCTTGGTCTGTCAGTACCTGTTAAGGGTAGCCATGGGGTCTTCAGAAGTGTGTCTGGAAGGCTCTGGCCTCTGTTCTGGCAGTTAGGTCTTTTACTAGTACTACCAGCAAGAAGCGTGAGTAGTAGTCCACAATGGTGATGGAGTAGACGTAGCCTGACTGGCTTGGGGTCAGCTTCACGTGGTTCAGGGCCACCAGTTCCAGTGGCTGCTTGGTGACAATAGGCTGGAAAGGTGCTAGCTGGCTGTCACGATCCTTTCTTCGCAGGTTGCATGGGCCGCAGTTTCTGCACCAAGTCTCAATGGCCTGTCTCATGCCTACCCAGTAGAATCTCTCACGTAGCAGCACCTCCAGATTCTTCCATCCAAAGTGTCCAGCTCCATCATGCTATGCTTCTAGAACCATCTGGGTGTCTCTCTTCGGGACTATTATCTGCCACACCAGCTCGTAGGTCCTTGACTTGATGTGCCGCCTGCACAGCCTTCCCGTGTAGATGAACAGCCTGCCTTTCTCTTTCCACAGCTGCTGCGCCTCTGGTGGAGCATCTCGGCCAGGGCGTGCGTCCGCTTTTTGAAGCGGCTCCTTGACCAAGCTGATGGCAGGGTCACGGTCTTGCATCTTCTCCCAACTATGTTGGGGCAAAGGGTCAAAGGTGACTTCCTGCATCCCAGGCCACTGGTCTCTCACCTCGTGGGAACACTGGGACACATTCTTGCAGTGAAAATCCGGCAGCTCTAGCTCTTACAGCTCCTCTGGGTCTCCTCCCACATCTGGCAATTGGGGCATTCTGGATAGTGCATCAGCATTGGCGTTCTTGTGCCCTGCCCGGTATTTGATGGTGAAGTTGTAGTTGTAAAGCCGGGCCATCTAGTGCTGTTCCAGGGTACCTAGCTTCGCAGTCTCCAGATAAGCTGGTGGATTGTTACCTGTGTAGATGATGAATTTTGCTGCAGCCAGGTAATGCTTGAAGCATTCTGTCACAGCACAGACCACAGCTAGGAACTCCAGCTTAAAGGAGCTATAGTCGTCGGGGTTCCTCTCTGTAGGACGGGGCTTCCTGCTGGCGTAGGTAATCACTCTTTCTTTGCCCCTCTGCACCTGGGACAACACGGCTCCCACTCCCACGTTGCTGGCATTCGTGTACAGCACAAATGGTTGGCTGTAGTCAGGGTAAGCCAGGATCTCTTCCCCTGTCAGGGCCCACTTCAGCTGTTTGAATGAGTCTACTTCTAGGTCATCCCATTTCAACAGGGGACTAGGGACTTTCGCCTTCTTGGACTGACCTACCAGTAGGTCTTGCAGGGGTGCAGCCATCTTGGTAAAACCTTTGAAAACCTCCGGTAGTAGCCTACCAGCCCCAGGAACTGCCGCACCTCTTTGATGGTGGTGGGCCTTGGCCAGTCTTTGATTGCGGTGACTTTGTCAGGGTCTGGGGCCACACCTTCAGCGCTGAATACATGTCCTAGGTACTGTACCTTGGGCTTCAGTAGGTTGCACTTGGATGGCTTCACTTTCATGCCAAACTTGGACAGTGCCTCAAATTCTTCTGCTAGGTCTTTCAGGTGGTGCTTGCCCAAAGTCTAAAGGGTGCTTGCTAAAGACCTGTTTGTACTCTTGGATTACCTGGTAAACTCCATGCTTCTGGTGGAAATTGGTGGAGCTGGTGCCTACATGCAGCTCCTGGCACCAGCCCTCCAACCCCCCCTCTTCTGGCGGGTCCAAGGGCTCCGCAGCTGTTATGGCGTTGTTGCTGTGTACAGCTCAGCAATGGTAGCATACCGCGGCAGTCTGGCCTCCCCTCACCACAATTCAGGATATGTACAGGTACCCTCCCATTGCGGACATCCACTACCTCTCTGGCTGTCTGGACAGTGGGCCTACTATCTGAATACACAGGTTTTACCAGCGCTTGTTCATCCTTCCCTCTGAGGCCTATTGCTGTTCTACACCAGATCAACATTTCACTCCGCAGGGATATCACAATAGGACGTTGAGTCACTTACTCTTACAGTGCTGACTTCTCCACCAGACAGCTCCACCTGCTGCCTTTGCATCAGGGCCCTTATCTCTTTCTGCAGGACCTTCTGCTGCCCGAAGTTAGCGGTCTCAGCAATCTGTTGCAATGAAACAATAATCTCACCCAGATAATTTCCAATGACGTTAGTACCTATGGTTAGCATGGGATTACTTGCTCGTCAGTCCACATCAACAACTACCATACTCTGGGCGCTCAGTTCCACCTGCGCAACCTTATTAGTCACTTCTTTGAACCCCACTTGAGGCAAGGGTTGGCCGTTACAAGCAAATATGGTAAAACTGTCATCTGGGCGGCGAATAATGTCAGAATCAGCCCAGTAGTGCTTATAAAGGATATAGGTATCGATGTCACCCAGCAAGCTGGTGTCCAGTAGAGCATTCATGGGGATGCCATCCAGCATGACAGATAGGTATGTGGGGGACGACTGGTCCTGTCGCGCCAGTGCTGTGGGCCGGATGGGCTCACTCCTAGGGGTTGGCCCTTGGCCTCAAGTGTTTCTTATTTAAAGTTCAGGCTCTTGCCAGGTGGCCTGCCTCATTGCAGTGGTGGCAAATGGGTTGTCCTGCAGCATCGTAGTGGTCGCTGGGTCATCCCCGGCCGGCGGGGTATCTCCTTGGGCGACGTCACAGGCTGGAGGTGAGCCAGATTCCCTCTGGTGGTCTGTATCCTTGGATAGACTGCACGGCCTTGGCCACGTCAGCCATCCCTTTGGTCAGCTGCTGCAACTTTCGTTGTACGGCCTCGGGGGTAAGGGAAGGGCCTCTAGGGACTGTACACAGGCCTCCACGGAGGTCAGGGGAGAGGGTGCCACCTCCGGGTGTACGTTAGGTCCAGCCGCTGCAAGGGCGCAGGGCCACTGACTGTGGCCCCCTTTAGCACACGGGGTGCTTCATAGCCAGGACACGCAGCTGGACCCTATGTCGGGACACCGGAGGCCCTCAATAAATTGCTCAGTCCAGTTTATTCTCATCCGGGTGCTTTCGGGGTCTACTTGTTTCATTGCCCTCAGAGCCTCTTGCAGGTTTAAGTCATAGTCCCTCACACTGTCCCGCACCCGTTGTTTGCACTCGAAAAACCTGACCTTTAGCTCTGTGGCCGTCCAGGTGTGGAAGGCTTCCTTTAACCTGCCAAATATTTGCTGTACAGTCCGTTTGTTTGAGGCTAGCCAGGATTTCACTTTGCGCAGGGCCACCCGGTCAATTGTCCCAATAACATGGTCACGCATTGCTCCTCCGTCATAGGGTACACTCCAAACACACTTTTTATCCGTTCTTTAAAGTCATTGAGGGTGTTGGTCTCCCTGGAATATTGTGGAAGCCACAGGTATGGCATTGTGAAGAGGAGGATGGATGCGGTCACGGGGACCCTCTTCCTTAGCGGCTGCATTTTCGGGTGCTGTGGCCTGCTCCGCCACTGGCTGCCCTCTTCTGGAGTGGACATCATTCTCCCCCTTGGTGAACCGCAGCCGGGCCTTGGCCTTCAGCGATGGAAGCCTTTCCCGCTTCTCCGGCAGGGAGTTTAGCGTGCAGGGGATTTCTGATGCAGGACTTCCTGCGTCACATTGGCTGACGTCAGAGCATGGGCCTTTGTCTCTTTTTGCACTCTTCCCAAGTTTCCCATCCATGATGACACGCCACCTCACTTTCCCGCACTTGGCAACGAAAACCTGTTTATGATGTCAACAAACCTGATGCGCCCCAGGTACCGTTTGGGCACTTGGATCGGGCTTGGTATTTTGGGATGTCACAAAGGTGGGGGCCCGGCTCCGTGGTCCTGGGGGGGGTCCATAAGAGTTTGGGAAGTTTGTAGTTTGGGAATGATTGTCATGACGACACCTGCGGTAATGTGGACTATTAGTAGCCGCGGCTGCTGTACGAGACCTCTGGGGATGATGGGATGGCAGCTGCATGGTTTCACTTCCCACAGGTGGAGCGGGTCCCCAGGGCAACCGATCTAGTTATGGCGTGGCAGGTCGTTGGGGGTGCAGGACTGAGGGCGTGGAATGACCAACAGACACAAGGGTTGAAGTCTCCATTACCTTTACTGGTAGAAGTAGCAGGTTTGTCCAGGGTGGCCTGGAAGCAAGTTGGGACTTCCTCATCCGTGAGTGCTGAGGTCTCCCTGTTGCGCTACTCTTGGTCCTGGATACCTGTAGCTAAACTGCAACCTCTCCTCCTGCGTACAGTCTCTTGCCCGATATGACAGGCAGCTCAAGCCCTGTCTGGGTTACACTCCACTGGACGCTCTCCCTGAGCTCTCTAGTGCTGCTGTGCCTTGTAGGCTTCGTTGTCGACGAGAGACTTGGAATCTCCCACCCTCCGGTGTTGGCTGCTGGACCTAGAGTCCCTCACAACCTCGGATTCCAGTGTCCACTCTGGTGCTCTGCACTGGGGTGAGCCTGGCAACTGGCTCTACTCCTCAGGCCTGCTTCTCTACATCCTCAGACCTACGGCTCCCTCACGCTGGCTAGTCTCTGTCCCGGGGCGAGCCTTACGCTGCTCCAGTCCACAGGACCTCTTCACAGTCCTCCTGGGGACTGAACTGTCTAACCCCGCCCCCAGACCAGAATTTATAGCAGGGGACCTCCCCTTGGACTCAGGTTTCAGAGCTCCCCCTTCTGGCCTGGAGTTGTGTGTAGTGGCTGACCTGGTTTGGAGATCCTTCCCTTGCTTCTAGGCATGGCACGGGAATCTCGGGAAGGGGGTAGGATGCCATCCTGGCAACCGGGCTCTGGGGTGCCACAGAAGCAAAAATAGCTCTAAAATTTCCTGGCAGATGGTAGCGCTTACATTGGTCTTGATAAAACACAGTGGACCTACACCAGCAGATGACATGGCTCCACAAACCATCACCGATTGTGGAAACGTCTCACTAGACCGCAAGCATCTTGGATTGTGTGCCTCTCCACTCTTCCTCCAGACTCTGGACCTGAATTTCCAAATGAATTGCAAAATTTACTGTCATCTGAAAACAACAGCTTGGACTTCTCAGCAACAGTCCAGTTCTTTTTCTCCTTGGACCAGGTAAGCCGCTTCTTGCATTGTCTATTGGTCATGAGTGGCTTAACACAAGGAATGCGACAGTTGTAACCCATGTCCTGGATAGGTCTGTGTGTGTTGGACCTTGAAGCATCATCAACCATAACAGAAATAAACAAATTGATTTAATCACTCTGGTTGTAATGACTACATATTATATGTGTTTTTGTTTTTTTTTGTATTAAAATTACTGAAATAAAATCTTTTTGATATCATGGGTGACTTCAGCATCCCCATTGACACTTCCAACTCGGATGCCTCTAAACTTATCACTAATTACCTACTTTGGGCTCTCTCTGAATGGTGCTCCACGGCCACTCACAAAGATGGCCACACACTGGACCTTATCTTCATCCGCCTCTGTTCCCTCACTAACCTCTCAAATTCACACTTCACCTTGTCTTACCACATCCTACCGACATTCTCTTCCCTCTCCTCTGCTAGTAAGCAACCGCCACTCCACAAACTCACTCATCCTCGCTGAAATCTCACTTTAATTTACACTCATTCTCTAAGTTTATTCTCCCTCTCACAGGCATAACTTCCCTAAGCAATACTGACACTTATGTCACTTTATATAACACCACAACAGCAACAGTGCTCGATTCGGCTGTCCCCTCGAGCATAGCAAAACTTGCACAATTAATAGGCAACCCTGGCAGACCAGCTTGACCAAAGAACTGAGGCGTGCTTCCAGGGTTGCTCAGTGGAGATGGAAGAGATCCAATTCTGCCAAGCATTCTGTTGCATACAAGTCCCTCCCCAACTTCAAGTCTACGCTCACTGCCACAAAACAAACTTACTTCTCATCTCTCATATCCTCCGTCTAAAAACACCAAACAGCTATTCAACACTTTCAATTCTGTTCTCTGTCACCTCCTTCCTCTCCTCTTATCTCTGCTGAAGATTTTGCCTCTTTCTTCAAGCAGAAGATTGGTAAAACAAGAGAAAGGTTTCGCTTGCAGGCCCCAGAGCCCCTCCTCATAACTGTGGAGCCTGCTTCTTCTAAAACCAGCTTCTCCACCATAACAGAAGATCAGTTCTCCTCTCTTCTGTCAAGATCACATCTCACCACCTGCATGCTGGCACCCACACACCCCACCTCATCACCAACCTTAACACATCTCTTCAACCTTTCACTAACAACTGGTGTCTTCCCCTCATCCTTCAAACATGCCTCAATCACACCCATCCTCAAAAAGCCCTCCCTTGACCCATCCTCTGTGTCTAGCCATCACCTCACATCACTTCTTCCTTATTCCTCAAAACTGTTGGTACAGCATGTCCATGTTGAATTGTCCTCCCACCTCTCTCTTTGACCAGTTACAATCTGGCTCCCGACCGCATCACTCAACTGAAACTGCCCTAACTAAAGTCACCAATGACCTACTAACTGCCAAGAGCAAGCAACAACTCTGTCCTCCTCCTCTTGGACCTGTTTTCTGCCTTTGACACCATAGACCAGTGATGGCGAACTCCAGGCCTCGAGTGCCACCAACAGTGCAGGTTTTCAGGATTTCCTCAGCATTGCACAGAGGTTGGAATCATCATCAGTGCAGGTGATTATATTATCACCTGTGCAATATAAGGAAATCCTGAAAACCTGCACTGATGGTGGCACTCGAGGCCTGGAGTTCGCCATCACTGCCATAGACCATTCCCTCTTTTTAAACAGATTCTCTCATCTTTCTGCATCACAGACTTGGCCCTATTGTGGATCTCTTCATATCGAACAAACCGGACATTCAGTGTCTTCCTCTCCCACACCACCTCCTCATCTTGCCCCCTGTCTGCTGTTGGGTGTTCCCCAAGAATCAGTTCCAGGACCCCTAATCTTCTCCATCTACACCTTCAGCCTGGGACAGCTCATAGAGTCCTACAGCTTTCAGTATCTACGCTGATGACACACAGATCAACCTGAACCTGATATCACCTACTTACTAACCAAAATCCCACAATGTGTCTGCTATTTCACCTTTTCTGCTTGTTTTCTAAAAGTGAACATGGACAAAACAAAATTAATCATCTTTCCCCCATCTCACTCTACCACACCACCAAACCCATCCATCAATGGCTGCTCACTTTCCCCAGTCCCGCATGCTTGGTGCCTCAGGGTAATCCTTGACTCTGTCCCCTCTTTCAAGCCACATATCCAAGCTCTTGCCACCTCCTGCCGACTCCAACTGAAAAATATTTCCCGGATCTGTACATTCCTTGACGAAAAAAAACCTCAAAAACACTTTGCATGCCCTCATCATTTCCCGCCTTGAATATTGAAAACTTCTGTAGTATGGCCTTCCCTCTAGCACATTTGCACCCCTCCAATCTAGCCTAAGCTCTGCTGCCCAGCTACTCCACCTGTCTCCCTGTTATTCCCCAGCCTTCCTCTCTGCCAAGTCCACTGAATTCCCATTATCCAGAGACTGCAGCTTAAAAGCCTAACCATGACATACAAAGACATCCACAACCTGTCCCCTCCTTATACCTGTAACATGGTCTCCTGGTACCTTCCTACACACAACCTGTAATCCTCTCAAGATATCCTCTTCTCACAACTGCATACAAGATTTCTATTTCTTGCTCTGGAACTCCCTGCTCGAACAGAGACTCTCGTCTACCATGGAAACCTTCCAAATGAACCTGAAGACCCACCTTTTCCAACAAGCCTACAACCTGCAGCATCAGTCCACTAAAACACCGCACAACCAGCTCTACCCTCTCCTACTGTATCCTCACCTATCCCTTGAAAACTCAGAGGGCAGGATCCTCTCTCCTCCTGTGCCTGTGTGTGCCTTGTACTGTTCATAAATATTGTCGATGTATGCCCCTTTTCACATTTAAAAGTGCCACGGAATGAATGGCACTATAATAATAATAATAATAATATTATTATAAATAATAAACCCATTTGCACAAATGCAATTAAAGCCAGGATTGCAAACATCAAGTATAGACTCCAAATGTTGACAGTGCAAGGAAGCAGATTAAACAATGGATCATATACTGAGCTGCTGCAAGAAGATCACGCAGACTAAGGCTGTGTGCCCACATAGTGGTTTAGTGACGTTCAAATCGTCAGTAAACCGCTGGAAAATTCAAGGAGCCTAGACTCCTGAGCTCAGAAGTCACCAGCGGTTTTCCGGCGGTTTTTTTCAGTGTGTGCACAGCGGTTTTCAGTCGGTTTTTCCGGCGGTTTTCTATGGAGGATTTTTTTCATGGAACCGATCAAAAACCGCTGAGAAGAATTGACATGCTGTATGCTGCTAAACCGCTGGGAAACCGCTCAACCGCTGGCGGATCCGCTCACATAAACCCACTATGTGTGCACAGCGTTTTCTAAATTACATAGGGTTACATGTAAGTCCTAAAGCTGCTAAAAATTTACATAGATTTAAATAAAACCTATGCTAAACCGCCGGCGGTTTTCGCTGCTAAACCGACGTAAAACCACTATGTGGGCACACACCCTAAAAGGAAAGGCATAATACAGTTGCTCAGATGATTCACTGGAACTTGTGCCACAATTACCATCTTCCTGTCACAAAGAACTGGTGGGTTCATAAACCTAAAAAGGTTATGAAAAATAAACATGCAGAACTACTATGAGACTTCCAAATTCAGACTGACAAAGCCTTGGAACACAATACTCCGGACCTTACGATTGTAAGAAAAAAAATTGTGGATCATCAATGTTGCAATACCAGGCGACAGCATGATTGAGGAGATGCAATTGGAAAAACTGATACGAAATAAGGATTTAACGATCGAACTGCACAGACTCTGGCACAAGCCAGTGAAGGTGGTTCCGGTGATAATTGGCACACTGGGTGCTGTGCCGAAAAACCTTGGTCTGCACTTCCAAACAATTTGAGTTCACAAATAATGTCACCTGCAAAAGCCAACATCATTGGGCTCTGCATGCATCATTCGCCGATATATCACGCAGTCCTAGACGCTTGGGAAGAGTCAGACTATAGATTTAATACTAAATCCAGCATAATGATCTTATTTGCTGTGTTTAACTGTTGTACATGTATAAAAATAATATTCTAATTTATTGAGATGCACTTGTATGTTAGAACTAGGGTCTATATGTCAAAAACTACATAAGCATAATTTGTACATGACAAATAGCAAAGCAGGCTACACGTGATCCTTCTGGAATAGCCTAAGATATCAGCATGAAGCAGCATAAACAACACTTCAACTGTGTGATTACTGAAAGATGTTAGGCGGGTTGGGGGAGGGAGTGACTCTTGCCATTTACACAAAAAGAACAAAAAGAGGAAAAGTCAAAGCAAATATAGACACAGCTCTCACTAGCAAAAGTGAAAAATGCTCTTGTAGTCCAGATTTGTGGTCCGTGTTCATACCATATTTGTTTTGCCATAAGGGGCTCAAAAGGGTTGGGAAGTTATATTGATACAGGGAGTCTAGGTAGGCTGAAAGTCAGATTCCTAAGTACTTAAAGTGAAGTTGGACCCATTTAAAGCTAAACAAGGTTTGCAATGCCTTGGCCTTTGCGGATCGAAGGTTAATATTTGTACTGTACTGTACTGTACCTGTCCTTGTTACCCCCACTCCTTATGTAAAGCGCCATGGAACCAATGGCGCTATATAAATAAATAATAATAATAATATTTAGTGCCTCAGATTCTGCAAAGTTATCTTTGAAATTGAGAGTCATTCTGAAATTGTTTCAAAAGGTTGGGTAGTGAAATATTGGGTTTAGACACGAAAAGCAGGGAATCGTCAGCATATGTCACAACCTTGTGGGTGAATTGAGAGGTTTTAATCCCCAAGAAGTTTAACCCCTAGACGACAGCCTAACGTCTACAGACGTCCAAAAAACAGGGTACTTAAAGCCCAGCCATACGTCTGTAGACGTATGGCTAGAAAAAGCCCTGTAGCGCCGCCCCTGGAGCTAATATCTCTAAGGTGTCAGCGTACCGATTGTAGCTGACACCCTAGAGATTAGTAATTAGCTAGTTTTTTACCGGCACCTGTAATGTGATGGCCGGTAAACACCGTTTACCGATCATCACATTGCACAAAGTGAAAGTGCCGGGAAAAATGCTTTCACTTTGATCCGACATGAAAACACATGTCGGAACAAAGTGAAAGCATTAACCCCCTAGCCCACCAAGACCCCCAGTACTGGGGATCATCATCCCCCCCCCACCCCACCCCCTAACCATCTGAAAATGGCGGCGGCCGGCGCCAAACCCGCAGCCTCCGCTGCATCTCTATGCGATCTGTCAGATCGCATATAGATGCCGCCATTCCTGGGGGCCACTGGTCCCCTCAGTGGCCCCCCAATATCATCCCCCTCACCCCTGGTCTCACCCCTGATCTCCCCCTGCTCCCTGCGCGGCTCCCCCCACTCCCCCTCTTCCCTGCGCGGCTCCGAGTCCCCAGCTCCCCCCCTCCCTGCGCGGCTCCCCTCCGGTCATCAGAGCCCCCCCTCCTTCCCCAGGTCTTCCCCATGCTGTCCCCTCGATCCCCGACCCCCCACCCCTCCGGTCCGCAGTCCCCCCGCTCTGCTCCGGTCCCCCCGGCCCCCTTCCCTGCTCCTCTCATACTTACCCGTCCTGCAGCATCGCCGGCCGTCTTCTCTCTGCCTCTGTCCCGGCGCCGCTGCTCTGCGTGCGCCTGAACAGAGGCAGAGTTAACCCATCAACGACCACACAGGGGTCTTCTGCAGTTAACCCCCTGTGTGGTCACAAGGGGTTAGCTGCAGATCATTATCCCTGTGTGATCACAGGGGGTTACTGGATCTGCAGTTAACCCATTGTTACCACACAGGGATGATGACCTGCAGTTAACCCCTTGTGTGGTCACAAGGGGTTAACTGCAGGTCATCATCCCTGTGTGGTCACAAGGGGTTACTGGATCTGCAGGTAACCCTTGTGACCACACAGGGATGATGACCTGCAGTTAACCCCTTGTGTGGTCACAACGGGTTAACTGCAGGTCATCATCCCTGTGTGGTCACAAGGGGTTACCGGATCTGCAGTTAACCCCTTGTGACCACACAGGGATGATGACCTGCAGTTAACTCCTTGTGACCACACAAGGGGTTAACTTCAGATCATCATCTGAATGAGAATCGTCGCGGGACCTCCCACTGGACTACGTCGGACCTTCCCAATGGACTACGTCGGACCATCCCACTGGACTACGTCGGACTTCACTGTAATAAAGATGGGGTCTAAATATGTGTTTGTGTTTTTTTTTCCAATAAAAATATTTTTCTCTGTGTTGTGTTTTCTTTACAATCTATTAGAGATTCCTAATGGTCCGGTCTAATATTGGCCAGACGTTATGAATCTCGGGCTTAGTGCCAGCTGCCAAAAAGCTGGCATTAACCCCTTATTACCCAGTCTGCCACCGCTACACGGCAGCTGGAAGAGCTGGATACAGCGCCAGAAAATGGCGCTTCTATGAATGCGCCATTTTCTGGGGCGGCTGCGGGCTGCAATTCGCAGCGGGGGGGCCCAGAAAGCTTGGGCCTCCCTACGCTGAGGATTCCAGCCCCCAGCTGCCTAGTTGTACCTGGCTGGCCCAAAAATATGGCGAAGCCCACGCCATTTTTTTAAAAAAATTATTTCATGAAATATAAAAAAAAAGGAGCTTCCCTATATTTTTGGTTTCCAGCTAGGTAAAACTAGGCAGAAGGGGTTCGTGGCAGCCCGTAGCTGCCTGTTGTACCTGGCTGGACCAAAAATATGGCGAAGCCCTACGTCATTTTTTTTTTAAATTTAATAAAGTAATACTAAAAAAAAATGCAGGGGAGGAGACAACACAGGACATGGTGTGTCCGTATCTTGTGCACATGCTCTAAGGGCCCTTTCACATCAGCGTTTTTTGAAATTTGCGGCAGATGCGGTGAAAAAAACGCATCTGCCGCAATTACCGCATACCGGCTGCACTTGCGGCGCGGTTGCGGTAAACGCCATGCAAAGTATAGGCGTACTTGCGACAAGTGCGGTTTTACACTTGCGGCAGGTGCGGCCGCGAAAAAAAAACGCGGTCAGCCTCGGTTTTTTCGCGGCCGCACCTGCCGCAAGTGCAAAACCGCACTTGCCGCACCTGCCGCAAGTACGCCTATACTTTGCATGGCGTTTACCGCAACCGCGCCGCAAGTGCAGCCGGTATGCGGTAATTGCGGCAGATGCGTTTTTTTCACCGCATCTGCCGCAAATTTCAAAAAACGCTGATGTGAAAGGGCCCTAAAAGTGAGAAATTGTGTGAAAAAAAGAAAATGTTCATAATGACATTATCAAATTCTGTGAAGTAGCTGTAGATTCCAAATGCTCACTATACCCCTAGATAGAATCCTTGAGGTGTCTAGTTTCCAAAATGGGGTGACTTGTGCAGGAGCTCCAATGTTTAGGCACACAGGGGCTCCCCA
Source organism: Allobates femoralis (assembly GCA_033576535.1). Lineage (NCBI taxonomy): Eukaryota > Metazoa > Chordata > Amphibia > Anura > Aromobatidae > Allobates > Allobates femoralis. Next base: position 648,564,566 of record JARQOC010000003.1, read on the forward strand.
TATGCGACATGGTGTCCGCTAACTATTAGAGCTAATTTTCCATTCAATTTGTTAGCGGACACCATGTCACATATGGAGAGCCCCTGTGTGCCTAAACATTGGAGCTCCCCAACAAGTGACCCCATTTTGGAAACTAGACCCCCCAAGGAAAAAATCTAGATGCATAGTGAGCACTTTCAACCCCCAAGTGCTTCACAAATTAGTCTGTAAAAAGGAAAAAAAGAAGATTTTTGTGAAAAAATGTACTTTTTCATTTTTACGGATCAGTTTGTGAAGCACCTGGGGGTTCAAAGTGCTCACTACGCATCTAAATACGTTCCTTGGGGTGTCTAGTTTCCAAAATGAGGTCACTTGTGGGGGAGCTCCAATACTTAGGCACATAGGAGCTCTCCATACATGACATGGTGTCCACTAGCAATTGGAATTGTAAGTGGATACCATGTCGTGTATGGCGAGCCCCTGTGTGCCTAAACATTAGAACTCCCCCACAAGTGACCCCATTTTGGAAACTAGACACCCCAAGGAATTTATATAGATGCATAGTGAGCACTTTGAACCCTCAGGTACTTCACAAATGGATCCATAAAAATGAAAAAGTACTTTCTTTTCCACAAAAATTTTCTTTTTTCATTTTTACGGATTCATTTGTGAAGCACCTGGGGGTTCAAAGTGCTCAACACCCATCTAGATAAGTTCCTTGGGGGGTCTAGTTTTCAAAATGGGGTCACTTGTGGGGGAGCTCCAATGTTTAGGCACACAGGGGCTCTCCATACGCAACATGGTGTCCGCTAGCAATTGGAGCTAATTTTCCATTCAAATTGTTAGCGGACACCATGTTGCATACGGAGAGCCCCTGTGTGCCTAAACATTGGAGCTCCCCCACAAGTGACCCCATTTTGGAAACTAGACACCCCAAGGAATTTATATAGATGCATAGTGAGCACTTTGAACCCTCAGGTACTTCACAAATGGATCCATAAATATGAAAAAGTACTTTCTTTTCCACAAAAATTTTCTTTTTTCATTTTTACGGATTCATTTGTGAAGCACTTGGGGGTTCAAAGTGCTCACCACCCATCTAGATAAGTTCCTTGGGGGGTCTAGTTTTCAAAATGGGGTCACTTGTGGGGGAGCTCCAATGTTTAGGCACACAGGGGCTCTCCATACGCAACATGGTGTCCGCTAGCAATTGGAGCTAATTTTCCATTCAAATTGTTAGCGGACACCATGTTGCATACGGAGAGCCCCTGTGTGCCTAAACATTGGAGCTCCCCCACAAGTGACCCCATTTTGGAAACTAGACACCCCAAGGAATTTATATAGATGCATAGTGAGCACTTTGAACCCTCAGGTACTTCACAAATGGATCCATAAAAATGAAAAAGTACTTTCTTTTCCACAAAAATTTTCTTTTTTCATTTTTACGGATTCATTTGTGAAGCACCTGGGGGTTCAAAGTGCTCACCACCCATCTAGATAAGTTCCTTGGGGGGTCTAGTTTTCAAAATGGGGTCACTTATGGGGGAGCTCCAATGTTTAGGCACACAGGGGCTCTCCATACGCAACATGGTGTCTGCTAGCAATTGGAGCTAATTTTCCATTCAAATTGTTAGCGGACACCATGTTGCATACGGAGAGCCCCTGTGTGCCTAAACATTGGAGCTCCCCCACAAGTGACCCCATTTTGGAAACTAGACCCCCCAATGAACTTATCTAGATGCATAGTGAGCACTTTGAACCCTCAGGTGCTTTACAAATTGATCCGTAAAAATGAAAAAGTACTTTTTTTTTCACAAAAATTTTCTTTTGTCCTCGATTTTTTTTATTTTCACATGGGCAACAGGATAAAACGCATCCTAAAATTTGTTGGCCAATTTCTCCTGAGTACACCGATACCTCATATGTAGTCATAAACCACTGTTTGGGCGCACCGCAGGGCTCGAAAGAGAAGGAGCGCCATTTGACTTTTTGAATGGTAAATTAGCTCCAAAAGTCAAATCGCGCTCCTTCCATTCTGAGCCCTGCCGTGCGCCCAAACAGTGGTCTATGACCACATATGAGGTATTGGTGTACTCAGGAGAAATTGCCCAACAAATTTTAGGATGCATTTTATCCTGTTGCCCATGTGAAAATGAAAAAATCGAGGCTAAAAAACATTTTTGTTGGAAAAATTAAAATGTCCATTTTTTGTTTCCACTTTGCTTTAGTTGCTGTGAAGCACCTGAAGGGTTAATCATTTTCTTGAATGTAGTTTTGAGTAGCTTGAGGGGTGCAGTTTTCGGAATGGTGTCACTTTTGGGTGTTTTCTGTCATGTACACCCCTCAAATGGACTTCAAATGTGATGTGGTCACTAAAAAAATGGTTTTGTAAATTTTGCTGGAAAAATGAAAAATTGCTGATGAACTTTGAACCCTTATAACGTCCTAACCAAAAAATTTTTTTTTTCCAAAATTGTTGCTGATGTAAAGTAGACATGTGGGAAATGTTATTTATTAACTATTTTGTGTCACATAACGCTCCGGTTCAACAGAATAAAAATGACAAATTTGAAAATTGTCAAATTTTCAAAATTTTTGCCAATTTTTTTATATTTTCACAAATAAACACAAAAATTATCGACCTAAATTTACAAATAACATGAAGCCCAATATGTCACGAAAAAACAATCTCAGAATCGCTAGGATCCGTTGAAGCGTTCCAGAGATATTACCTCATAAAGGGACACTGGTCAGAATTACAAAAAACAGTCTGGTCATTAAGGTGGAAATTGGCTTCGTCACTAAGGGGTTAAGGGAGGGAATAAATATCAGGGGGGACAATGAGCATCCCTGATGTGTGCCGTTGTATAGATTAAAGGGATCTGAAAGAACACTGTTCACCCTGACCCTTTCAGTTGGCACCAAGTAAAGGGTCCAATGTAGCACATACCTTTTTGGCATTGGTAGACAAGAGTATAGAAGGGATTCTCTTGACTTTAGCCTGGTAAATCAGTTTAATAGCCTTGTTGGTATTATCTCGGGCTTCCCTTCCTGCCATGAAGCCTGACTGGTCTAGGTGAACGATCTCTGGGAGCAATGGCGACAATCTGGAGGCGAAAATCCTAGCGAACAGCATAACATCTTCATTCTCATGTACAGCACCATGGAATCAATGGTGCTCTATAAATAAATAATAATTTAGAAAGGAAATCCGACAGTAGCTGGCACACTATGTTGAGTCTTTTTCCAGATTTGTGAATTACCATGATGTGGACTCTCAGGGTATTTAAGTGGGAAGGACTATTTTTTTTCATGGAGTTAAATAAGGATACTAGATGTGGTATAAGATAGTATTTACGTTTTTTGTAATAGATTGCAGGTAAGCTGTCAGAACTCAGTGCTTTCCCTCATTTAGAGCTGGAGGTGGGCGTTGCAACCTCTTGTTCTGTGATCGGCTCTGAGTATTTGTATATTGGCTAAGCTAAGTTTAGGTAGTCCAGATGATCTAATGTATTCTCTAATTTTAGGGCTACAATTCTTGGAGAGTGTGGCAAGGTTTTTACTGTCCGAGTTATACAGTGATGCATAAAATTTGATAAAGTATTCTGCTATTTCCGCTGGCGCCCTCGCCAGGGATTTACCACATTTGTTTCCATTTTCATAGAATGGTCTGCTGCATTTGGCCAAAAGACTTATTTTATTTAGGAGGACACTTATCTCTTCCCTCAATTTGAGATCTAGCCTCAGAGTTTCCGTGGATTGTTTTTTGTGTGATGTCTCCAGTTCTCTTAGTCTAGATAGTAGGGAAGTTAATTCGGCTTACTTCTCCCTCAAAAGTCTCGTTCCATCCTTTATGAAGACCCCCCCCAACAACACATTTATGAGATTGACAATGTGCACATTGCATGATCTGAGGAGATCATTCCTATGTCTGTTTGTTCTACGAATTATGTAGCAATTTCAGATATCCAGTGGCATTGAGGTTTTCATTGATGAAGAATGGCCCCACTATCTTTGCACATCATATACCACACTATACCATCAATTTTTGTGTTCCAACAGTCTTGGAAAGATCTACCCACTGTGGGTTAGTGTCAGACCAATAGCCGTGGTTTTGTTTGTTAACTTCACCATTCACAGAAAAGTTTGCCTTATCACTCATCTGAAGGCAATTGTCTATGCTGTGAAGATACAAGATGTGCAGCATCTGAAACAATGGATACTGGTGGCCTGTGCTAGCAGTTCTTCTGCGGTGTTGCTACCATGTTTCCCCGAAAATAAGTCACCCCCGATTATAAGGCAGGACAGGGCTGGGGGCAATTTTTTTAATATAAGTCATACCCCGATAATAAGACAGGGTGACTTCTTTTTGGGGAAAATTTGGTGGGGTGGGGGCCCAGGGGAATATCTCATGCTTACTGCTGCTGCTGTCTCCTGTGCCCCCGCTGTGTTCCCGGTGCCTGGGTGAATGGGGCGGGTATTTTAAATCCCCCGCTGCTGTCCCGGCCAATCACAGGCCAGGAACTGCCCAGAGGCCAATCGCAAGCCAGTCTCGCTGCATGACGTCAGTCTGGCCTGTCATTGGTTCCCCAGGCAGCTCCTGGCCTGTGATTGGCCGGGACAGCGGCACGTGTGCAGGCCGGGCTGTCTGTGCGACGATGCCCAGCCTGCGTGCTGCTGTGCCCGGGCCTGTTGGAGGTGCCCGGGCCTGTCGGAGGTGCCCGGGATGTGCTGCGGTCCTCAGGCATGTGGATACCTGGGATGTGCTGCGGTCCTCAGGCATGTGGATGCCTGGGATGTGCTGCAGTCCCCGGTGGTCGGAGGAGCCCAGGTCAGTGTGCCCCTGTCAGTGTGCCCCTGTATGTGTGTGTGCCCCTGTATGTGTGAGTGTGCCCCTGTATGTGTATGCCCCAGGGTTAGGGATATGGTTAGGGCTAGGGTTAGGGAGGGAAATATAAGACATACCCCGAAAATAAGTCAGGGTGGGACTTTTGGGGGTAAAATTAATATAAGACACTGTCTTAAATTCGGGGAAACACGGTATCAGTGTGTCAAGAGTGGAAGAAGAGGGTTGCATTGACAATCCAACACAATAGGCAGCCAGCACTTTGAACACATTTTATAAGTTGTCATAAACTTGTAAAGAACTATGAAAGAATAAGGCTACGTTAAAACCAAGCACACCTTTGTTTTTCTTATGAAATTCTCAATAAGTTTGATGTGTCACATGACCATCTTCCCATTGAAAAAAATAAAGTTGGATCCAAAATGGCCAACTTCAAAATGGCCGCCATGGTCACCACCCATCTGGAAAGGTTTTTCCCCCTCCCATATACTAATGTGCCACAAACAGGAAGTTGATATCATCAACCATTTCCATTTTATTTAGGTGCATCCATATAAATGGCCCACCCTGTAGATCTTTTACCTAGACTATGCAGATGCTTAATGTTGATGGTTCCGCATGTCACCTCTGTAATGGCAGGATTAGCCATGATAATGTTCACCAGGGCCTTCAACGTGTACCCCTGCTTATAGGGTTGGGAGGGAGGAAAGGACAAAGAGATAGTAGGTTAGGAAAGAGAGAATAGGGGGAGGTATTTAGGAAATAGAACTTTGGCCTTGACCGGAACAAAGGTTTTGTTCTCTCAGAGTCTACTATCTCCCTCGAATAAATGGATGAGACAATAGGAAGTACAGTTTTCCTGGAGAATGCGGAAAACAATAGTGTGGTGCGAAGCAGAGCACAAGTCTAAATTAAAGGTGCAGTTTGGTGCTTAATCTATATATCCTCTCCTTTCCACCCGCCATGCATCCAAAAGTCAGTGGGGCATACCCCATACTGGGTCACAGCTCAAACTCTCTGCAAGGAGAACATGTTTCCCAAACAAACTAATTTCAGTAATATATGAGTGGCCTGAATTACTAAACATGGCTTAGCCCAAAGGATACGATAAGATTGTACGTAATGTCTGAGTGGAGTGGAATCAAGGGTGGTGTGATGCAGCGGCTTGCTGCATTGCCAATGTGCATGCTGGGATTTTTAGTTCAGCACATTTCAGTAATGCATTATGCTGAGAATTGAGGTTCCACAAGTTCAGGTAATGCATTAAATGTGCTAGACTGCAGGTGAGCGAAAAACCAGGACCAGCCATGCAGGACCACGAGGCTGGTGCACGATCCGGATCTGTAAGTGGGCAGCACGGTGGCTCAAGTGGTTAGCACTGTAGCCTTTGCAGCACTGGAGTCTCGAGGTCCTGGGTTCAATTCCCATCAAGGACACTAAAGACAACATCTGCAAGGAGTTTGTATGTTCTCCCCGTGTTTGCGTGGGTTTCCTCCGGGCACTCCGGTTTCCTCCCACATTGTAAAGACATACTGATAGGATGTTTAGATTGTGAGCTCCAAGAGAGACAGCATTACTCATGTATGTGAAGTGCTATGGAATTAATAGCGCTATATAAATGAATAAATTATTATTATTAATGGTTAAAATGATCCCGGTTTCGTGTATAATGTAAATAGTTAATTGTATATTTCTCTGACAATTTTGCAAAGACTCACATGGACTTATATGTGAACTTTTTTTTTGGTACTAAAGCCTGATTGAACTTTTAAATCAGAGACTTAATACTCTGATGGGCTGATGTGGACTAAAGTAAAGTGTATTGTTTGCAACGTTTGAGGTCAGCGCCTTCCGCAAGGGAAGATAAAATAATCATATTGTTATTGTTGATGTTTCGAAGTTACCCGGTTAATATGTTAATAGAAATTTTAGCTCAAACCCAGTTTGGTTGTAACACTCACGGATGAGTGTAGTTCACCAAGAGGATGTGTGGCGCCCCTATGGCAAGGCGCCACAGGTAGGTACTGCACCCCAAACAGAAGGTGTAGTGCCTCCGTAGCCGTGGATATGGAGGACCCTACAGAGTCTGCACCCCAACAACCATACAGTAGGCGACCTTAGTACAGGGGACCATATATTCAGTCGGTCCCAGGGGGTGGAGCCTAGATGAGTGGGAGACGAGGAGTGACAGTTAGAAGACGGTGTAAGACAGCAGAGAAGATGGACGCAGGGGACCCTGCGACCGTGACAGGAGGGCTCCTCTAGGGAAAGGGGTGACCCGGACAGAGAAGGGGACCACTCTAAGACTGGTTGGAGCCAGCTGGACACCCAGGTCACCACCGGTACACCAGAACCGAGGCGGTTAGTTAAGGTCTATCCAGGGCCGGTTTTAGACCAAGTGGGGCCCTAGGCGAGATTGAGAGTGGGGCCCCAAACTATGAAATAAAAATAGTACCCGTACAGTTGTATACAGTATATACAGCAGCCCCAGTGGTATATACAGGCCCCAGTAGTATATACAGCAGCCCCAGTGGTATCCAGCAGCCTCCCCAGTGCTATATACAGGCCCCAGCAGTATTACAGCAGCTTCCCCAGTGTTATACACAGGCCCCAGCAGTATTACAGCAGCCTCCCCAGTGGTATACACAGGCCCCAGCAGTATTACAGCAGCCTCCCCAGTGCTATATACAGACCCCAGCAGTATTACAGCAGCCTCCCCAGTGGTATACACAGGCCCCAGCAGTATTACAGCAGCCTCCCCAGTGGTATACACAGGCACCAGCAGTATTACAGCAGCCTCCCCAGTGCTATATACAGGCCCCAGCAGTATTACAGCAGCCTCCCCAATGGTATACACAGGCCCCAGCAGTATTACAGCAGCCTCCCCAGTGGTATACACAGGCACCAGCAGTATTACAGCAGCCTCCCCAGTGGTATATACAGGCCCCAGCTGTATATACAGCAGCCCAGTGGTATACAGCAGCCTCCCCAGTTGTATATACAGGCCCCAGCAGTAATACAGCAGCCTCCCCAGTTGTATATACAGGCCCCAGCAGTATATACAGCAGCCCCAGTGGTGTATACAGGCTCCAGCAGTATATACAGCAGCCCCAGTGGTGGTGTATACAGGCAGCCCCAGTCAGTGGTGGTGTATACAGGCAGCCCCAGTCAGTGGTGGTGTATACAGGGCCCCAGTCAGTGGTGGTGTATACAGGGCCCCAGTGGTGGTGTATACAGGGCCCCAGTCAGAGGTGGTGTATATAGGGCCCCAGTGGTGTTGTATACAGGGGCCCCAGTGGTGTTGTATACAGGGGCCCCAGTGGTGTTGTATACAGGGGCCCCAGTGGTGGTGTATACAGGGCCCCAGTGGTGGTGTATACAGGGGCCCCAGTGGTGTTGTATACAGGGCCCCACTGCTGGTGTATACAGGGCCCCAGGGCCCACTGCTGGTGACTGTATACAGGGCCCCAGGGCCCACTGCTGGTGACTGTATACAGGGCCCCAGGGCCCACTGCTGGTGACTGTATACAGGGCCCCAGGGCCCACTGCTGGTGACTGTATACAGGGCCCCAGGGCCCACTGCGGGTGACTGTATACAGGGCCCCAGGGCCCACTGCTGGTGACTGTATACAGGGCCCCAGGGCCCACTGCTGGTGACTGTATACAGGGCCCCAGGACCCACTGCTGGTGACTGTATACAGGGCCCACTGCTGGTGACTGTATACAGGGCCCCAGGGCCCACCGCTGGTGACTGTATACAGGGCCCCAGGGCCCACCGCTGGTGACTGTATACAGGGCCCCAGGGCCCACCACTGGTGACTGTATACAGGGCCCACTGCTGGTGACTGTATACAGGGCCCCAGGGCCCACCGCTGGTGACTGTATACAGGGCCCCAGGGCCCACCGCTGGTGACTGTATACAGGGCCCCAGGGCCAACTGCTGGTGACTGTATACAGGGCCCCAGGGCCCACTGCTGGTGACTGTATACAGGGCCCCAGGGCCCACTGCTGGTGACTGTATACAGGGCCCCAGGGCCCCCTCCCCTCCCTGTAAAAGAATACACATCATGATACTTACTCTGCCGCTGTTCGCCACTCTGCACCGCGCTCCGACTTCTTCCTGGCTGCTTCCTGTGACGGACTCTGCCTGCGGCTGCGCCCGGCGCCGGTCACTAGGAATAAGCCGGATGAAGCCGGAGCGCGGTGCAGAGCACTGCAAGCGGCCGCGGCGCTGCCGCGCCGGCTATAATCCGGCCGGGCCAGAGGGCCCTCTGAAGCTTGGGGGCCCTAGGCAAATGCCTAGGCTGCCTGCCCCTAACGCCGGCCCTGGGTCTATCCCTAACCGCAGACCAGCAGGCTGTGGGCCCGACATAAGGAAGCAACAGCACCCATCAAGTAGTCCAACATCAGTCCCGCAGCTGGGTTCACGATGCTGAGAAGTACAGAGACTTTAGACAACAGACCCCGAGGACTAGAGACTAGACTCACGAGTGGGAGTACAGAAGGCCATCAGGGCACAGAAGGTAAAAGGACTAGGAGAACCATTTTAAGGACACCTCTGACAGACTCAGGAAAAGCCTCCAAAATCCGCGGCTACGGCTCCTGGTTAACCCAAACTGTACAGTGTACCGATTTCACCTGGTGCAAGTAAAGAACTGTTTGAGCTGATGTGGTGTCTGGTCTCCTTTCATCCGTCACCCGGAGGGCCTCTACAGCATCAGAGGTGAGCACTATGACTCCCATCATCAACCCTACTGCCCTGAGGTAAAGCTCCACCTGTGGGGAGATGTACTACCAAAGCTGCATTTCCATCATCTCAGCGGCTGGCCGCAGCACTGGTAACCCTATTACCAGGTGGAATCACATTAATATTCCACCATCATCATCATCATCACCCCCACCCCACCATTGTGGGTTCAGGGCACAGAACCGGGAACCGACCAGCCATGATCCCCACTGAAGTAACGACCTGTCCCGGTATCCAAGTACCCCATACCCTGTTGATCGACTCATGTCTGTCAAACCTGAATCCTCCCACAGGTGTGCTCATGTGGAACAGATTGGATATAGTCCACCTTTCTGTTTAGTCACATGTTCTTCTGGGTTTGCAGCAGCCATGTTGCCAGAAGCACATGGTGGAGAATCCATGTGTGCAGAGCTTAGGATAGCTCTGGCAGTTCCTATGAAGACTGGGTCTTGCTCAGTGTTTGGAGCAGTCATTGTCCTGAAAGGCACCTGGGGTGAAATGCTTGGAACTGGCTGGCATCCTGGAAGGCACTTGAAGAGGAGACCAGAGATGTGTGGAGAAACTGGAGTATCTCTCTCTCTGTTCTCAGGATTGCTGGACTGAGAGGTCAGTGAGTGGAGGTTGTGATACCTTAACTGAGACACTGTAACGGACTATGTAAATGCCAGGTGGGCATATCCACTATCAGGACAGACTGGTATGTCACTAATGTTCCATTGATGTGATGTTAAATGAACTTTGCACTATATGCGGTGTATAATGTGTTAATAAACTGCTGGACTTTATTTTACATAAAAATATGCCTGGTTGTCTCAGTTGCACTACCTTTTTAGAGTTACCCAACATGCTACCAGAGCAAATCCCTACAGTGGCCATTTATTCATTGAAATGGAAAGGGGGAAGGGGAAGGCCGCCCCACCACCCATTAACCTCCTGGATTCCCGCACCTAGTGTGGCAGCTTTGGCAACTGCCCAGGAAGCAATGTGAAGTAGAAAACATCGGTGCTTGTCTTCTTAAAATTCTCTTTATTATTTGAAAATTATAAAATCATTCAGCGTGCTAGCTGGGCGCCCAGCTAGCACGCTGAAATTTTCAAATAATAAAGAGAATTTTAAGAAGACAAGCACCGGTGTTTTCTACTTCACAGTGGCCATTTATGCAGTTGTCTCCATTGAACAGGGGCCTTCGGATCTTTTCTTGACATCTGGTCACAGCTTGGACATTTCTTCCTCTCATTTTCCTCTGAGCCAGGGGTTGAGTGGGATCTATCCAGAGCCAATCAGGTATCACAATAGGTGAGACATGTCAAGAAAGTGGAACAGGTCCTTTCAGATCACCTACTTTCCTCAGGAAGTACTGGGCCCCATCCTTTCTGATAATTATATGAAAAGGGTGGCCCCACTGATATGTGGCACCCCCATCCATTATTTTTTGCAGAAGGGGCTGTAGTTGTGATGAGAGAGTGGGCTGAAAAAGGCATATCTCCCCTCCATTCATAGAGACTGTTCCAAAGGACCATGCCTGATGTAGGATTGTCTGTCAGAAAAGTAATGTCAAAAGTAAAGTCATTACTTTGGAGATAGTACCTCTTGACACGCCAAGCATTCAGGCACTTTGTTACACTAGCTCCTGCCATACCACCAGCACCAACAATTTGGCCTTTTTGAAAATCCGAAAGGTCTGCCATTAGTATCAGGTTCTCATCAATGTTCTTACAATTTGGCAAAACAAACTGTTAATTTACATACACATATCACTTAACACCATCAACTACAAAACATTAACTTATGTCACGGTTTGCATGTTTATAACATGTTCGAAGAGTATGATGCCAAATCGTTAGGTGTTTCCATTATTTTGTCCAACCCCTGTATATCGGCAAAGCTGAAAAGGCAGGTGCGAGCAACGTGACCTACAAACATGGCTCAGTTACACCAGTTCAGTCAGGTGGAATGGGCCCAAATTCCTACAAATTATTGTGAGAAGCTTGTGGAAGGATATCCAAAACATTTGACTCAAGAAATACAGTTTAAGGGCAATGCTATCAAATACTAATGAAATGTATGTAAACTTGTGACTTAGCAGAAAGTAATAAAAATGCTTTAAAACTTTCTAATTATTCTGGCATTTGGCAAATATTAATAAATATGGTAATTCTAATTAACCTAAAACAGGAAAGGTTTATTCTGATTTTATCTCAAATAGTGAGAAAGACATGCATATATGTCTTTTTATAGATCGTATGCAAACTTCTGATTTCAACTGTACCTGGAAGGGGCCCAGGAATTTGGACATTACCCTCATAACAGTGTCAGTAGCAGATCCCCCCCTTCCAACAGTGCGTCATACAGTTATTTTTTTCTCTTATTTTCCTCTTCTAAAACCTTGGTGCATCTTAAGATCCAGTGCATTTTATAATCCGGAAAATACGGCAACGCTAGATGACCATATGATCATGTTGGATAATTAATATGAAATCCATACACCCATCACATATATTGATTAATTGAAAAGTATAATCAGTGGCTGGAATTAAGCGATGTATAGGCAGAACACCATAACAGGTGTATACACTGCTTAGTGGCTGCCAATTTCCCATTAGAGTTAACAGGACCACTAAGTGATGCTCATTGCGGCATTGTACCACCTGTACATATCTTAACTACTGCAACTGCTAGAACGGTTTTCAGCTGCACTGGGTCAGCAATTCTAAGTCCTGGACAACCATTTAACAATTTATGGGATGGATATATCCAAAAGAACAAGCTGAGAACTAATGTATTGGGTACTAAAATGGTATATTTTTCACTCTACAATATCTATGGTGCAAAACTGTCTGGCAAACGACTGCTGGATCAAAATATTCAATATTAATACACGAGTTTACAAAGTTTGATTTGCAAAATGGGGTCATTAATTTGGAATTTCTGCTGTTCTGGCAACTTAGCGGCTCCGCAAATGGAACTCACAAACTACTCCAAGAAAATCTGACTTTAAGGGACTTGGTTTGCACAGTCCTTCTGTGCTGACAAAGGCAGTCATGCACCATGGGACTAAGCATTTAGATACACTTTCCCAAACTACAGCTGTCAATCAAAGAAGGGGTGGTGAGATTAAGAGAATACAAGTAGATGAGGTGGTGTATATAAATAATTGGGTCCACGATGATGCACAAATCCTTTAAAATACAAATTTTTGCTCCTCTTCTTAGCTGTGCCATGTGCTTAAACAGTGTAGTGTTTGATATTGTATACAAAAATACAGGTTACTTTGTTATTTGCCACTAGCTGGGTGCCCGATGCACATGCATCGGGATTCTAGAAGGGCGAGTCTCTGACTCGCAATGGCCGCTTAGCGGCCAATGCTTCGCGCTGCTAAGGCGACTCGCCATGCCCGCTGCGCGGGCATAGCGAGTCGCCTTAGAACTGCTCGCAATGGCCGCTGCGCGGCCAATGCTTCGGGCGTATCCACATGACCACGCCAACTCGCATTGCGAGTGGACTCAGAAGGGGCAAAAAACCCATTCGCAATTATATAATAGATGCTAAAAATTAAACATTTTAAACTAAATCTGCTTGGTATTCTAACAAATGTAATTTTTCATTTTCACAAAGATCAATGGTAAAGGAAAGGTATAAATGCCCATTACACCCTTAAAGGGGAGCTCCTACGGGAGGGGTGATGGGTAAGCAGCAGTTAGTGAATAAGGGATTTATGGAAGTTCTAAACATTATACAAGTGCAGCAGGCAGCTTAGCATTATAGCCTATGAGTGCAGGGCCCATACACAATTTTTTTTTTTTACCTCTGCAGCGTTCCCCTATAAAGGAATTTCCTGAGAGGTGAAGTTCCTGGAATGGAATCACTAAGGGTGTTCTACTGTTCTGGCACCAGTCAGAAGCTCTGCAAGTGGCATCCCCAAACTGTGAAATAAATGTGCACTCCAAAAGCCAAAATTTCTTCCTTTCCGAGAGTGACCCAAACAGTAAACTCTAACACATTTAGGGTACTGCAGTCCATTTTCTCTTTCAACGAGTAGCATGGTTTCATGAATAGGAACACTTGTGGTTGGTTTCTGCTGCTTACAATCCATTCCAGTTAAAATTGCCCTCCAAAAGTAAAATATTGAACTTTCTCACCCGCCTTCAGAAGATATTGGTAACTTAATTTGGGGTCTATTTAGTCATGCTACCTGTTGTGAAAATTAACAATTTGGAGCTAAATCAACATTCTAATTGACGTAATTTTTTCATTATCATATTCAACCGTTATTTACTATGTGAATAATGATTAGGCCAGTAACCATTTAGATCATATCTTTATTTGTATGCAGATTTTCCAACTCCAAGCTGTATGAATTTCAATGCTTATTGGATGACAACAATAAGGTGATATGTATTTGTGTAATGAGGGAGGGTAAGGCCTAAGGCTAGAAACACCCTTTTATCAAGCTGAGCAGAATTATAGGGCAGCCTATTTTCCTCAAGAAAAATGAGCCACATGGTGTCCACAAACTATTCCAGCCAAATTTGTGCAAATTTTAAATAGCGTTCCTTTTCTTCCGTGCCATGTCATGTGCCCAAATAATAGATTCATGACCACATAAGGTCCCTTTCACAACAGTGGTTCTGTCCGGATCCGGATGATTTAACGCATCTGCCGCCTAATGGCTGAACTTGCGGCAGGCCCCATGCATGGTCTATGGGGCTTGCGGAGAGTGCGGTTTTGCTGCGATCCGACAAATCCGGCCACGAAAAAAAAACAAAAAAACCACACAGTTAGCAGCATTTTTTTTGCCACCAAAAGTACCAGATCTGCCGCATCCAGCTATACCACACTTGCAGCACCCAACTGCAAGCCCCATATACAATGCATGGGGCTTGCCGCAAGTGCAGCCTTTAGGTGGCAGATGCGTTAAATCTGCGGGATCTGCCGCAAATTCAAAAAAACACTGATATGAAAGGGGCCCAAAAAGTACTGCTGCATCTGGGAGAAATTGTGTGATGCATTTTTTGGGTGCATTTTCTTTCATTAATCCTTGTAATAATGACAAATGAGAGGCTAAAACAACATTTTAGGTGAAAATATAATGCTTCATCATTTCACTTTTCATTAATTTCTGGAAAGCATTTGACAACGATCCTGTGGTTCTGCATACGTCGAGGAGCGTAGTTTTTAAAATGGTATCACTTTTGGGGTTTTTCTAACATATAGGCCCGTAAAAATCACTGCAAGAATGAATAAGTCTATAAAAAAATAGGTTGTTAATTTTGTTGAAAAATGCTGCAAAACGTGTAGCCATTATAACATCCTAATGAAATAAAAAAAAGGATGTTGGAAAATGATACCCATGTTCATTAGTACCTCTCCAAACTCAATTTAACCTATTTATACTTACCCATAGGGAACAAAAAAAACGCATGCAGTAAACATTTCCCTTCTTAATTGGTCTTGTTTCACATGCAAATGAGGGTTTGTCAGTGGAGCCTTGGCCTGTGTCCAGACGTGGCGTATTCTGTGCGCAGGCGCCGTGCTTTTCCCGGCGCCATTTTAACCTGTAGCCTATGGGAAAAGCATGTCGAAAAAAGGTTAAAGAAATGCCATGTCATTTCTTTTTGCAAATGCGCTTTTGCAGTGAAAGTGCGCGTGAAAAAATACACGCTTAAACGGAGCGTCTGCACGCCTTTCAGCAAAAGCCATAGCTTTTGCTGGAAGGTGTATGCAGCTTTGTTTGGCACTGCTTTTATGCGAGCGCTCAAAAGTGCTGCATAAACGCAGGAATACGCAGGTAATACGCTACGTGTGAACACAGCCTTGGTGTGGTCTTTGGTGGGAAAGAAGGTTGATTAGTATCTATTTCTTGTGTTAAAGTTTGAGTTAAAGAAGGTTTTCCGGATTCAAAGCTCTGATAACATATCCCAACCAAGCAGATGAACTGTGTTACAGCGCTTAAGCGAGTACCGCAGCTTCACTTGAAAGAGACCCTGTCATACCCAACACAACTACTACAAATTGTGTGTCACACATGTGCTCTAATCAAGGTAATCAATAAAGAGAATCACTTAACCAAGCTCCATGATTGGCAGAGGTACTGAGTGTAGGACCACCAATGGTCTTTTGCTTCCACTTAAAATGCTTAGACCCAGTGGCGTAACGTCAGGCCCAGGGGCCCCGATGCGAAAGCTCCAACGGGGCCCCCAATTATTGAAAATCTTTAATATTAGTATTTTTCTATACGCCAAAGAGACTTTTGGGGCCCCCCTAGGCTGCAGGGCCCGGGTGCGATCGCAACCCCTGCACCTATTGTAGTTACGCCCCTGCTTAGACCTGTATATTATTTTATAGAAGATTTTTCTGTCATAGTAAAAGTAACTTGCAAGAGGTTGAAAATGCCCTTTGAAAGGCAGTGTCACCACAATTGTGATAATTTATCCTATAGGAAATAGAAATCTTTGACATGTTTGGCACCGATACAAGCTGTCACATACCGTACATTAAATAAGGTCATATGGCCCCATTAACTCTATAAACAGTAACACATTTTGGGAGTGGTATGTGTAGGTATACCTCAACAAACATGTGCCCAATCCATATATGTTATTTTACTTTTGTTTAAAAAGGTTTTCAGGGCTGATTAGAAAAGTCTGCAGCCACACTTGACTGCTGAATCATGAAAGTGTGGTTGCCAAGTACAGTACCTCCATCTATAGAACACTGCTTCTCAGGCCCTTTTTGCACAACCACCATATGCAGTACATCACACAGCTTCAATCTGGAATACTTTGATCTTCAGCCCCCCTATGCACAGTCACCATCTTCAGTATATCACACCAGAGCGCTTCTAAACACAGCCGCCAAATAAATTTAGCGCATCTTTCCAGTTGTGTGCATCTTGCAAGAAATGCTTTTGACTGGAGTAGCATATTTGGGTAAAACACCAGCACTTTTCCTGAATTAGATTTACAGGCATAGTCATGACCCACCCTGTCCTGGCTTTCCTTCAGGTCTGTCCAATTTGGCGAAGCTACTTCAAATTACTGTGAAAACAAAAAACTACAATTTTTTTGCAACTTCATGTAACTTTTCAAGGTGTTATACAACAGTTTTCTGGTGAAAACATTTTGATGATTCACCCTCTTTGTCTATAGTTTTTTCACTGTGCCATCTCTTATTTGCTCTTGGTTACATAAAAAAAACTGAGAAATTTTCTCTAATTAATCAGGAAAGCTGATTATAGTAAGTCATTAAGAAATGGAGCCCTGCAGCGTCTTGGAGACATTACCTATAATTACCACCATTTCAAAACATTTCATTCTTGTGGTGAAAGTCCCAAGACATAGTTGCTTTGTACAAGTTAACAGATTAACTGCTAAACGAGCATTGCAACTACCGGTAATACATATACGTTTTATACTGACATCAAGCTTTGACAAAGGTGATCATTTAAAATGTTAGGTTTTAGATATCCCTACTATTCAAAATGCAACTGAGTTTCTTGACATGGTAAGACTTGCATTAGATATTTAGTAGAACACATTATAAAATTATTCCCAGAAATCAGAAGATAAACTCCCCAAGATGGATAATGAGCCATTCACGATATCAAAAAGGGAGTAGTGCTCATATGATCCGCACTACCGTCGGATGAAAGACAAGGAAGACAAGGCTTCTTCAGTGCTATTCCTTTATTCCCAATGCAATTCGGTGCCGTCCCTGCACCTTCCTCAGGGATACAGGAAGGGAAGGGACGGCACCGAAACGCGTTGGGAATAAAGGAATAGCACTAAAGAAGCCTTGTCTTCCTCCAACAGAGCAGCGCAGATCATATGAACACTACTACCTTTTGGATTTCTAAATACACCACCACTGTGTACGTGGAAGTGCGGATCCAGCAGCAGCTGTCCAGGCGAACATACTGGTTGTGGGTCAACACAACTGAACCAGGCGAGTACACACATTTACGGTCTTACTATCTTATCTAAACGAAAAGACCCATTTGCGCCTCTGTGTCTCTCTCTGCGTTTAGATTTTAATGAGCCATTCAAAATTAATACCAAACTTTTAGTTTAAATTTGTTAGATAACATTTTTAAATTGCTTTATTGGCCTATCATTGCTTAAAATGAAATGTCTATTCAGGTGACTAAAGAATATGGATCTGCTAATTATAATCACTAAAGAGTAAGTATTAAAATGTTTTTCTCCACTTTCACAGGATGGTTTTAGGAGACAAAAGAAGTGTGAGAATAGTGATAGGATGCTGCAGGGACATGTTTTGATAGTTTAGGAGGCGTTTTGGAGGTGACAGAATCCCTTTAATAATGCTATTCAAAAATATAATTTATGCTATAACATAGTGCTCATTGTGCTGCAAAAATTACCTTCCAACATGACCATTTCAGTTTGATTACATTGATCCTAAACTTTCATAGGTTACTTTAAGTAGTGAAACGCAGATATCATTTACCTGGTATGGAACGGGTACAGCTCCTGAGCCTGCTACATAGTGACTGATGAGGACTATCACGTTATACATAGGATTAAGTGTAATGTGATATTGCATCCACCTGGTTCACATACCTAAATTCTGTCACATACAAGGCTATAAAGAGTTTAGCTTCATATTGTCAATGACTTAGCTCTAGGCATCAATATTTTGTGACCCAACAGCCCTTTAAAAATACCTATGAAAAACATTACAACACTACAAAGAAGCACAAAGGAGGTGATTCAATAAAGTGTTTTCTTCCATAAAAATGAGGTAAAGCACTTTGAAAAGTTGCAGAATTTTTGGTCATCGTGTAAACTTAAAGATGAGTTTACAGGAGCAGAGTAGGTATAAGTATATTAGAGAACTCTTAGGAAGAGTTCGGAGCAAAATAAAGTGATGAAATAAGTAGTGAAAATCATACCAGAAGTGTTACTCTATAAAAGTAAAAACTGTGATTCTAGGTGTAGACATTCTATATAGGCAGCAGTATAGGAGCCCAGTAGTCTACAATCCTACACTGAATTAGTTTATTAGTCTGCATGTAAATGACAGATATTTTTCTGGCTCATAGTTGACTGTGAATTAAGAAACACAAGGGGGAAACACTGGACGGTTATCAACTGAATGATCATTAATGGTGCAATCCATACAGATTCCCCCAGCACTACAATGTTCTCTGCAGCTGACCTGTAGAGCTTGTGAGCTATATACTAAACTTTCAGATCTGCAGTGTAGAGTCCGTGTGCATGGATAGAGGGTACAGCCTGAGATACTATACATTTCTGACTCCATAGACCTCTAAATACAGTGCCAGGTAGAGTCACTGACCATGGTGACAATACAAACAAAACTCAACCATCAAAACAACAAAGACTAAAGAATTGTCCATAATTAGGGAAATAATTAAAAAATAAATTGCCCATGGCCTCAACACTTGCAGACATATGTAGTGTGTTTTTCCAACTTATGATAAATGCTCATACATAACGTTAATATTTTAAATTTATTCAAATGGAGGTCATAGAATAGGGAACAACTCATTGTAATTTTGAACAGCCCATAAATCAGTACATTTTCTATTGAGATTCAAGTTGAAACCATCGCATATGCAGGCAGACTACATGGAAAATCAGCAGCCATGGCATTCTGAACACAAAATATAGCAGGACAAGATTATCTGCATACACACTTCTAACTGAAGGTATATAATCTATTATATACATGATTAGCACTACATCTATGGCCACAAATTATACAGATAAATATACTTTCAATACATAAAATATGGACTGGCAGATAAAATAAAGAGACAAAACAAAAACATAATACTGAATTGGGAAGTACATAGTGTTTAAGATTAGGAACTGCTACTTTAATGAGGGAAGAACATCACGTAGATGTCCAAGATTTGACTTATTAATCAAATATGGGGTGGAAACTATGTAAAAAAAACAAAACAAAAAAAACAAAACCCTGTGCTTGTGACCAGTGGCCACTTTTTGCAGACATTTGTTTATCTTACTATTCAGGAAAAAACTTTTATTTCTGATGCAGATCATTGGGAGAGTAATTTAAAAACGTGTTCATTTCTACAAACAAAAATATAAAATATAATATATATATAATATTTAGTGTTTCTTATGAAGCACGTTCTAAAAAAACAAAACCAAAAACGTACCTTACTGATTTTTGCATCTTGCCTACCAATCTCTGTGCATCCAATTCTGGAGGAAGAGAGTCATGTGACTAAAGGAGAATACGGGGTCTTGCTATACAAAAGTTACATGCCCATTCAACCTCACCTCTCAAATGAAAAATGTATAAGGCCCAGCATTGTAGATCCTGTGCTTATAGTATGGACATGTGACCTCTGTGGAATTAGTAAAGCAACTATAATGTATTTCATTTTTTAGAACCTGTTTCTTTTATTTTTTATTATTTTTTTTATAACCATGAAAGTGGAAACCTCATAGTAAGCATCGACCTTTGAACATCTTATTTCGGCTGGGTTAATTTATGTGCTGATTAATTTAAAAAAATAGAATTATGCTTACCGTTAATTCGGTTTACTAGGATACCTTCCACGACAGCATAGTAGGTTGCCTCTCCATGCCCTAATTGGGACAGGAAGTCATGAGAGGTTAAAAGGCCCCTCCCACCTCCCACTAGCCAGTGTCTTCCAAAGAACCATAGCATGAGAGTAAACAACAGCACACAGTAAAACATTCCAGGAATAATATGAAGAATAACAGGGAGGGAATTAAGTGCTGTCGTGGAAGGTATCCTAGAAACCGAATTAACGGTAAGAATAATTCAATTTTCTCTAGGAACCTTCCACGACAGCATAGGAGGTATACCAACGAATTAATACCTAGGGCGGGACTATGGCCTGCAGGACCTTCCTGCCAAAAGCCAAATCCCTACTGGAACCCAAGTCCAGACGGTAGTGTTTCATGAAGGTATACAAGGACGACCAGGTAGCATACTTGCAGATCTGCTCAGGAGAAGCTCCTGCCCATCCACCCAGGAGACAGCGGCAGACCGGGTGGAATGGGTAGGAAACCCAGAAGGCGCTTGCAGCTGCTGGGAAAGGTAGGACTCCGTAATGGCCTTCGTAATCCAGATGGCGATTGTACTCTTAGACATCTTCTTGCCCTTATGTTGAGCTAAGGGCTGGACAAAGAGAATGGGATCGATGCGCCAGGGTGCCGTCACGTTGATGTAATGGAGCACTGTTCGCCGGACATCCAAAGCATGGAACTCTTCCTCCTTAGGGGGTCCGAGGATGCTGACAGAAGGAAGGAAGAACAAGCGTCTGAGAGCGCTGGAAAATCCGAGACCACCTTGGGAAGAAACGAAGGATCCAGGTGAAGAACAAGGCAGTTATTCCGGACGGGAAGGGACGGTGCCTGGAGGGACAAAGCCTGGAGGTCTCCCACGCGATGGGCAGACGTAATTGCCACCAAGAACGCCGACTTGTGAGACAACCGACGTAGAACACAGGACGAGAGTGGTTCATAGGGAGGCTGAGAAAGTCCAGTAAGGACAATATTGAAGTCCCAGGAGTGATCAAGGACCTTAGTACGAGGACAAATGCGAGTAGCGGACACCCTGAAGCGTCAAATCCACCGGTGATTTGCTAAAGCAGCATCAAACACGGGACCGAGAGCCAAAACCTGTACTTTCAGCGTGCTGGCTTTAAGAACGAGGTCTAAACTATTCTGAAGAAGATCCAGAATCTGGAAATATTGGCTGTAGGATCAAGATGGCTGGAGCCACACTAGGAGGAAAATTTCTTCCAAAGCTTATTATAGATTGCGATAGTGAATGGTTTGCGGTTCATCTGTAAGGTGCTACCACGTTTTCAGACAGGCCATGAGCCCCCAGCACCCAGGCCTCAGAAGCCATGCAGCTAAGCTGAGCTTCTGCGGATCAGGATGGAACAGGGGACCCCGAGACCACAAGTTGAGGGCCGGACTCAGGATGACCGCACCGTCGACTGAGTGACACTATCAGATTGTACCAACTCCTCTTCGGCCACAGCGGGGCCACCAGGATAGTGGGGAGTCCATCTACCCTGATCATCTTCAGGGTTCTTGGGATAAGGGTAGTAGGAGGAAAGTGTAAACCAGAGGAAAATCCCAAGGCTGGGAGAACGCTTTCCCCCCCAGCCTAGTCCCGATGGGTCAGGGAGAAAAATGTTACGATCTTTCGATTTGCGCTGGAGTCAAATAGGTCGATCGCAGGAGTGCCCCATCGTGCGATCAGGGAGCAAAACACCGCGTTATCCAGACTCCATTCTCCTGGGTGGACATCCCACTGACTGAGAAAATCCGCCTGAAGGTACAGGGACCCCTTCAGGTGGACAGCGGAGAGTGACAGTAGGAACTGTTCGGCCCTGAGGAAGACCCTGGCGGACACAGATGTCAGTACTTGGACATTGTGCCACCCTGGTGACGGAGATGTGCCACAGTGGTGACATTGGCAGAGCATACAAGGACGTGAGATCCCTGGAATTGAGAATGAGCAGTCAGAAGGGCCTCCTCTACTGCTCTCAGTTCCCGGTAATAGGAGGACTGGGAACTGATGGCACGACTTCAGACGCCTCAGGTTGGCAGCCGTAGTAAGCGTTACAAGAGGAGTCTGAGCCCAGAAACCCCCCGCTGCAGATTGTAGAGGTTTAACCACCAGAGGGGGGACGAGGAGCCGGGCCCAGGGAGGTGAGAAATCCGTCGATTCAGGGATGAAGGTAGCCTGTCCCAACAAGACAGGACATGTGCTTGCAGGACCGAGAGTGAGCCTGAACCCACATGACTGACGGGATGCAAGATGTCATGGAACCCAGAGCCGACAGTGCCGCCCGAAGGGTGGGATACGCCTGACACCGCAGGGATGAAATCTTGTTCAGAAAGGTCAATCTGTTGTCATCTGGGAGAATGGATGCCAGCTGGTCAGAATCCAGCAACACCCCTAGAAACCATCTCGTGGAGGAGGGTTGCAGCTGGGTTTTCAGGAGGTTGGGGATCCAACCCAGGGACCGAATATGCAGGGACTCCTTCACACTGCTCCTGAGGTATTGAGGCAAAGGAGAAATGAGAAAGAAGTCGACCAGATAAGGCACCAAACAGATGCCGCGACCCCGAATTAAGGCCATGACCTCCGCCATGATTTTGGAGAAAATCCGGGGTGCCGAGGCGATCCCGAAGGGGAGAAAGTTGTACTGAAGTGGAGGACTTCCTCCTTGTACAGGATGGCGAACTTGAGAAATTTCCTGTGCTGAGAATGAATGGGCACAGGAAAATACACGCCCTTCAAGGCTATTGTAGCAATCTGGTGGTGCAGCCCGAGCAATGGAATCGCGATTCGGACAAACAGCCTGGAATAATGACCAACCTCTTCCCTGTGTCTGGGAATAGAGGAGACGACATTGGAGTGAAGGAACTCCTGCACTTTCGACTACAAGAGATCCTGGGCATCCTGAGAGGGCAGGGTAGTGACCCGGAGACCCGGCGGTGGAGGCGACTCGAACTCTAGAGTAGACCCTCGGAAATGACCTTCAGAACCCCCTGGCAATTGGTGATCTGCCGCCACTGGGGAAGAAAGGCGAGAGTCACCCCCCACTGCGACCGAGAGACTGTCAGTCGGAGAGAGGTTGCGGCTGCTGAACAGGGACGAGGATATACTTACCGCGCCCCTTCAGACAACTCCACCTGCCTGCTTTTCCTTTCCCTTGGGCTGGGAGGCCTGAGGGACAAAAGGACTGCTTACGCATGGGGTTACTGGCCTTTGTCCAGAATTTCGTCTAGCGCAGGGCCAAACATTAAGTCCTCCTTGAAAGGCAGAGAGCAGAGCCTCATATTAGAAGTGGCATCATCGCCACACCTCTAGCCACAATGCCAGTCTGTCAGAGTTTAGAAGGGGCCGAGGTTCTGGCCTCCAGGCGGACCGATTCAGCTGAGGCATCAGCGAGGAAACAGGACACCTTCCTGAGCAAAGGAAGGGAAGCGAGGAGCTCCTCTCTAGTGGTGCCCTGAGAAAGATGGGACTCCAAATGTTCCACCCACATCAGCAGGGACCTGGAGACACAAGTGGAGACGATGTTAGCCTGAATGGCGGAAGAGGACGCCTCCAAAGAACGCTTCAGAAAAGCTCTCAAGTTTTCGATACATCTGATCCCGAAGCTGTGAAGTGTCCTCAAGGGGAGGGCAGTCTTTTTTGCCACACGGACCACCTGTACAGCCACCCTAGCGACATCCCAGTGAATCTCATTGTCCCTCAAGAGGGAAATAACGACCAGGATCATACCTGAATCTGTTGTCAGGGAATTCACACTCTTGTGAAATCAAATTCAAGATGGATTAGGAACCCGACAAGTTTGGCCGCTTGAAGGACAGCAAACATTTCATCCTGCACTGAAGGAAGGACCTGCTCCACATCCAATCCCATGGTGCTCCTAACGGCCCCAATCAGCTCCGCCATGTCCTCAGAGGGGTAAAGGAAACATCTTAGGTCAGCCAGCTTGGAAGCCGAGATATCAGGTCCCTCACAGTCTGAATCCCTGACATCTTCAGAGCCTGAAGGGGCAGCCTGGAGTTTCTGTTTCTCAGGAGGGGAAGGACCAGGAACAGGGCAGACAGACAGGGAGGCAAGGGAAGCCTGACTCTCCTGCTGCACCATGGCACGCAAATCATCCACCAAGCTAGGGTGTTCAGCCCAAACTATCTTGTCAGTACAGCACTGGCAGGGCTTCTCATCCCACCGGAGGGAACGTCTTAGAACAGACAGGGCATTTTGCAGACTTCCCAGAACTCTCTTGGGGCCATTCTCAGAGAAGCACCCCTCAGCCCTGCCTACTGGGCAGCACAAAGGACCCCCCCCCCCCCCTGCACCCTACAGACACACTGTGGCCGATGGAGCACTGGGCTCTGCAGATGCAGAGAAAGACATGACTACAGGACAAACTACTGCTTACCAGTGTCAGATGTGTTCAGGGCAGCATTACATTCCCAAGGCCTGCCCCCAGTGCTTCAAGGTTCCCTGCCTCATGCAGCTGGTCCAGGCAGGCCCCAATCACGGCAGCGAGCCTGCACGTTGCCCCACCGGGTCCCGCCGGTCAGAACACGGAAGTGGTGAGCTCCTGCCGGAGGAGCGCATGACCGGAAGTCCCGCCCCCGGCATCACTTCTGGTCCCACGGGCAGCGTGCATCACAGGAGGCGGCCGGCGGGCTCAGCCCTAGAAAGAGACCGCCGGCCAGGGAGCCACCAGCCCACTTCACCCCAGGAGGGGATCCGGAGGGCCAGAGCCCGGTCCCAGCCACCCCAGCAGCACACCACCGGAGTGAACTGAGAGACGGCCGGAAGAGGAGAAGGGCCCCAACAACGGGCCCGGCAGGCAGAAATCCACAGAAAAAGGTATGCTGCAGCTTGCCGCCACCACAGCATAGGAGAAGAAAAACCTCTCTCCATGCCCCATGGGGACAGGAAAGACACTGGCTAGTGGGAGGGGCCTTTTAACCTCTCGTTTTCCTGTCCCAATTAGGGCATGGAGAGGCAACCTCCTATGCTGTCGTGGAAGGTTCCTAGAGAAAATGACTGTTTTGATAAAGAGCCAAAACTGGTATGATCGATCAGTTATGCTGAATCTTGATCATTTATGATCTTTTTGACAGATCTATTTTCTTTCATTGACTATTGCATGTTGACAGTCATTGACGACAAAAAAGTAATACTAGTGTAAACAAGGGTTTCTACAATTAATTCAGTAAGCCGTATACAGTTATTCCTTAAGTTCCCTGCATAGCCAGCTATGAACGACAGAAATGTAACAGTGGACATCCACATACACAAGACTATACAGTGTATATGAAAGTAAGCTAACATCTAGCCCTCAGCACCCCCCTTCCCACCCCAACATGAGCTGAGATTGTTTATTTTAGTAGAATAGGGAATGACAACCTACTTACTGGTAGACACCTATGGCAGTGTCCTATACTCTGATGGAAAAAGATTGGCCAAGTTGACCATATGATTATGGCACTCATCGTGCCTGTGCCCTATCCCAGTGAGATTTCATTGTGCATACCATTTCAATCAAAATTATTCAACTCACATTGTAAACAAGGGTTATTGGAAAAATTTACACACTTTCTGGTGTTTGCAAAAAAAAAAAAAAAGAAATTAAATAGCTCAACACAATTACTACAACAAGTGGTTTATCCAAATTCATCATAAAATGCCACTTTTACTAAGTACTATAGCCTCAGAACTAAATGGAATCTGCTAGAGACTTTATAAACTGCCCTCTCGCAATTGTTTATATGACTGTGCAGCTCCCTAACATACAATGCAATCAATCCCTTTTTGACCTTAAAGTCCTGAACCAGCAGAGAAATCAGGTTTTGTCTGGAAGTGCATTGGGGCGTGGTGATGTACTTTTAGCTTCTCAGGCTCATGGTATATTTCCTACCTAGCAGCTTCCTCCCCTGGCTGATTACCAGGTTGTTTGCTCTGGTATAGAGCTAATGACCTGTCAATCAAGCAGGGGAAGGTGCTACTTGACAGGAAATAGAGAATGAGGTAGAAAAACAGTGCGTCGTCACACCCCAATACACTTCCCAACACAACTTTAAAATGTGATTTCTTGCAGATGGAACAGTGCTTTGGGGTCAAAAGGTATCAATTGGCTTATCTTTTAAAGGATTACATAATCATATTAATTTTATGGGAGATGTTGATGAGGAGAAGGGTAACAGTTTTTTAACCAGGCATTGTCACATCGCCATTGGACTCGGTGGCTGGTGTTCCTGCCTCGGCCGCTGGGAGGAGCCGGATTCCTTTGGCTGGTGGCGCCGGTGATAGGAGGGCCTTGTCCTCATATGGAACTGCTCCCGCGACGTCTGCCTCTGTCGCTGAGCGCCGCTGTGTTTCCCCTCTGGGTGGTGTTGGTCGCAGAGGAAAGGGCCCTGCAGAGGTGTCTGTTAGGCGCAGCCTGCGTTCTTCTGTCAGAGGTGGCGTGGGTGGAGCTAGTCGTGCATCTCCATCTGGCCTGGATCTAGGGGCGGTCCGGATGAGGTCATCAGGTTGTGAGCTCCAGC
Source organism: Allobates femoralis (assembly GCA_033576535.1). Taxonomy (NCBI): domain Eukaryota; kingdom Metazoa; phylum Chordata; class Amphibia; order Anura; family Aromobatidae; genus Allobates; species Allobates femoralis. The sequence continues at coordinate 648,591,222 of JARQOC010000003.1, forward strand.
CTATGGGAGGTAGCCGTGCCCTTCAAGTACATTGGAGCCTGGCTTGCAGGCCGCCAGATATAGTTTTGGTTCCCCAGTGATAGTGTGTTTAGTTTCGTGTCTGACCTTGCCTGGATTTCTGACTCTGCCTCTGCCTATTGATTTTGTACCTCAGCTGCCCTCTTGGTTTTTGCCCTTGACATTTGCCTGGATTTTTGACTCTGCTACTGCCTGACGATTTTGTACCTTCGCTGCCCTCTCGGTTTTTGACTCGGACTTCTGACTTCGTTTTTCGGGTCTTGATTTTCCCCTGGCGACCTCCCCGGCTCTGTTGCTCATATAGGCAGCTACCCCCTGGGCTCCGCTATAATTCCAGATCCCTGTATAGGGGTTAAGGGTCTCGGGGTTTCTCGGGGTGCTGCCTACCAGCAGCTCGGCCTCACGGTGGATGGTCGTCACAGGCATGTCATGAAGGGAATGAATAATTTCGAGACCAAAGTATTCTGTAAGTGTGACATTTTGTGCTGAATTTGGAGAAACCACTTGCTATATTAGTGATTGAGATATTTAATTGGTTCTCATATGTTTGCTTACTGTAAACAGCAGAAAGTTTAAGATTTTGATAAAGTAAAAAAAAAAAAACAAAAAAAAAACAAAACACACTAATGCAACAGGGGTTGAATAAGTTTAATTGCAACTGTAAAGGATTTCACCGACGGCTCAGAAAGAAATCGTAATGCAAAATGAGGGCAATGAGGGGTTAATATAATTAAGACATTTTAATTACCCTGGTCATTTAAAGCCTATATACACCTTCAGTTTTTTTTATCATTTGCTTTTACAATGCAAAGTTAAGTAACTGTCTAAATAAATTGTGGCCTACCATTTTACTTTATCTAGCTCACTACAAATCAGTCAGAGCTAGATGGCCTTCTGCTCCCCTCCCTTCTCTCAGTGTTAGAGGCAGCAGCAGGGAGGGGAGGATGTTGATCTCCACTGCATGGACAAGACAGTATTCTGCACTCCTGGGGAGGGCAGGGAAAACAGGCTGTAGAAAAGAAGTAACGCCAACATACAGGAACTTACTGCAGGACAAAAGTTGTGATGATATATGGGCTATTGGAGCTATCTTCTATCAAGCACTGTGGATACACAGAGTATCCACATCCAGCCTATATTACGCAAGTGACGCTCACACAAGAGAAAAATCTAAATCTTGAATCAGGAGCAAATTGTATCACAAGGGGTCTGAAAATGAATGAAGGATTGAAGAATGCAGGCGGAAACTTAGTGATTAGAGTTAGTTGATACAATTGCACTAACAAGTGAATTTTTTTTTCCATGAAGAAAATGTGTCTATGTCCAAGAGCAGCAATGTTCTCAAGAATGGGGAGAAGACTAAAGTAAAATGTTGCCTTTTACTGCTGAATGAGATGCGGAACTGAATTTTCTGGAAATAAAACCCTAAAAAAAAAAAAAAAGGAGATTTTTGTGTACTCACAGTAAAATCCTTTTCTCTTAGCCTCTAATTGGGGGACACTGGACAGTTGGCGTTATGCTGCTGTCCGCTGTCCACTAGTAGCCGACACTAAGCAGAATCTGTAAGAGAGTTATAGTGGCTCCTCCTCTGCAGTATACACCCCTGGAGCAGGCACTGCCTCACCAGTTTTGTGTTTAAAGCAGTAGGAGAAGAAATTGAAATCAACAAGACAACAAAAAGTCTGTAAGAAAACAACTATGTAATAGCTCAAGAGCAACATGACAAACCAAGAAGGGACCGAAAAAAACAGGCAACAGGGTGGGTGCTGTGTCCCCAATTAGAGGCTAAGAGTAAAGGATTTTATGGTGAGTACACAAACACCTTCTTTTCTCCTTCGCCTCATTGGGGGACACAGGACCATGGGACGTCCCAAAGCAGTCCCTGGGTGGGAAGAACAATGGAACAAGTCACATAAAAGTTATAGAAAAAACACAGACACCTACAGGTGGACTACTTCCACCTGAGGGACGCACCTTCCCAGACTCGCATCTGGGGACAATTTGTCTGAAAGGCTGGACCGAGCGGTTGCCTTACATGCTTGTTGTGCTGATGCCTGGTGCCGAATTGCCCAGGATTCCTCAACCGCACCCGTGGAGTGTGGTGTTATACCTGCTGGAATCGGCAGTCTGTATGGCTTGTAAGTTGCCTGAATAATGAATCCACCTGGCCAGAGTGGCGTTTGATAATGGCATACCCTTGCGGCTGCTGTCCAGAAGGAGGAACAGGAAATCTACCATTGGGCAGAGCGCCGTTCTGGACACGTACATACTGAGTGCCCGCACTGGATCCAGAGTACGTAGGAGCTACTGTATACGATGTACCAGTGCCGGGCAAAAGGATGGTGAAGATACCTCGTAAGTAAGAGGAAACGATGGGACCCTTTTTGGAAGAAATGACTGTACCGGACGGAGCACTACCTTGTCTTGGTGAGACACGAGGGGTGGCTCCCTGCAAGAAAGCATTGCGAGCTCCGAGACTATGTGAATGGAGGCAATTGCCGTAAGAAGCTTTACTTCCCAAATTTGAAGAGGACGGAGGGAAAGAACCTTGAGGGGCTGAAACGGAGGGTTTGGCAATGCATTCAGTACCAGGTTGAGGTCCTTGCGTCCAACTGGCCTCTAGTAAGGGTGACTCGACGGTCAACCCCTTGGGCAAGTACATTCACTTGAGGTTCAGTGGCCCGACAGCGCTGGAAGAGCGCTGAAAAAGCTGATACTTGGTCTTTGAGAGGGTCCAGAGGAGGGACACACATCCAGACCCTCCTAAAAAAACCCTTAAGGTATTAGGCAGCAAACAGAGCAGAACTGAGCGGGCTCAAGTCTTCTATGCGCTGTAATAAATCCAAGCAGAAGCAGGTGTCCTCGCCCCGATCATGGATTCAATGAACAGGCTCAAGACTTCTATGCGCTGCAATAAATCCGAGCAGAAGCAGGTGTCCTCGCCCTGATCATGGATTCAATCACCGATGGGGAAAAGACCAGGTTGGGTTAAAAAGCCAGGTCTCAAGAGACACGCTGTTGAAGTCAGGACCCTCAAAGTCCGATGGTATAATGGGCCTGAAACGGAGGTCCGGACATTCTGGACATCGTCAAGGGACATCGGCGGCGAGTTGAACTAGGTCGACATACTAGGTGCCCATGAGTCAGTCAAGGGCTATTAGCATGACTGGTATGTCATGCAGTGAGATCTTCCGCACCGCTCTGGTATGAGGGGCAGAGGAAGGAAAGTAGGGGAGGCAAAACTGCGTCCCAGATTGGACTAGGGCATCTGTTCCTAGTGATTGCGGGTTGTGAGACCGAGCACTGAAGTTGAGGACTTTGTCATTGAGGCATGACGTCCTGAGCGTACCTTTGGAGTTCATAACCGTTCCGGATGTAGGGACCATTTCCTTGAATCTATGTGCTGACGGCTGAGGAAGTCCACCGTCCAATTGTCCCCTCCCGGATGTGCACCATTTATAGTGCTAATCCGGTTGACTTTGCCAAACAAAGAATGAATTCTACTTCTGGCATGGCTTGTTTCTTGCTAGTCTCTCCTGGTGACAGTCATATGCCACTGCTGAGGCATTGTTCAACTGTATTCTGATGTGATCCCCTAAGAGAAGTAGATGAAATGGTCTAGGTCATGAAGAATGGCCCAAACTTCTAGAAGGGTAATAGGCATGGTGGACTCCCATGAAAACCATTTTGTCTGAGCCGTGTGGTGAAGATACACTGCACTCCAGCTTGTTAGGCGTGCATTGATGGCCGGAACTCTCCTATGAGTTGGAAGGAAGGATTTCCCCTGTGAGGGGAAGGACGATCGGAGCCACCAGCGAAGAGAATGTTTGGTTGAGAGGAATAGACGGAACATTGTGTCCGAGGAGAAGAGGCTCTTGTCTCACGAAGACAGCAGGGCCAATTGGAGAGGCCTGAGGTGCAATTGTGCAATGGGAAACTGCTACCATTGCCATTATTATCTTACCTAGAACTCTCATGACAAGCTGGAGAGAGTGATGCATTGGGCAAACGAAGGTCCGAACTCCATGGCGGAGTGTCCGTGACTTGTCTGGCAAGAGAAGTACCGATCCACGGGAGATATTGAAAATGCATCCCTGGAAGGTCAGAGTGTAACTGGCAATGACCTTGGTAGATTAGGTGATGTAGAGTGTGCACTATGTTTGGACACACTATTCACAGTCTCTGAGAGAAGAATCCTTGATGAGTAAGATATCCAGTATGGAAGTATGACTAGACTTGAGTGGAGGATGGTCATGACAGTCATCATGACCTTGGTTAATACTCTGGGGGCCACAAACTGTAGGAACGTCCGATGCGCCTGAAGTATTAGATCTCTATAGAAGTGAGAAACTCACCTTCTTTCATGGATGAAACATGGAGCAGGGAGACCCCGTGCAAAATGACGAACCTTAACGATTTGGTGTTGAGTTTCAAAGGTAGGGTAGGCCGGACTGGCCCTTCCTTTGTGGGAAGTATAAGCAGGTTCCGATAAAAGCCTGGACATTAATTTTGAGGGATCGAATTATTGACCTTAGAATAAGCGTGAGCTGTGGCTGACTGTTTTAGGGTGATGGACGGGAAGGACCAGTTGTGGGGAAGAAACCCCATACTGTGACCAGGAAACACCACGTCTAACTCGCCTGTCGTCTCCAAACACGAACCAGACGTAAAGATAGCGGAAGATTCGTCCGCCTACTTGTAAGGCTGCTTTCACACTGCGTTTTTGTGCTGTCCGAGGGGATCAGACTTTTTGCTGCTCCCCTCGGACAGCGACGGATCCAAACTGATGTCTGCAATCGGATGCCAAATAGGCATTCGATCCCGATGTTTTTGCAGCATCAGTTTGGATCCTCTCCTCCTCTCCCTGCTCCTCCTGTCACCTTTCCCCTCTTTGTCTCCCCCCTCTTTCTCCCCCTCTTTGTCCTCCTGTTGGCTCCCTCTTTGTCCTCCTGTTGGCCCCCTCTGTCTCCCCTCTTTGTCCTCCTGTTGTCCCCCTCTATGCAGAGCTTAAAAAATAAAAAATATCTTCATTCTCACCTCTCCACGACACCCGCAGTGCTTCCAGCTTCTTCTTCTGATCAACAGGACCTGGCGTGATGTCACAGTCACATGACCGGTTACCGCGGTAATCGGTCATGTGACTCAACTGTGACGTCAGGCCAGGTCCTAGAAGCACAGAGCGCTGGAGGCATCGCTGGATCGTGGAGAGGTGAGGATGATTTTTTTTATTTTTAACCCTTTCATTTAACTGGATATCACTTCTGCAATGTATGAATATACATTGCAGAAGTGATATTAGATGGCACAGAGTGATTTTAGTGTACTGAGCATGCTCAGTACACTAAGATCGGGTCCGAGGAGACATCAGCTGTTTCCTCGGATCCTCGCTCCATAGGCCCCATGTTATTTGGCACGGATCAGGTTGGATCCAATTCGGTCCGATTTGACCCGCTGTGCCAAAAATCGCAGCAGGCTGCGATTTTGGGCACAGCAAAAAATCGGCCAGGATCGGATCCGACAAAAATCGGATGCCAATAAGGCCAAATCCGATGTGATCCGTGCCCATAGGATAACATGGGGCCAAAATCTGATCCGTGGCTGTCTGTTTTACAACGGACAGCCACAGATCACAGAAAATCGCTGTGTGAAAGCACCCTAAGGCGTCTTCATTTGGTTGAAGAACTTATGGGGTCAAGATCCCTTAGGTTTAGTTTGGCTAGAATTGGAGTGCCAGTTTGCATTTGATGTCTGTTCATTCCCATTGTGGTGATTGGTAGCCTGTGTCCGCCTGGATATCGACCCGCCAAATGATTTCCAAAAGGAACGAAACCGTGTGTGTTGTCAGCAGGTTGTAAATTTTCTCCAAACAGAAGGCCGCTAAGATAATCTGCCTGCTAGTCACGTGCATTAGCTGAATGTATGGCAGCATGTAGTAAATTTGTGCTGCTAGGTCTATGCGGCCTAGGTCAGCGCCTCTATCGCATAGGGAAGTATGCAGACTACTTGCCCTAGACCTGAGGCCTCAGTTGCCTACACGGAAGCAAAGGAGGGGGCTAAGGACAAACCCATCAGTTCAAAAAACTGATCATACTTTTTCCTCTACCTGACTGTGTTGTGTCCTTAATGGGAAAACTATCAGGTAGGGGATCTTTGCGGAGGATCAGCCCAGTCCTGGGTTAAAGGGGGGTGATCCATAAAATAACTGTACAGACGTTTAGCTTCTTTGAGATAGAATGTATGATATGGGGTTCCAATCAAGATGTATCAAGGTCTGGGTTTGGATTGTGATATCCATCAAACATAGGTGCCATTGTCCTTCTGCGTGTCATTTTTCTATAGACTGTATAGACATAGATGCATACATAATGACTTGTAGTATTAGGAGCACTGACAGGTAGTGGCATCTGACATGGTGGTAGGAAAAAACAATACTTGCTGTATTGGTGTTGCACATGCACTGGGCAGAGAGACTGCATGCTGTGTGAGAGGGATAAGTGTTAAAGACCTCAGTAGTGAAATGGTTAAGATCATAGGTAAGCTGAGTTGCTGTGAGGCCACAAAACAATCACATTACAATCCTTTTGATTTTCAGCCGAGTTCTTCTCCCATCGAAAACCAGACTGCGCCTAATGATTAGTAATTTTCACACCTAATCACTTCATTAACATGTCCACCTCCGGAAATCAGGTATGTTATTACTACTGGAGAAGCCAGTGCTGGACAACCTGACGTGTTTGTATTGCCCCCTTGGAATATTACACTGCTCTTGTATGGTGTACAGAGGGAGGAGGAAAAACTGCAGCAGGGAATATAACACTGCTGGTTGTCCTGTATATGCCACTGGGACTGACACACAGCAACTGCTGTGCTCATTTTTACCCCCCGAGCTATGTTTTGCACAGTGAATGCTCTCATTTACCTCAAAGTCTTGTGTGTGATACACAGCGAATGCTGTGCTCATTGTACCCTTCGTGTTCATGTAATAGCGCCTAGACTGCTTTTTAAGCGCTGTCGGGAGGAGGGGCGGGACCTCTGATTGAAACCTCCCGCCCCTCTCTGTGATCCGGCCTGGCGTCATTTGACGTCCTCCGGTGGGGAGAGAGGAGAGGAGGAGGAGGGAGGGGGAGAAAAGGTGCGATGCTGCTCTCGCGATGAGCGAGAGGTGCCTTGCAGCTCCGGTCCGCCCCCTGCTATGACGCTGTCTGCATCATCTGCGTCATCCGGGGGGAGGGACGTGGACGGGAAAAAAGGTGGCGGCTTCGCGCTGGGCCTAAAGCTGCGGCCTCCAGTAATAATAATAGCCAGGAATGATGGCAGGCCGGCGCGGAGGTCCAGTCAGGACTGGGACGGAGACCAAAAAAAAGCGCTCTCAAATAGCGGTCCCCATCAGGAGAACACAGTAGAACTGATTCTCCTGGATTCAACAGCAGGCACAAATATCGGCCCCCTCAGGAAGCACAGTAGAAACTGATGCTCCTGGTGTCCTAAGTCTGCACACAAATATCGGCCCCTGGCCCCATCAGGAGAGCACAGCAAAAGCTGGTGTTCCTGGAGTGCTGCAGCAGTGTGCAGTGTGGAAATGCTGCATATGCAGGCAGTACCTGTGGTGCCTTACCCTAAATATCCTAGATAGGTGAATAGGGAGGATTTATGCTGCTGTCCTCTGTCGCTCCAGAAGGTTCCTGCCGATATGGAGACACTGAAGCCTCGACTTCTATCCAGGTCACCATCAGTGGGGAAATGAGGAAAGAGGAAGATATGCTGGTCTGTCTCAACTTCAACCCAGCACCCCAACAATGGGATGCTGAGGAAGGAGGACAGCATGTAGAGGGATGTCTCGACTTCGCCCCAGCGCCCCCAACAGTGGAGGGCAGAGAAAGGAGCATGCTGGGGGTCTCTCCAGGGACCCACTTTTCTTCTTCTTTTGAAAAAAAAATTAAAAAGTAAAAATGAATAATAGTAAAATAAAATTTAGATGTGCCTCCTAACAACACTAAGCAAAAACTGGTGAGGCAGTGCCTGCTCCAGGGGTGTATACTGCAGAGGAGGAGCCACTGTAACTCTTTTGCAGATTCTGCTTATTGTCGCCTCCTAGTGGACAGCGGACAGCAGCATAACACCCACGGTCCTGTGTCCCCCAATGAGGTGAAGGAGGAAAAAAAACAATGATAAAAATGCTGTGTAAATCTTGCTAGTCCAGTCTGTGCCTTACAAAGCCCCTTTATACATGAAAATCCTGGTGTTAGTTTCCTTTAAAGTACAGCCAATGCCATATATGCGCTAAGATGCCAAATCCAATCATACCTTTAATTGAGTGATTGGATACTTGATTAAAAGAAAAGTGGGTAATTAAAGTTCCAAAAATGCACTGTTTGAGTTGCGTGTGCATCAGGGCGGGACTGTGTGGGTTGAGTTTTGCTTTATTATTTCACCCCTTTATGCTTGCCTGGCCTTTCTCCCCCATCACCACCATTACATTTATGTCTGGCGCACGACAGTAGCACCTACAAGTATTTCAGGAACTCTTCACTAAGATGGCTTTGGAGTCAGTGTCTGCTTATAGCACTATCTCCAGTGCCATCTTATTTAAGACACCGTCCTCTTGCTTCGAACTTTCAGGAAGCTTGTGCCATGGGCAGCGCATGCTCCTTCTTTTCGTCAACACTGCGGAATGAGCCTCTGAGAAGTCCTAAGCAGGAGGACAGCACCTTCAATAAGATGATAGTGGAAATAGCGATATGTGCAAGTGTTGACTCCGACACCATCGAAGTGAATACTTCTAGATGCTACTGTGTGCGCATGACATAAATGTATTGGTGGGAGAAAGAGGGAGGGCGGGCGTGCAGGGGAAAAGGGCCAGGCAAGCCCCCAGGGGCAGAATAATAATTCAAGACCCGACCCATATAGTTCCGTCCCGATGCACACATCAATCAAACAATCAGTGCATTTCTGGAACTTTGATTACACATTTTTCTGCAAGCAAGTATCCAATCTCTCAACTAAACGTATAATTAGATTCAGCATGCTAGTGCCAGTATGGCACTGGCTTTACTTTGTATATGAAAATCCTGCTGGTTGGCTTCTTTTAATACAAGTTCTACACAGATTTAGAACATGCACCACATATATGAAAAGGAGAACTGTTTCTTTGTTGACCTAATCAATTACACAGTTTGTATGTAGATGTGAGTGTAAAACCACAACACAAGACAAGTCAGGATGTATAAAGAGCATGCTTTGTCTCTATGGCAATTTAATAATCTCACAGGGTTAAATAAAATGGGATACATGAATGAAAATGTGACATCCTTCTATAAATGTACAGGTGTAAGAAACGAAAAACAAACTTCATTTCATTAAAATTGTGTAGAGAAACAAGTTCTCAGCACACAGATCAGGAGAATAGAAGATTCACATTTATAGCCGACACCAACAATATGCAGTCACTGTAGTCTGACCTTGTATCAGCTTTTGAGCAGAATTATATGGTAACAGGTGTAAACATTAACTGGAATTGCTACAATGGACTGCTTATTCTCCCCAGCATGGAGCTTAACCCTACGGTTAGCAATCTTAGACCTTAGCACATCGTAGTATTGCTATTGAGGAGAGGACAGAGGAAATATTGTAAACCATTCTGATCAGACACACAAAGGCTACAGCTTGTTTAAACAGGTTTATACTTTTACTATATTTGATATTATGTGTATTGTATAGCAGGCCAAAACTGCAACACAAGCAATGCCAGACTAACATAAGGCTAACTGTACAAGCTTTTAACATTGGCAAAATTCCTAAACTGTAGCACCCCCCCAACTCTTTAAATAAAAGCACAAAAACATTGGGAAAGATATGCCAGATATGACTCCAGCTCCTATTTAGAGAGGGATGGAAAATGAGAAAAGGGTGATGCATCTGATGTGACCATCCGTTTGACTACGTATGGTGGACTAATGATACAGCGGTTGGTAAGAGCTTGTGCATGAACATGAGCTGCCATGTTTTGTGTTGAGCAGTATACAGTACGTAATGGTGGCTCTGTTAGCACATGTAATAGTCATGAAATCAGTAGGGACATCAGCTTCAGGTCATTCTGTCCACACAGAAAAATAAAATACAATTTAGTGAACTATGGTAGTGAATGGTTGAAAAGCTGCCTGCCCCAGTTAAGTCTGTAGAGCAAATGTAATAAATAAAGGTGTCCAAGATGAACTACAGTCATGTCCTGAAATGTGGGCTAAACTGTCCCTCCAGGTGTATCCCATGTGGAGAAGGAAAAATACTGCTTTGTTACATGTTGAACCCATAGCCAGGAGAAACAGAAGGGGGAGGCTGAGTGAATGTTGGTGGCGCTGTATATCCATAAGCGAAGCCGGGCTGAGGTGGCACCACGCCATTAGTGCCCGCAGTAAGCATCAGCTGTTGACCTGCAAGGAAAAATGGTTACAGTAAGAACCAGCAGATGACATTTTTACAAGACAATGCATGCGATTATTAAGCGGTTTCTAAAAGAATCTAATGTAAAAATGAGCATTTGATGGCTCAGTAGTAGTGATGAGCGAGTAGTGAAATAATCAGATTGCCATTGGTCTACTTTAAAGGAATATTAGTTCTAGATGTAAACCACTGCCATATTTTTAAGAATGGGAAGAACTACTGATTAGTGATGAGCAAGTAGTAAGAACTCAGGGTTCAGAAAGCTTTAACCAAATACTTTGAACCGTTTCATTACTCATCCAATGCAAGTCAATGGAGAACTCGCTCGGATCTGAATACTGAAACATTTTCAAGTATGGGGTTAGAGCTATCCGAATCCGAATTTCTTACTACTTGCTCATCACTAATCAGTAGTTCTTCCAATTCTTAAAAAGATGGCAGCGGTTTACATCTAGAACTTATATACGTGGATAGTAGACCAACTGTATATAGACTCCGTCCACCTGGATAAGTTTATACATGATGATCCAAGATAGAGCAGAAGACCATTTTTCTCAGCAGGTGCCCACCCTTGTAACACAAATTGTCCCAACATGGTCCTCTTTACATAAAATAAACTCAGCAGTATCACCCCAGCTGCTGCAGTCCTGGCATTCTGACTAAAAGGGTGATGCCACATCAATAGCTTGTCACTGCTCTAGCCAGCCATTGAGCTCAGCGTGCCATCCTCTGCAGGCGTACAAAGTGCAGTGATGGGCTAGAGGTGTGACAACTTGATATAACGTTATGGTTCTAGTCACCACAATGGAACTGCAGCAGAGGTGTGAGAGTACCTGATGAGTTTGTTATTTTATGCTCTCTTCATACTTTGGGGATCACTTTACTGAATGTGGACAACCCTTTAACCCCTGGCGCTTTTTTTTTCTCCTTTTTTCATCTTTCCTCCCCTTTTTCCAAGAGCCATAGCTTATTTTTCTGGCCATATGAATGTTTGCTTTTGTGGGATGAATTTTACTTCTGAATGACACCATTCCCTCTGCCACACCACTACTGGAAAATGGGGAAACAAATTCCAAGTGCTATGAAATTGCAGATAATCATACAATTCCACAATTGATTTTTTTTTTATTTACAAAGTTCACTACATGATAAAACTGACATAGCATTTTGATTCTCCAAGCCAGTAAATAACAGTATGTTACTAAACATGTATAGTTGATTTTTATTTGGAGAAGGAAAAAAAAAATAATAATCACATGGCGGTCTACTATATCCACACTAATGCACCGAGGAAGTAGACAGCCATTTGCTACACAGCAGGGATCTGCAAGTCACAAGTTGGAGAACACAGGGAAAAGGCATAGATGTACATTAAAAGGGGATCCCAAAAATAAGATCTGCATCTATCTAGAGATCGGGGCCCTGTCTTGGACTGCTATCAGTGGTGAGGTGGGCCAAATCACCATTAATTCTTATTCAGATTTCCATCACCTCTCCACTGAAAAAAAGCGAACAACAAGACTCCATTCCAGAGACAGATGCAGATCCCATTGATCCTGTAAATTAATACATGTACAATATAGGAAAACTCCTGTAAGGCCCCCTTTCACATCGTAATTTTTGTCGATCCATGGCTATCCGATATAAAACGGATAGCCATGGATCCGATTTTGCCCCATGTACTCCTATAGGCACGGATTGGTGCTTAATGGACACCTGTGTGTGCAGGGATCCGCTTCTGTCCGTTTTTTTCACGTCCCCCAAAATTGGAGACTGCTCCGATTTCGGGCACAGAGGACACAATCGGGCAGAATCAGACAGCATCGGATCCGAAGTTGTTTGATTTAAATAACATGGGGTCTATGGAGCGCAGATCAAGGAAAGAACAGGATTGTTTCCCAGATCTGCTCTGCTCAGTGTAATTTCACTATAGCAGTTTATCTACATACACTGCTAAAAGTGAAATCAATAAAGCAATGTGTTAAAAATAAATGCTTACCTCTCTGCCGGCTGTCCGAGACCCGAGAAGACATCCAAATGCTGCCAGGACCTTAAAAATCTGTAATTGGCCGGTAGAGATCAGGTGGTATGTCATATCACATATCACATTATCGCTACCGGCCAATCACAGATCTTTAAGGTCCTGGCAGCAATCAGTCGTCTTCTCTTGAGTCCTGGACAGCCGGCGGGCAGATGAGCATTTATTTTTAATACATTTTCTCTTTTATTTTGCCTTCACAGTGTATGTAGATACACTTGGAAAGCAAAACTTCAGACACGACATGTCATACAGGGGGAGAAACATAGGATTCTTCCTTTCCCCCGTGTGACATCACAGCCCCGACACCACTTGCTTGCACTTTGCAGGCTCAGGCTACTCCCAGCTCTTTCTGTGTCAAGATCCGTCAAAATCAGGAACCAGGCACAGAAATGACATCCGGAGATCACATCCAGGCCTGTCTGTTTCTGTCCATGGGGTCCTGCAAAAAACAGTATCCCCACGGACGGGAAAAAATCGTGATGTGAAGAGGGCCTAAGATGCTCATATGTATTCCTAGTTTATATATCAGGAGTGCATTTCATTTGACATTTCTGGATTAGTTTGGTCATGATACAGAAGTCACACCAAATTATCTTATGCCTGAGTAAAACTGAAGGAATCTGTAACACTCACCAAATACTATTGGTGTTGGCTCTGTTACTTGTTCCTCTTCCTTCCTCAAACTTTCTGCAGCATGGAGCTTATCCACCTGTTAAAAGAATGGAACTTTAATGTAACAAAAGTCATAAAGAATGGCATTTTGTGAGGGAATTTGGAGAAACTACTTGTTATATATTACTTATTCTAAGCTATTTAGCTTGTTCATGTTTGATTGGTTTATTAACCACTTCATGACCCTGGAATTTTTCATTTTTGATTTTCATTTTTTGCTCCCCTGTTTCCAAGAGCCATAACTTTTTTTATTTTTCTGTCAATATAGACATATGATGGCTTGTTTTTTTGCGGGTGTAGAGGGAAATTGCAAAAAAAAGTGCAATTACACGTTTGTTTTTTTAGTCGCCATGTTCACTATATGGTAAATCCGATGTGACGGGGTGATGCCTCGGGTCAGTACGTGTTTGTAGACACCCAACATGTATACTTTTACTGGTATCTAGGTAGTGAAAAAAAATTAAGAAGTTTGAAGAAAAAAAAATAAAAATTATGCCATGTTCTGTGACCCGTAGCACCCTCATTTTTCGGGATCTGGGGCTGTGTGACGGCTTATGTTTTGCCTCTTGAGCTGACTTTTCTAATGATACCATTTTTTTTGGGTGGATGCGCTGTTTTGATCGCCCGTTATTGCATTTTATAGCAATGTTGTGACGACCCAAAAAAATTTAATTTTGGCGTTTGGACCATTTTTTCCATTACACAGTTTACGGCTCTCAATTGCTTTAATATCTTAATAGATCGGGCGATTCTGAACGCGGCGATACCAAACGTGTATTTTTTAAAATAGTTTTATTGTGAATGGGGTAAAAGGGGGCGATTTGAACCTTTATGTTGTTTTTTTTTTTTTTACAGGTTTTTAAAAACTGTAAAAAAAATAATTTTTACTTTGACACTGCCTCTTAGTTAGGCACCCTGCTGCACAGTCCGATTGCTTCTGAGAGATACCGATGAGCTACAGCTCATCTGTATCTCTCAGAATCGCGGACGTGATGTGGTTGGCAACGCCTGCCAACCACAACCCGGAAGTGCTCCGTGACAGCTTCCGGGGTATATCCAGGACCCTGGGCTCTCACGTGAGCATCGGAGATCCCGCAATATTATCTCGGGCTCTCTGATGCAGGCGGGAAACTTAGCGTTCCCCGCCGTGGCCGCCTTGGATCCCGCTGTCAGTGATTGACAGCGGGATCCAAGGGGCTAACAGCACGGTTAGCACGACATCTCACTGATAAGATCAGCTGAGATGTCGGGTGTTTGATGTGAGGTCCACGCCAGAGCTCACATTAAACCCCTCTTACTGGCCCATGACGTTGTACAACATCATAGGTCGGTAAGGGGTTAAAACTAAAATTGGTACATTTTGCTAATACACCAAATTCATTTGCAATGGAGGCTGAATACTTTTGATTACAACTATAGTCACTTCAAAAAAGCAGTCCTTTGTAAGTGAAAATGTTAGGGATACAAGTCCTAAAAGAAAAAGAATCTTGCCAAAGCTAATGGCAGACATTTGGTTCTATGGAAATAAGACCTCCAAGAGTAGGTACAGACATTTGCACCTTGTTCAGACACTTGCACCAAGACGCATAACTTAAAGATCTGAATCAGAATTCAATTTCTACAGCAGGTTGCAATGTCATCAATCTGGCTAAGGATCAGTCCTATTTAATCCATATCAAGCTAATTCATCATTTTTTATGTGCATTATCAGTTGGAATAAGAAGTAGACAACTTATTTTTCTCTGATTTTCTTAATTACAGAAAACCAATTTACATAGATGTAAGCATCACTCAAATGAAATTCACGTGATATCAATGACATGTGAACTTAGGCCCTGATTCATCAAAATGTTCTTGCCGATTTCAGTCATAAAACACTATGAAAAGTTTCATTTTTGTGCTCTCATTTCCCAGAGCTTGTTTGATAAATGCGGTGTGGGGAAGCCCACCCAACAAATTCTTTAAAAGTTAAGCCACTTAAAACAGTATTGCATTTTAATACTGGACGTCACATTTCTGACAAGAATCGTGGAGGCACATGCCAATGATAAGATTTGGCCAACTCATTAGGTGGCAAACATTCAAATGTACACGGTGCATCTTTACTCCTGCACAACAATCATTAAGATTGGCATACCAAACAATGGTCTTCGTGACCCAGACCCACAGTTTTTTGATACAAGTGTAACTGTTCAACCAAGAAAACAGTATGTAAAAGAAAAGAAATACTTACTTTGGTTAAGTACTCCCTCATAACTTGGATGAAATAAGGCATGGCAAAGTCCATGATATTGTGTCTCCAGGCCAACTCTAATACAATGTCTGAATGCAGTAGGTCATAGCAGGTGAAGAGTGTTGCGGCAAAGCATTCATGTTTTCCCTCCTCAAGAAACCACTGAAGCAGCTTCTCTGCCAATTCAGTATCTTTCGACTCAGCAGCATAAAGCATTGCATCCTGCAGAAATGCACAGACTCAATTAGCTCAATTCTGTTTTTACAAATAAACTAATAAAGGCAATGTCAGGAGGTTAGGGGTATGAAGTAAAAGGCAAGCATGTGAGGGATTAGGGAGGAGGAATGCCGCTCACCTCAATCCAATACACCCTTGGATCACCGGGCTCCTGAAGGTGGCTGGTTTCCACCGTTAATGTAGTAAAGAAGGATTCAGGGCCACTTGTCCTTCAAGTGGCTCTGAATCCTTCTTTATTAAGTAAAAGGACCATCAATTTTGATAAATTGTGAGATGAGGGGAACTAAACTGACTGTCGATCCCAACCTAGGGTATGCAGAGTCTTCAGATTCGATGTACAGGTCCATAATTCAGCAAAATTCATTAATTCACTGGTGATCTCACAGGATACTTGGTAGCTCCTCATGATTTATATAAGTTTGCATTTAACCAGGTGAAAATAAGATGCTGGAAATGTGTGCAATCTTTATACAGTGTTCAATGCTATTGCCCAAATAAGTTAAGTCAGTAAATTCTATTAATCAGAATATTTTATGCAAGTCATATTTGCGTTAGGTTGGTGGCTTTACAAACATCACCCTGCTGTACCTTATACAAGCGGTCCTTCTTACACAGCTCCACACTCTGCTTCCAACGGTTATTCCCCTTGTACAGATAGGCAGCAATCCTGCGAAACTCAATCAACTCATGTTTCTCCAAACGTTGTGCTAAGCTAATGTTATCAAAGTTATCATACGCATCAATGGATGCCCTTAGGCCCTGTGAATAAACATGGATATGATTTACAGAGCATTCTTTTTTTAACACAACATCTAAAAAAGCAAAAGGCCCAGTATGACAGGCCAATAACTGGGAAGAACCATTCCAGGGAATGCTCATTTCCTAATCATTGGTCTTGTTTAAACAACCAGCATTGCTAACAAGCTTAAGAATCATCATTCTTGGCAGCACATTATCCTTAGAATCATCTATCATTACATTTTTTTGCCATAAAATTAATCATAGAAGCAAAGAAAAACAATGTTGCATAGTTTCTTATATCACTGATCAGTCACTTCTCCCCCTACTCATGTCTAGCAGAAGAAGAAAATAATAATAGTGGGCAGACTGATGACCATATCAGCCATGCAGTCAAAGAGCTCAGCATATATATACGGCACGAGATGTTGAGCTCAGCGTTTGACTCCTGTCGAAGTGACTTCGCCGCTGCAGCCAAAAAGTACCAGAGTACTAGCTTTATTTGTTTGCTTTACTACTACTTGATTGGTTGGGTTAGAGTCCACTTTTTAAAAAATTTTTGTAGGTTCAAAAAAATGTTATAATTTTTGTATCCAAAACGGCAAATACTCTCTTAAGATATACTTATTGAAGCTCTTTTTTTGATACTGCTATATCTCTAAACTCTGCCATACATATGAATGCTCTGCTCAGGAAGAGTGGGGAAAGCAGCTGCCAGACTGTCAAGGAGATAATATTGCAAGAAAAAAAGGCCCAGATATTAATATCAAAACTGCCCAAACATATACTGGATGGTAATGGATTAGGCCAAGTTTTTTTTCTTTGAGGTTTTCCATTTTCAGAAAAAAAACAAAAAAAAAAACAACAAACAACTATCTCCAAGCTGCAGATCATGATGATGATGCGGT
Organism: Allobates femoralis; assembly: GCA_033576535.1. Taxonomy (NCBI): domain Eukaryota; kingdom Metazoa; phylum Chordata; class Amphibia; order Anura; family Aromobatidae; genus Allobates; species Allobates femoralis. The sequence continues at coordinate 648,608,506 of JARQOC010000003.1, forward strand.
CACATCGTAAGCACTGCAATCTCACAGAGTTCAGAGACTCGTGCCTTCCACATGGGCAGAGGAGCAGAACTCATTGAATGACTGCAGAGATTATGATATGCTGCAATCGCTACAGTCAATAACAGCAGGAGCAGAGAACCCGGCATTGTGCCCGAGGAGAGAGAGTCAAGCACAGGGTTTTGTTTTTAAAGAATCTTGAGAACAGAATTTTTTGAAAATGTAAAACTTCTCATTTTCCATACTGTTTAGATAAGATGAATAAACTGATTTACCTGGTAATCCTCCTCCTCTGTCAGCAAGTTGTTCAGAGCCTCATTGACAGACTTGTTGTTGTGATTTTGAACTGAACGCAAGTATGCTTTCACAAGAGGCAACTGGTTCATCTAAATGAATAACAAATCACAGGGTGATTTAGGAATGAAACAGACACAATGATACTCAATTTCATACTCAAGTTTTTTTGTTTGTTTTTTTTTCAGAAAAACATTTGCAAAGTCAAAGAAATGGAAAAAAAAACCTACAGTCAAATGTTAATACGTATCTATTATGTAGAATGAGGAACATAAGCAGACTACAAAATGTGAGGGAAGGTCTGTGTGAGTAAAGTTGTTAAAACCAATGAACAAGACCCTCAAACATTTTAGTAGTCACCTTTGAAAAGTAGTTGACTGTTCGTGTGTGATCCAGGCGAGGAGACAGGACGAGGAGAAGGTCATTCATCAGAAGAGGTTTGTAGTCCAAGTAGAACTGGAGTGCTTTGTAATACAATTCAACATTGGCTACCTGCAAATGTTAAAGATAAATCATTGAAAACATCCGTAAAGTAAAGCTAAATTATATCACACTGAGCATAACAGATATACCTTGGTGACAATGTCTTTAAATTGCCCTTCTTTCCAAGCAGTGGTAGGATGGCTCATCATGGTGATAATTGCATTATCATACTCTTCATACTTATCATACAGGAAGACTAATTCACCCCAAAGATGGGCCTGTTCTGCTGCACGTAAAACCTGGAAAAATCACAAAAAAGGGTATATATTTTGTGATAAAGTGTCATAGTGAGAACACACAAACCAATAAACCAAATTTAAGAACTGTTTGATTACTGACCTTGGGGATGTTGACTCTGGACCAGAATAATTCTAAATGTTCACGCATCTTCTGGGGTTTAAACTTGGAGTATAGAATGGCAAGCTCTGTAAACATGCCCATATGGGCACGCTCCAAACCCAGGGCAGCTTCAAGGAGGGCAATGAGCTCTTCAAAATATCCCCGATCCTAAATGTAAGAGAGGCAAACCATGAAAGTAATTTATACTAGCATTAAACTAGTTTTAGCAGCACTGAGGACACACATGTAATCAATAGGCCAACAGAGGTCAACAAAATGTGTATGATTGAGAAGCATACTATTATGTTTTGGCATTAAATGTTTCTGCAGTTTTTAACATGGAAGTTACAATTTCCATATTCAATAGTGAACAATGGCACAGAATAGGGGGAATACGGTAGTACGCTATTTTACATTTACCCTATTAGGTTGTAACACTTGTTAGACAAGTATCAAACTATGTGGACACAACGCCCCTGCATATGCCAAAAAATTAGTTGGAAAATTTAGATGGCAAAGTTAGATGGAATTGGAAAATTAGTCAGTATTCTGCTTCTGGTCTTGTCGAGTTCTGTACTACACTAAAGTCCTGTGGCAGATTGCCATAGTATGTATATGATCATATATCATTTTACTCAACTAACAAATTAAATTTAAGATAAACCTCCTCAAATGTCATTTTTTTAATATTAATTTTGATAATTTTATGTGCTGTTTTGGATGAAAGGGCATAGCTACATAAATGATTACATCAACCAAAGAAGAACAAAATGCTTTTTTTATGGTAAAAGCTAAGGTGCTTTAAAGGGGTTTTGCCATTAAAAATTGTACATTTTAAATTAGAATAAGTTCCACAACTTGATATGTTAAAAAAAAAAAAAAAATGGTCCTATCCTGAGATATTTGTATAAATGTGTAATGTAGGTGTCCAAACATGCAGGAACTGGTTGGATATACCACAGCTCCTGGGCAGGGGAGAAAAAAAACAAAAAAAACAAAACAAAAAACAAAGAGTATACAGACATGACAGCCTGGGATCAGGGCCGATTTTTTCTGTGATGTAAAATAAGTTTTTAAACAGACAATGAAATATTTTACATTACAGGAAGAATCAGTTGAGATCACTGGCTATAATGTCTAAATACTCTATTTTCTCCCCAGCCCAGGAGCTATGGTGTATTCATTATAAGACCTATTAATTAAAATGTTCACTGGTTTATGACCCAACCCCTTTAAGTACATTTTACCCCTAAAGCGATCCCGACAGCGATAGCGACCTGCCGGGATCGCTAGAGCGTCGCTATGTGGTTGCTGGGGAGCTGTAAAACAGGCAGATCTCCTCAGTGACCAGGGAGCCACCTCCCACATCGCTGAAAGCGATGTTACCAGCATCCTCCCTGCTTAGCTCAGCCTGAAGCAGGGAGGAAGCTGGTAACTATGATGAACAGCGGGTATCTAGGCAGCGCGCGCTGCTTAGGTACCTGGCATTTACCTTGGTTACCAGCCTGTGAGATCACTGATCGTTTATCTCTCGCTGTCACAAGCAGCGATGCGTGCTGACCAGCAGGAGACAAACGACCAAAAAATGATTCTGAGCCCTTCGCAGCGATCAGCGATCTCTCAGCAGGGGCCTGATCGCTGCTAGATGTCACACATAGAGACATCGCTGGAGAGATCGTTGTAACGTCACAAAACCTGTGACGTTACAACGATCTCGTTATGTGTGACGGGGGCTTTAGTGACAATTATAGAAAAGGGACAACAAAAAAATCAAAAAGGGGAGGTCTACTGTATTCTAGTTCCATTTAGATGTGAGATCTAGTATTTTGCATGTGGAGTTGTAGTTTTTATAAGGCTGGCTTCACACCATGTTTTTTAGGATCCTGTTCACTCTGTTTTGAAAAGGACAGAACAAGATCCGTTTTTGCCTCCCATATACCCCTATGGTGCCGAATTGGCCATAAATGGCCATCCAATTCTGCCAATTCAGCCCCGAATTAGTTTCTGTCCTGTTTTTTCCTGGCCACAAAATCGCAAACTGCTCCGATTTTGGGCTCCGGTGAAAAGACCAGACCAAACTGGACAGAAACGAATCCGGGGCGATCCGGCGCCTATAACATGGGAGTCTATGGGTGCCGGATCCGGGAAAAAAAAAATCGGATTGTTTCCCAGATCCGGTTGTAGTGTACTGAGCATACTTAGTACACTAAAGCTGCTCTGTTCCCGTAATTTCACTCTACCAGTGTATCAACATTGCTAAAGTGAAATTAAATAAAAGAATGGTTAAAAATAAAAAAAATAAATGCTCACCTGTCCCGCGATGCATCCACCTCCGATGGCTAAAAGACCTTAATCAGCTGACCGGGAAGGGGCAACCCGATCAGCTGATGTGTCACATGACCGTATCAGTGCAGTTTAACCCCTTCCCGACTCTTGGCCCTACGTTTGGGCCATGAAAACAAAGTCATTCCCGACCCTTGGCCCTAGGGGTGGGCCATGGAATGATCGGGCTCCTGCAGGCCGAGTGAGGGTCTCACTAACCTGTCACTCGGCCTGCAGGTACATGGGGAGTTGTACAACACCCCGGGGGGGGGTCGATTTGCCCCCACCCCCACCCCCCGGCTACAGGCGCGGTGATTGGCACTCAAAAGTGAAAGTGAAAATCACCGCGCCTGTAATGCTTCCCTGCCTGCCGCTGCTCTCCCTACCCTCCGATCTGCTCCCCTGTCCTCCTTTAACTGCCCCCCTTGTCCCCCACCTCTCTTTCCTGCCCCCTCATCATCTTTCTTAACCCCCCCCCCGGCTTCCTGTCCCTGCGCCCGCTTCCTCTTCCTGCCGCCCGGCTCCTGACTGCCCCCGCTTCCTCCTAGGTGCCCCTGTCAGCCCCCCATCCCCTGTCAGGCCCCCTCTTCCCCCTTCCTGCCCACCCCCGATCACCGGAGCAGCGATCGCCTCTCCCACTCACCCCTCCGGCGGCCCGGCTGTCAGTGCTGCGTCCCGCTCCTCCTCCTCTTCTGCGCCGCCTCCGGAATCTGACAACTCTGTGCTGGAGCTGTCAGATCACTTCTACAGCTAGATCCTGAGGATCCAGCTGTAGGAAGTGATCTGACAGATCCAGCACAGTGATCCACAGTGACCATTATGTGATCACTGTGGATCACTGTGCTGCAGCTGTCAGATCACTTTCTGCAGCTGGATCCTTGGGATCCAGCTGCAGAAAGCAATCTGACAGCCTGGGCGCAGTGATGCACATAGTGGGTCACTACGCCCAGGCTCTTAGATCGCTGCTCTGCAGCCCGATCTCCCTGCATGGGCATCGAGCTGCAGAAAGCGATCTGACAGACCAGGCGCAGTGATGCACATAGTGGGTCTCTGCGACCGGGCTCTTAGATCGCTGCTCTACAGCCCGATCTCCCTGCATGGGCATCGAGCTGCAGAAAGTGATCTGACACCACGGGCGCAGTGACCCACTATGTGCATCACTGCGCCTGGGCTGCCAGATCGCTTTCCGCAACTCGATCCCCATGCAGGGGGATTGAGCTGCAGAAAGCAATCTGACAGCCTGGGCGCAGTGATGCACATAGTGGGTCACTGCGCCTGGGGTCTCAGATCACTTTCTGCAGCTCAATCACCATGCTGGCGGATCGGGCTCCAGAGTAGCGATCTGAAAGCAAAAGCGATCGAACGTCGTGGGACCTTCGTTGTGGACTACGTCGGAGCGATCGAGCGTCGTGGGACCTTCGTTGTGGACTACGTCGGAGCGATCGAGCGTCGTGGGACCTTCGTTGTGGACTACGTCGGATCTTTTTATAATAAAGATGGAGTCCGAATTGTGTCTGTTTTTTTTTCAAATAAAAAGATTTTTTCTGTGTGTATTTATTGACTATTTACCATACTAGAGATTCCTAATGGCGGGTCTAACATTGGCCCTATATTATGAATCTCGGGCTTAGTGCCAGCTGCCAATAAAAAGCTGGCATTAACCCCTTTATTACCCAGTTAGCCACCGCCACCAGGGCAACTGGAAGAGCGTGGGTACAGCGCCAGAAAATGGCGCTTCAATGAATGCGCCATTTTCTGGGGCGGCTGCGGGCTGCAATTCGCAGCATGGGGGCCCAGAACGCTTTGGCCTCTCTATGCTGAGGATTCCAGTCCCCAGCTGCCTAGTTGTACCTGGCTGGACCAAAAATATGGCGGAGCCCCACGTAATTTTTTTCTAGAATTAGTTCTAGAAATTTTTTAAAAAATGGGCTTCGCTGTATTTTTGGTTCCAGCCAGGTATGACGAGGCAGCTGGGGGCTGGTGGCAGTCCGTAGCTGCCAAGTTGTACCTGGCTGGACCAAACATATGGCGGAGCCCTATGTCATTTTTTTTCTAGAAATAATTCTAGAAATGAAAAAAAAATAGGCTTCGCTGTATTTTTGGTTCCAGCCAGGTATGACGAGGCAGCTGGAGGCTGGTAGCAGTCCGTAGCTGCCAAGTTGTACCTGGCTGGACCAAAAATATGGCGGAGCCCCATGCCATTTTTTTTTCTAGAATTAGTCCTAGAAAAAAAAAAAAATGGGCTTCACTGTATTTTTGGTTACCAGCCAGGTACAACGAGGCAGCTGGGGGTTGCTGGCAGTCCGTAGCTGCCAAGTTGTACCTGGCTGGACCAAAAATATGGCGGAGCCCCATGCCATTTTTTTTTACTTCTACCAATAAAATGACAAGGAGCTTTGCCTTATTTTTGGATGCCAGCCAGGTACAACTTGGCAGTTGGGGGGCTGCAATCCTCATCGTGGAGAGACCCAAATGTTGTGGCCCCCCCACGCTGCAAATTGCAACCCACAGCCACCCCAGAAAATAGCAAATTAGAGGTGCCATTTTCTGGTGCTGTACCCCAACTCTTCCAGTTGCCCTTATGCTGGTGGCAATGCTAGTGGCACACAGGGGTTCTCCGTACGCGACATGGAGTCAGCTAACAATTCCAATTGTTAGCGGACACCATATCGCGTATGGAGAGCCCCTGTGTGCCTAAACATTGGAGCTCCCCCACAAGTGACCCCATTTTGGAAGCTACACCCCCCAAGGAACATATCTAGATGCATAGTGAGCACTTTGAACCCCCAGGTGCTTCACAAATTGATCCGTAAAAATGAAAAAATAAATTTTTTGTGGAAACAAAGTACTTTTTCATTTTTACGGATCAATTTGTGAAGCACTTGGGGGTTCTAAGTGCTCACTATGCATCTAGATACGTTCCTTGGGGGGGTCTAGTTTCCAAAATGTGGTCACTTGTGGGGGAGCTCCAATGTTTAGGCACACAGGGGCTCTCTAAACGTGACATGGTGTCCGCGCTAACAATTTGAATGGAAAATCAGCTCATATTGTTAGCGGACACCATGTCACGTTTGGAGAGCCCCTGTGTGCCTAAACATTGGAGCTCCCCTACAAGTGACCCCATTTTGGAAACTAGACCCCCCAGGGAACTTATCTAGATGGGTGGTGAGCATTTTGAACACCCCAGTGCTTCAAAAATTAATCTGTAAAAATGAAAAAAGAAAATTTTTGTGGAAATAAAAGTACTTTTTCATTTTTACGGATGAATTTGTGAAGCACCTGGGGGTTGAAAGTGCTCACTATGCATCTAGATACGTTCCCTGGGGGGTCTAGTTTCCAAAATGGGGTCACTTGTGGGGGAGCTCCTATGTGGAGACGCACAGGGGCTCTCCAAACGCAACATGGTGTCCGCTAACAATTTGAGCTCATTTTGCATTCAAATTGTTAGCGGACACCATGTCACGTTTGGAGAGCCCCTGTGCATCTCCACATTAGAACTCCCCCGCAAGTGACCCCATTTTGGAAACTAGACCCCCAAAGGAACGTATCTAGATGCATAGTGAGCACTTTCAACCCCAGGTGCTTCACAAATTGATCCATAATAATGAAAAAAGAAAATGTTTGTGGGAAAAAAAGTGCTTTTTCATTTTTATGGATGAATTTGTGAAGCACCTGGGGGTTCAAAGTGCTCACTATGCATCTAGATACGTTCCTTGGGGGGTCTAGTTTCCAAAATGGGGTCACTTGTGGGGGAGCCCCAATGTTTAGGCACACAGGGGCTCACTAAACACAACATGGTTACAGCTAACAATTTGAGCTGATTTTTATTCAAATTGTTAGCGGACACCATGTCGCGTTTGGAGAGCCCCTGTGTGCCTAAACATTGGAGCTCCCCCCAAGTGACCCCCATTTTGGAAACTAGACCCCCCAGGGAACATATCGAGATGGGTAGTGAGCATATTGAACCCCCAGGTGCTTTACAAATTGATCTGTGAAAATGAAATAGTACTTTTTTTTTTCACAAAAATTTTCTTTTAGCCTAAATTTTTTCGTTTTCACATGGCAACAGCATAAAATTCATCCTAAAATTTGTTGGGCAATTTCTCCTGAGTACACCGATACCTCATATGTGGTCATAAACCACTGTTTGGGCGCATAGCAGGGGTCAGAAGGGAAGGAGTGCAATTTCATTTTTTGAATGTAAAATTAGCTCCAAACTTCAAATTGCGCTCCTTCACTTCTGAGCCCTGCCGTGCGCCCAAACAGTGGTTTATGACCACATATGAGGTATCGATGTACTCGGGAGAATTTGCACAACACATTTTAAGATCCATTTTATCCTGTTGCCCATGTGAAAATGAAAGAATTGAGGCTAAAAGAACATTTTTGATAAAAAAATTTAAATATCCATTTTTTGTTTCCACTTTGCTTGAGTTCCTGTGAAGCACCTGAAGGGTTAATAATCTTCTTGAATGTAGTTTTGAGTAGCTTGAGGGGTGCAGTTTTTGGAATGGTGTCACTTTTGGGTGTTTTCGGTCATGTACACCCCTCAAAAGGACTTCAAATGTGATGTGGTCACTAAAAAAAATGGTTTTGTAAATTTTGGTTGAAAAATGAAAAATTGCTCATGAACTTTGAACCCTTATAACGTCCTAACAAAACATTTTTTTTTTCCAAAATTGTGCTGATGTGAAGTAGACATGTGGGAAATATTATTTAATAACTTTTTTCTGTCACATATCTCTCGTTTATCAGAAAAAAAAATAAAAATGTGAAAATTTCAAACTTTTTGCCATATTTTTGATTTTTTCACAAATAAACGCAAAAATTATCGACTTAAATTTAATACTAGCATGAAGCCCAATTTGTCACGAAAAAACAATCTCAGAATCGCTAGGATCGGTTGAAGCGTTCCCGAGTTATAACCTCATAAAAGGACACTGGTTAGAATTGCAAAAAAGGCCAAGGTCTTTAGGGTCAAAATAGGCTGGGTCCTGAAGGGGCTAAATTGCCCGCCCGCTGATCGGTTTTGGCAGGTGGGCAATTTAAACCACACTGATGCAGTCATGTGACACATCAGCTGATCAGGTTGCTCCGCCCCTTCCCGGTCAGCTGATTGGGTTGCTCCGCCCCTTCCCGGTCAGCTGATTAAGGTCCTTTAGCAATCGGAGGTGGATGCATCGCGGGACACTCGGTGGAGAGGTAAGCATTTATTTTTTATTTTTAACCATTCCTTTATTTAATTTCACTTTAGCAATATATGTAGATACACTGCTAAAGTGAAAGTGAACAACGCTGACTACTTGCCTGGCTCGGCTCCCCCCAACACTTTGTGTCTGGATCCCTCAAAATCCTGGATCCAAACACAGAAATGACATTCAGAGTTTACAATCTGGGCTTGTCAATGTGATCCTGCAAAAAACAGGACCCCATGGACAGGAACAAAACCGTGATGTGAAGCCAGCCTAAGAATATTCTACATTTTTGGGTGCGGTTGAATGAAGTACAAAAAACAATTAAAAAAAAAACAAAAAAAACACAAACTGAAACTGTGCCATTAACGTTTTGGGAAATGCCTATTGTTATATAATATATATATATATATATATATATATATATATATATATATATATATATATATATATATAAATAAAAATATGATATTGTCATCCAGTATACCAGGGAAAAATAATACAAAATGTATGGATTTAAAAAAAAAAAATCCACATCGAGTCCAGGATAAGTTGTAAGCATTACTCACCTGGTAATAACTGATGAGTTCCTCCAGCTCATCAGCGTGGATCACAATATGCAGGCCACACATTTGTGCAAGGCGAAACTCTGTGCCATCCACGCAAGCAAAGCAAACCTAGTAGAGAGACACATGAAAAGATTGCAAAATTAACATAAACTTAGTAAAACCTACATGGCAGAGAATACTGTGGTGTGCATTCATTCACAAAAGGCAACAAAGTGCTTACTTCTTTCCATGTGCGGGTACTATTGGCCTTCCGTGCACTATCCACAGCAGCTTGATACTCCCCAAGATGCACTAGAGTGGATGCCAACCGGGCAAAATTGGATACATTGTTATAAAGAAGCTTGGCAGCATCATACATTCCCTCGTCATAACAGCGATCTCCCACCTAAAAAGCATAGGAAAATAAATTGTGATTTAAAATGCGCATCTTCAGTGTAATGTTAAGTGTCCAACATTCACTGCAGTACCTGCTGAATGTGCGCATTATTAGGACCACTGACAAATTCTTCCAACTCTGATAGGCGATTTGTTTTAGCCAAAGCAAATATAAGTTCAGTCTCTACATAAGACTCCCTAGCCTTTTTACGAGCCATCTGTAAGAATTTTACCAGGTCCTCCCAGTTACCTGTAAAAACACATATGTCCGCACATAAAGAAATATAATACATCCATGATTAAATAGGGTGATTAGGAATAAAATTAATTGAAAATGTCATCCTGCGAAGCAAGACAGAATAAAGGACTCACTGTTTTTGCTTGCTGCCTGCACAACTTCCATGTAAGCAGAGGGGTCATCAGCTTTAATGTAGGAGTCAATCGCTTCCTTTACTAAATCTTTCTGTAGCTGAGCTCTACCCAGTTGACTCCATACAGCAGGCTCATTACATCTCTCTGCAAATTCATAAGCGCGATCCAGATTTCCAATGTGCTCAATTAAGACCTATAAGAAAAGGCAGAGAGAAGAGGTGTATAAAAAATATATCCAAAAAGTGGCACAATCTGACCTACACAGCAAGCCACTTCAAATTCATGCAATCGAATACACTCCCATACCCTGCCCATTATTGATGAATGAGCCTGGCAACGATAGTAACTCCATGTATCTGTAGATATATAGAATTCATGTCTGTTCCTTACCTGGATAGCAGATGTATTCACATCAAATTTCCTAAATATAGCAAAGGCTTCCTCAAAGAGCTGGTTGCTAATGGCTATATTAGCAATATCTGGTGCATCATAGTTATCCAAACGGTTGATGTATTCCATTACTCGTGTGCGGTCAGCTTTAATAGCTGTCAGTATGAGCAGGTTTTGCAGATTTCTGAAATAAAATGTAAAATCAATGCAGTCTGGCTGACGTTTAACTCCTGAAACGTTTTTTCACCTTTCTGACCAGGTTAAATGTTACAAATCTGATAATACCTCTGGAATCATTCTAGAGATACAGTGATCCCTTTATTTATTTTTTTTTAGACACATTGTACTTTGTGATGATGGTAAACTTAGGTCCATATATTTATGATAATATCTCAAACTTGAGAAAAATTTAGAATTTGCATACTTTGATCTATGCATATTTATTATTTTGTCAATAAGTGCACTTTCAATGCTTTATATTATGCTTCTAATTCACATACCGTATATACTCGCGTATAAGCCGAGTTTTTCAGCCCAAAATTTGGGCTGAAAAGTCCCCCCTCGGCTTATACACGAGTATATACGGTAATATGTTGATCAAATGAAACATAAGCTAGCCTTTAAACTTCTAATTTGCGATTAGATCATATCTTTACAATAAACATTTTAGAGCATTATCTTATGTTTATTTGAAGGTACTGATTTCGAATCAACATTTTTATTTATGGAGGTTTTAACTGCTTATATTTGGTTTTATGATTGGCCACTTGCTTGCATTTTGCACTGCAACACTTGCAGAAATATTTGTTTCTTCTGGAGTGCAGCATGTGAAATATCTGCTTGTAGTTCAACTGCGATCAATCTTCCCACAGAGCATTCATCCATCAAGTCGCCATGGCTCGAGCTGAAGACCATTAAATAATAATACAACTGGGTATTTTTTCAGTTTTCTATGGAGGAATGAGTGGTCACCCATTTTTCCCAGATAATGCTAAATACACCTTAGCAGCATCTGGGAGGCGTGAAAGCAACACAGAATACAAAAAGAGATTTCACATATTTCACTCAAAAACAAACAAGTGTTATCTCTGCAAGGCAGCGACGCACTACAGAACAAAAAGAAGCATAAGAATCAGGAGAGCTCAGATATATTTACAAGGAATTTAACCTGATTTTTCTGAGAAAGTTACAGGTACTCTGTAAACTAATCATTCCACATAACATAGTTAATACATAACATTTATTATAACATTGAACAAAACTGAAGGTTGCGGGACTAGTGGCTGTGCATGTTTTTTCTTGAAAGACTTTTACCAGCATATAAATGGGATGTTGCTCAAGTCATATAAGTGGACAATATGCAAGCAGGTATGCAAGGAAATGACAGCACTCACCCAGCAATGTCTTCCAAGTGTAGCTTTATTCCAGGTTGGAGTGAGGGTTACAGGTATGCAGGGAGAGAGGTGCGGAGGAGGATGACGACCGCTCTGTTTCACGTGGGTCACACTTCAATGGGTCCAACATGGGAAGACATTGCTGGGCGAGTGCCGTCACTTCCTTGCATACTTGTTTACTATATCATTATTTTAGGTATCATGTTTGAAATGTCTATGTTTTCCATTAGAGTATTAAAAGTTCAGTAGCAGTTTTGGCAATTTTGTATTTTTGTTATGAAGTTTAAAAAAATTATTTTTCAGAGACCACTTTACCTTTAAGAGACCATGTCAGAAAACCACAATTTTAAAACAGCACCCCTTAAAGGGATCCTGTCACCTCCAAAACGCCTCCTAAGCTAGCAAAACATGTCCCTGCAGCATCCCATCACTAATCTCACACTCCTTTTGTCTCCTAAAAGCATCCTGTGAAAGTGCATAAAAACGTTTTAATACTTACTCATTAGTGATTATAATTAGTAGGGGCTATATTCTTTAGTCACCAGGGCATGTTGTTTTGCAGCCTCGAGGATCCACCCTCTCTCTGTCTGTGCTGCTGTGATGTGGAGCTAAAGGCAGGACTAATGATTTGCATTCTGTGAGTGATGGAGAGGAGGGAGGGTAAAGCCTGCACAAGCAGAGCACACAGACAGAGAGAGGGTGGATCCTGGAGCCTGCGAAACAGCCCGCCCTCGTGACTAAAGAATATAGCCCCTGCTAATTATAATGAGATTAGTGATGGGATGCTGCAGGAACATGTTTTGCTAGCTTAGGAGGCGTTCTGGAGGTGACAGGATCCCTTTAAGGCAGGGGCCTCAAGCACGTGGGCCGCATTAGGCCCCTGAGGCTGCTTCTTGTGGCCCACAGGCACCATGGACGCCTTGCGAATGTGGACCAGTCCAAGGGGCCGCAGATATCCGCACTTTACTTCATCTGAAGAATGTTCGTCCAAGGACACACATTAAATTGACATGTGTTGCCAGTACCGCCAAGGACAAACTCTGCTCAGCTATACCAATGGCAGCTGCTGGCCAATGACATCAGCTAATGACCTCTGATTGGCTGGCGGCTGGCATTGGTATAGCGGAGCTAGAGAGCTAAAGCTCTCTGTGCGGTGCCGATAATGCCCATCAATTGAATGTGCATTCAGTGAGTAAGATGGGCACATTACTAAAAGGAGGGAACCAGGGAGGGAACATTACTACAAGGATGGGCATATAATTACAAGAAGGGAACTAAAAATGCTGTTGTTTTATATATAAACTAAAAGAAACCAAAAAAAAGTGCATATTTATTTTTGCCACATTTATAATGACCCAAGCTTTAAAAAAACGTGCTATAACCCATACAATGAATGCCATTTAAATAAAATAAACTAAACAAGCAAAAGTGATAAAAAGGTGTATAGAATAAACGATGTGGCATCACTACAAATTTCACTTTGTCCTGCAAAAAAAAAGCATTTTCCCCCTCAATGAATTTTTTTTCTATGTGCAGCCCATATACCCAGCCAAGTTTGAGACCACTGCCTTACGAGGAGATTTAAAACCATATTCAAGAAGTTTGCAAAGTTGAAGGAAAAAAATAAAAAGTTACATATTTATTGTTTTAATAACAGGATCTTATGGCATAGCCAATTGCACTGTTTAACATGCCAATGCACTTAACAGACCCAGAGGCCATTGTTTGACAACCATCAACACCCCACATTTATAGTGTAGTGGTGTCGTTAAGGCTAAAAGAGTGGGCCTATTTAAAGGCACAATAACAGGCTGTAGCTGTAGGATCTTGGGTGTCAGTTGCGCTAAGCTCCCACAGCGATCTTGCTGGGCACCTGAGCTTACACAATCACCTGGATGTACTAGTATGTCCATTTGCAACAACAACTTAGCAAATGGAACATCCTATGTTAAAAAGGCATTAAAAAACACCACTTATATAACTATTTTCTTTTTTTAAACACAGATTAAACAGTTGCCGGCAATCATAATTGCTAGTATTCATTATTCTAATAAATTCTTCCCGCTTCAACAGGACAGAGCAGCAGCCTACAGGTACTGTGTCATGGTCTCTTTACATAACAGGTTAACAGACTGGTGTGGCATAGTGTTTTCTAATTTTACCACCTGTACCTGGTTTAATACTCAAGTGACAGTCAAGCAGCAGTATATATTCTAGTCTGCCTTCTTCCCAACTGACCTGTGCTCACTAAAAACAGAGTTGTCCAGTACAATTTTCTCCAGAAGTTCAATAAGCTCATTTGGGAGATCAGCAGTCATGAAAGCCTTCACAGTCACAGACACTTCTTCTGCATCCTGGGTTTCTGATAAAGCAGTCTGAACCACCTTAGAATTGAAAAAAGAAAAATAAACTAACATTTCTTGGAAAATCTGATTTCTTGGCTCACATTAAGATTCCTTTTCTCCAGTGAGCCCACAATTTCTATATAATTCACTGCATCTGATCATCTCTTCCAAGAGTCATCTAGGTAGGCAGCATGTGGTACTATCCAGGAAAGTAAATGACTATCAGGGACCAACAGAGCAGTGGAGGGTTAAATGGGGAAGTAATGTTTGATTTTTCAGCTACCTTTGCAAAAAATTGTTATATTCCAAACCCATTAACGATTCATAGAATTTGGTTACTAGAAACCAGACATTGTAAGTAAATGGCTATTCAATCAGCGGTAGAGTAATACCACATTAGGATAGTGTGTAAAATTCTCAGTAACTAGTCTCTGACTAGCACAAATATAACCAAGAACACAAGTAACACACAGGCATTTTTTCACAATTTTCAAACTAACATTTATCTCACAATTGCGCATCAAAATTTTGAATTTGATTTTTCCCAAACAAAATATAAAAATATATAGCCTTGTGACATATCAAATGAAAGCTGTTACCGTTCTGAGTAAAATGATGCTTCTCCCGCTTCATTATCTTATTTCTAGCCCGAGATAAAAAAATGTAAAGCCATACCAGGCCAAAATTCACACTTTTTTAATACTTTAAAAATCTGTAAAAAATTAACTGATTAAGAAAAAAATTCAAAACTTTTAATTTGTAATTAACTTAAGTAGTACTTCAAATAGAAAAAAAAAATTAAAAAATCTAAAGACGTCAGGTAAAAAAAATATTCATATTTAGATCACTTGATATGGAATGACCCATTGACACTATTAATAGTAAAATATTTTAAAATATGATCCCATCGCGATCCCAACTTGAAATTTGGTACAGATGTGGCTAAGAGCAAAGCAGACATATGGGCAGTTTTTAAAATATTTAAATGATGCCGATTTTTTCGTAAATGTGTTTTAAAATTTTGCGTTTGCGATCGCATGGGTAAAATATTAAACAAAGATCCTCTTGTGACATATCTGGTGAAAGCCTGTACAATTCTGAGTACAACGGTGTTTATTTTGTCTCTCTATCTTATTTCTAGCCCGAGATATGATAGTAAATGTAAAGCCATACCAGGCCAAAATTCGCACTTTTTTAAAACTTTAAAAATCTGTAAAAAATGAACTGATGAAGAAAAAAATTCAAAACTTTTTTTTTGCAATTAACTAAAGTTGATCTTCATATAGAAAATTTTTTTAAAAAAATCTGAAGACGTCAGGGAAAAAAATATTCATTTTTGGATCACTTGACATGGAATGACCCATTTGTAAAAATGTGCAGCTAATGAACATGGTATATAGGCCAGCCAGCAAAGTGAATGTGACTTTGCCTGTGCCGACGTCTGTGCAATTTTGCGCAGTGTCATAGCTGCTTAGTTTTATAGATCTTTATGCGTAAAAATAAGTAGCATGCCAATTCTTTTCCACGCTTTCCTTGCATAGTGCCTGGCACTTTTGGGTTTCAGCCTCATCACACGTCACGCGGGAAGTGGGCGTGTGTGACCCATGTGATGAGTGATGCGGTGGAAACGCGGAAGTGCCTGCCAGTATGCAAGGTAAGCTGCGTGCTGCAGGGCAGGAACAGCAGGATGAATGCAGACATTTCTTTTGCTGCGTAATACATGCTTATAGCAGATGCAGATTTGATGCAGACAATTCTGCATCACTTGAGCAGCATTTGAACATAGCCTAAAAGAAACTTAACTGGCAAGAGCAGCTAACAATACAATGTTATGGAGTCCTCCCAAAAAATGTCAGCAAACAGAAGGATCCGCATGTCAGAATTCCAACAGTTGACCCAAAACACAAGAACATTTTTGTATATATCAGAACTAGAAATATTATTGTAGACTGAACGATCTTTTGACAGCTATGAAATGTGTACAGGGGCCTAAATAATTCCTCATAGCAGTTTTACTAAGGAAATCACTGTTTGCCTAAGATCACAAGGTTCACAAATCTGGTCTGAGGCTACATTCAGACGTTTTTGCCACGCTTTTTGTGGAACTGTTTTCCCTTATAAATGTATCAATGTCTGTGTTGAACAGCAAAGTGAATGGACTTTCAACATTTGCTCTTTAGACACAACGTTATCTGCGGATCCACTTTGGGAAAGAAAATCCCAAGCCACAAAAATAATTAGCATGTCAATTACGTGGCGTTTTTTCCCATGCGTTTTCTCCATAGGTTCCATTATAAAGAAAAAAAAACACTGCAAGAACAGACTGCTATTCACACAATCAGCTAGTGCAGCGCTTTCCCGTCCAAAAACGGAGTACTCACAGGATGTAATGTCACACAGGAACAGGAAAAACAGGAACTGGAAATTCCACCATTTTGGAATTTTCTGTTCCTGTTCCCATGTGAGATGTATGTGTGAGATGCATGTGTGATGTGTGTGATGTGTGTGATGTGTGTGTGTGTGTGGTGTGTGTGGAGAGATGCATGTGTGTGTGTGTGTGTGAGAGAGATGCATGTGTGTGTGTGAGAGATGCGTGTGTGTGTGTGAGAGATGCGTGTGTGTGTGTGTGTGTGTGAGATGCGTTGTGTGTGTGAGATGCGTGTGTGTGTGTGTGAGATGCGTGTGTGTGTGTGTGAGATGCGTGTGTGTGTGTGTAAGATGCGTGTGTGTGTGTGTGAGATGCGTGTGTGTGTGTGTGAGATGCGTTGTGTGTGAGATGCGTGTGTGTGTGCGTGTGATGCGTGTGTGTGTGCGTGTGAGATGCGTGTGTGTGTGCGTGTGAGATGCGTGTGTGTGTGCGTGTGAGATGCGTGTGTGTGTGCGAGATGCGTGTGTGTGTGTGTGCGAGATGCGTGTGTGTGTGAGATGCGTGTGTGTGTGTGAGTGTGTGTGTGAGATGCGTGTGTGTGTGTGTGAGATGCGTGTGTGTGTGTGAGATGCGTGTGTGTGTGTGAGATGCGTGTGTGTGTGTGTGTGTGAGATGCGTGTGTGTGTGTGTGAGATGCGTGTGTGTGTGTGAGATGCGTGTGTGTGTGTGAGATGCGTGTGTGTGTGAGATGCGTGTGTGTGTGTGAGATGCGTGTGTGTGTGTGAGATGCGTGTGTGTGTGTGAGATGCGTGTGTGTGTGTGAGATGCGTGTGTGTGTGAGATGCGTGTGTGTGTGTGGAGATGCGTGTGTGTGTGTGAGATGCGTGTGTGTGCGTGAGATGCGTGTGTGTGCGTGAGATGCGTGTGTGTGCGTGAGATGCGTGTGTGTGTGAGATGCGTGTGTGTGGTGTGAGATGCGTGTGTGTGTGAGAGATGCGTGTTGTGTGTGTGTGAGATGCGTGTGTGTGAGATGCGTGTGTGTGAGATGCTGTGTGTGTGTGTGAGATGCGTGTGTGTGTGTGTGTGAGATGCGTGTGTGTGTGTGTGTGAGATGCGTGTGTGTGTGTGTGTGTGAGATGCGTGTGTGTGTGTGTGTGTGAGATGCGTGTGTGTGTGAGATGCGTGTGTGTGGTGTGTGTGAGATGCGTGTGTGTGTGTGAGATGCGTGTGTGTGTGTGAGATGCGTGTGTGTGTGTGAGATGCGTGTGTGTGCGTGTGAGATGCGTGTGTGTGTGTCGTGTGAGATGCGTGTGTGTGTGCGTGTGAGATGCGTGTGGTGTGTGTGTGTGTGAGATGCGTGTGTGTGGTGAGATGCTGTGTGTGTGTGGTGAGGATGCGTGTGTGTGTGTGGTGAGATGGATGCTGTGTGTGTGTGAGATGCGTGTGTGTGTGTGTGAGATGCGTGTGTGTGTGGTGAGATGCGTGTGTGTGTGTGTGAGATGCGTGTGTGGGGTTGTGTGGAGATGCGTGTTGTGTGTGAGATGCTGTGTGTGTGGTGTGAGTGCGTGTGTGTGTGGTGTGAGATGCGTGTGTGTGTGCGTGTGAGATGCGTGTGGTGTGTGGTGTGTGAGATGCATGTGTGTGTGTGGAGATGCGTGTGTGTGTGATGTGTGAGATGCGTGTGTGTGTGAGATGCGTGGTGTGTGTGTGAGTGTGTGGAGATGCGTGTGTGTGTGTGTGTGAGATGCGTGTGTGTGTGTGTGAGATGCGTGTGTGTGTGTGTGTGTGTGAGATGCGTGTGTGTGTGTGTGTGTGTGGATGCGTGTGTGTGTGTGTGGAGATGCGTGTGTGTGTGTGGTGAGATGCGTGTGTGTGATGTGCGTGAGATGCGTGTGTGTGTGCGGGGAGATGCGTGTGTGTGTGCTGGTGAGATGCGTGTGTGTGTGCGTGGAGATGCGTGTGTGTGTGGTGAGATGCGTGTGTGTGGATGGTGAGATGCGTGTGTGGTGCGTGTGAGATGCGTGTGTGTGTGTGTGAGATGCGTGTGTGGTGTGTGTGAGATGCGTGTGTGTGTGTGTGAGATGCTGGTGTGTGAGATGCGTGTTGGTGTGTGTGAGATGCGTGTGTGTGTGTGTGAGATGCGTGTGTGGTGTGTGTGAGATGCGTGTGTGGTGTGTGAGATGCGTGTGTGTGTGTGAGATGCGTGTGGTGAGATGCGTGTGTGAGATGCGTGTGTGTGTGTGAGATGCGTGTGTGTGTGTGAGATGCGTGTGTGTGTGAGATGCGTGTGTGTGTGTGTGTGTGCGTGTGTGTGTGTGAGATGCGTGTGTGTGTGTGGTGAGATGCGTGTGTGTGTGGAGATGCGTGTGTGTGTGTGAGATGCGTGTGTGTGTGTGTGAGATGCGTGTGTGTGGTGAGATGCGTGTGTGTGTCGTGAGATGCGTGTGTGTGTGCGTGAGATGCGTGTGTGTGGTGAGATGCGTGTGTGTGTGTGAGATGCGTGTGTGTGTGTGAGATGCGTGTGTGTGTTGAGAATGCGTGTGTGTGTGTGTGAGATGCGTGTGTGTGTGAGATGCGTGTGTGTGAGATGCGTGTGTGTGTGAGATGCGTGTGTGTGTGAGATGCGTGTGTGTGTGAGATGCGTGTGTGTGTGTGAGATGCGTGTGTGTGTGAGAGATGCGTGTGTGTGTGTGAGAGTTGCGGTGTGTGTGTGAGGATGCGTGTGTGTGTGTGGAGATGCGTGTGTGTGTGTGTGTGAGAGATGCGTGTGTGTGTGTGTGAGAGAGTGGATGTGTGTGAGATGCGTGTGTGTGTGTGAGAGATGCGTGTGTGTGTGGAGATGCGTGTGTGTGTGATGAGGTGGTGTGTGTGTGTGAGAGATGCGTGTGTGTGTGTGAGAATGCGTGTGTGTGTGTGAGATGCGTGTGTGTGTGTGTGAGATGCGTGTGTGTGTGTGAGATGCGTGTGTGTGTGTGGAGATGCGTGTGTGTGGAGATGCGTGTGTGTGTGTGAGATGCATGTGTGTGTGAGAGTGCGTGTGTGTGTGTGAGATGTGTGTTGAGTGGTGTGTGTGAGATGGTGTGTGTGTGAAAATGCGTGTGTGTGTGAAAATGCGTGTGTGTGTGTGAGATGCGTGGTGTGTGTGAGATGTGTGTGTGTGTGGAGATGCGTGTGTGTGTGTGAGGTGTGTGTGTGTGTGTAAAAGAAAAAAAAAAGCCTCACTCACCCATCATTGAGTGTCTCCAGATGCGAGAGGAATGTGTCTAGTCCAGATCTACGTTGAGATAATTCAGTGGCGGAAAACCAATCTATTGATACTGTCAGTTGAACCGGCAAATTGATCAGCTGATATGCCCGCCGGTAAACTGATCAGCTGACCAGCAGGCACATCAGCTGGTCTGTTGCCGGTCAGCTGACAGAATCAGGCGATTGTTTCTCTGCCGCTGGATTCGCACAGCTGATTTTGGGACCGGTTTGGACTCACTGCTGGTGCTGACTACGTCGAAGGGAATCAGTGGGCATTTAAAAAAAAAAAATAAAAAAAACTTAACGAGGTGTCGGTTTATTATTTTTTTTTTTAAATAAAGGTTATTTTTTCTGGTGTCTGTTTTTTTGACATCTGATATTAGCAATAGGGGCTTGGTGTCAGCTACCAAAGAAAGCTGACACCAAAAACCATTATTACTCAGTCTGGCATCGCTAGACGGCAGCTGGAAAAGCAGGGCAGCCCCCAGTTGTGGCGTCTCTCATGGAAGCGCCAATTCTGGGGCAGCTACTGGCAGCGATTCTCGGCGTGGGGGGCCCGGACTGCTTAGGCCTTACCATGCTGAGAATTACAGCCCCCAGCTGCGTGGGTTACCTTTGCTGGCAATAAAAAATACAGCAAAGCCCATGTCATTTGTTTTTTAGTTATTTATTTAAATATTAAAAATAATAAATAAAAATAGGGCTACCCTGTTTTCATTGCCAGCAAAGGTAACACCAGGCAGCGGGGGTTAAGCCTTAGCTCCAATTTTTTTTTAAATAGAAATATAAAAAAAAGGTCTCCCTTGAGAGGAAAGGGAAGAACCCTTTTTTTTCTAAACTATCATTTATCACTGGTGCAAAAAGCCTCAAAAAATAAAACAAAAACGGAACACTAACGCAACACATTTTTCAATTCAGCAGAAACTGATCCTCAAAAAACGCAGCAAAAATGCTGTGTGTGACTGCAGCCTTAGTTGTTTCTTTTGATTTTAAAGAAGACCATTATAAAGGAGGATTTTTTCTTTAAACCAGCCACGTTCCACATTGAAGAATTTTCATCCAGTAATTAGAAATCCTTGTAAATGAAGGAAAATAATCTAATAATCTCAATTTAGGGAATTATGTAACCAAAAGATCTTTACACACAATTTCATCTTTAGCTTACTTGATCAATCAGCTGTCGCTTGAATGGGTTGCTTTCCTCCAGCACATTGGCCCACAGATCTGCATCTTTCCTTCGAACAAGGTAACGCGCTTCACTTTTAAAAAGGGAGTTTTCATTGCACACCTACAAACAAAAGAAACAAAAAGAAACATTAGTTATTGAATATTTTTTTAATTAATGAGTCTCGCTTATTTAAGCTTATTTTAGCAGATCTTTAGCACCCACCTTAATTAGCTCCAAGTCACAAAGGCCCCTCTCATAGGCTACACAAGCAAGGTGAGGATCCCTCTTTTCACAGTATTTGCCCACCACACAGCTGTCGTAGAAAGGGTTTTCCCGCAGGAAGCGTTCAGGGTTATTGTTGCTGTCTATATAGATCTTGGCCAGAGCATTGTGGGTAGCAGGTTCCTCACATCCTTCATGGATCCTGGATTCCAGCCATGGTAAAAGCAGCTTTAACCTGATAAAAAGGAATGTGAGAGATTTGTAATTTACCATACAATGCATTGAAAGCTGATTAGTGAAATATTGTCCTACTAGGATGGATGCAATTGGAGGAATGTAACAAGAAGAAATATGAACCCATTTTAAAATTATATTAATTGAATAGTTATTGTTCATATTAATAATTATATGACACAAGCCATATAGAGTCAATGTTACATTATCTTTTTACTAGGCAGAAGACTTTTTAATACCCTGTACCTGTTCCGTTTCTCTACTTCAGCTACAAGCTCATCAGTCGAAAACTGCCCATGTACAATCATGATGAGATTCTTAATTACATCTTCTGAGCAGTCCACATCTAACAAGCCTCCCACAACTGCTGGGATACGACTGGGATTCACCTATCCATAGAAAATAATTTTAAGTAGTACAGTTGTAATTAAGATACCAGCAGTATTACTAAATGAGGATGGAAATAAAAAAATAAAAAAAATACACATGAATAAAATGTGCAAGCGATAGGAGATAGAACGTATTCCCTAAATTAATTATACATTGTATAAATAGTCTTGGACTGTAATACAGGAAACATTGTCCTGTGTTGATTACAAGAACTGAAGCCTAGCTGATTGCATAATAGAATTAAATACAAGTTATATACCGTGTTTCCCCGAAAGTAGGGCGCCCCCGAAAGTAAGGCATGGTGCCGGTTTTAGGGGGGTCGGGTAATGTAAGACATACCCCGAAAGTAAGACACTGTCTTACTTTCGGGGGCGCCCTACTGGTATATACAGCTGCAGCCCCCCCCCCCCCCCATGAGTATACAGGCGCCCCCCCCCCGCGCTGCCGCCAACCTGTAAAGTAAAATATCATTCTACTTATCCCCGCCGATGTCCCGCTGGTGTCCCGCCGCCATCACGCTCTTCCGTCTTCATCCGGCTTTATCAGACTTCCTTCTCCAGCGCACAGACTGACGTCATTGTCTGTGCGCCGGAGATGGAAGACAGATGAAGGCGAAGGAGCGTGACGGCAGCGGGACACCAGCGGGACACCGGCGGGGATAAGTAGAATGATATTTTACTTTACAGGTTGGCGGCAGCAAGGGGGGGGCGCCTGTATACTCATGGGGGGGGGCTGCAGCTGTATACACCACTGGGGGCTGCAGCTGTGTACACCACTGGGGGCTGCTGCTGTGTACACCACTGGGGGCTGCAGCTGTATACACCACTGGGGGCTGCAGCTGTATACACCACTGGGGGCTGCTGCTGTGTACACCACTGGGGGCTGCTGCTGTGTACACCACTGGGGGCTGCTGCTGTGTACACCACTGGGGGCTGCTGCTGTGTACACCACTGGGGGCTGCTGCTGTGTACACCACTGGGGGCTGCTGCTGTGTACACCACTGGGGGCTGCTGCTGTGTACACCACTGGGGGCTGCTGCTGTGTACACCACTGGGGGCTGCTGCTGTGTACACCACTGGGGGCTGCTGCTGTATACACCACTGGGGGCTGCAGCTGTGTACACCACTGGGGGCTGCAGCTGTGTACACCACTGGGGGCTGCAGCTGTGTACACCACTGGGGGCTGCAGCTGTATACACCACTGGGGGCTGCTGCTGTATACACCACTGGGGGCTACAGCTGTGTACACCACTGGGGGCTACAGCTGTGTACACCACTGGGGGCTGCTGCTGTATACACCACTGGGGGCTGCAGCTGTATACACCACTGGGGGCTGCAGCTGTATACACCACTGGGGGCTGCAGCTGTATACACCACTGGGGGCTGCAGCTGTATACACCACTGGGGGCTGCAGCTGTATACACCACTGGGGGCTGCAGCTGTATACACCACTGGGGGCTGCAGCTGTATACACCACTGGGGGCTGCAGCTGTATACACCACTGGGGGCTGCAGCTGTATACACCACTGGGGGCTGCAGCTGTATACACCACTGGGGCCTGTATATACCACTGGGGAGGTTGCTGTATACCACACTGCTGGGGGCTGTATTTTATGGTTAAAACAAAAATCGACATTTATTTTCCCAATATAAGACATACCCCGAAAGTAAGACATAGTGGGACTTTTCGGGGTAAAAAAAATGTAAGACAGTGTCTTACTTTCGGGGAAAACAGGTATGTTACTAGTAACAGATAATTTGTGAGTCATTTATTTCCCCTCAAAAAACCACTTTGAAAAACACCACATACTTGCAATCAAAAGTCAAGTACATCCAACCCAAAATACAAACTCCCAACTATAGCTGAGTGGTTTACAACAGCAAAAAGTTCTGCCCTGCCACAATAAGACATATGGGATGCAAATCACCTTTTGTACGTAGATTTCAATGTACTTCTGGAGGTTGTTTCGGTACAGATATAGCACCAGGTCATGGACAAAGTCAAATCGGTCACAGACAATTATCAGAGGAAGCTGATCTGTAAGTTTGGCCTCCTAGTGATGGAAATGGGAGGGAAAAAAATTTAACAAGAATATCCTTTTTCTCTGGCTAATATATGGCAAAAAAAAACAATGTGTAAGAACACAGAATAGCAGAGGTTTTTATCATCATTCACACCATCCATAATATTATTGTGATGTGGAGATGAGTGAGAGAACCCGATCAAGCGGGAGGAGAGCGGGAGGGGGTAGAGCGGGAGAGGGGGAGAGCGGAGAGGAGGAGAGAGAAGGGAGAGAGGGAAGGGGAGAGGGGAAGGGGGAGAAGGAAGAGGGGGAAGAGAGGAGAAGGAGAGAGAAGAGAGAGAGAGGAGGGGAGAGGGAGGAGAGAGAGGGAGAGCAGAGAGGGAGAGAGGGAGGAGAGGAAGAGGGGAAGAGCGAGAAGCGAGAGAGGGAGAGCGGAGAGGGAAACAGAGAAAAGGGAGAAGAGACCAACGGGAGAGAGAGGAGAAAACAAGGGAGAGAGGTGCGAGAGAGTGTGAGAGAGAGTGGGGGGAGTGTGAGTGGAGTGAGAGAGCGAGACCATGGGAGAGGGGAGAGAGGGGAGAAACACAAGATGGGAGAGAGTACATGAACGAGGGAGAGAAAAGCCGAAAAGAGACGAGGAGAGAAAGCGAAAAAAGAGAGGAAAAAGAGAAACACAAACGAGGAAGAGAGAGACGAAAACGAAGAGAGGAAGAGAACACACAGACCAAGGGAGAGAAAGAGACATGCAGACCAATGAGGAAGAGAGAAAACAAGAGAGAAAATGAAAAAGAGATGGAGTGAAATAGATAAAAACTGCGAGTGAAGAGAATGACAGCGAGAATGAGAGTGAGCCCAGCTTACCATAAGGGCAATACACTCCACAAGAAAGAGACTTGCACAGAGGACTTTGAAAACGACTCTGCCAACAATATATGGTTAACTGAAAACCAATGATCTCAAATGGCCCAGGTACTGACCACCACTGCACAAGATATGATAATACGTAAGATGTCAGAAACTGGAGGTCATTATTGAAGGCCCACTCGGCAAGTTTTTTTATTTGTTTGTGAACTACAAATTGAATGTAAAAATGTTTGAATTTGCGTAAGGCTGGAAATTTCAACTAAGGATGGTTTCACGCTACTGATTTTTGGAATTCGGGAGAATGCAGGTAAAACCTGCATTCCCTAAGAATTGTAAAACATGATGCAACTGGATGCAAACAGCAGCGGTATTTATCACTGATCCATTGCACAGGTCAGTGATAATACCGTTGCAGGAGCATCAAGTTGCATCAGGTTGCATACCTATTTTAGCCGAATCCTGGTTGTAGATAACATGCCCCCTAGAGCAGTGATGGCGAACTCCAGGCCTCGAGTGCCACACACAGTCCAGGTTTTCAGGATTTCCATTGCATTTGACAGTTGGCAATCAAATTACCAACTGTCAAACTCTAAGGAAATCCTGAAAACCTGCACTGTGTGCGGCACTCGAGGCCTGGAGTTCGCCATCACTGCCCTAGAGGGCATGTCACTTAAAACCGGGTTCTGGACAGGCTCCGTCCAAAAACCCAGATTCAGCGTCCGGATCCAGGAGGATCCTGAATTCGCCAGACACGGGTTCCAAAGAGCCACATTATAGTATAACCCGTAGTGCCCCGCATCAGGGTGTTCACTGTTTTGACACGGACACCAAAATTGCAACAAAATTCCCGGATCAGAGGCAAACAAAAACCTAGGATGCACCCACAGGTTCCTGTGGCCCCATTAAAAGTCAATGGGGCCGAAAATGGATGTGGGTGCATCCAGTTTTCAGCTGGATTCACAGGTCATGATAAACCGTTGTAAGGAACATCAAATTTCTGGCATCAGATGCATACCTATTTTTAATTTATGCCAATCCTATCAATTTGCAGGCCCACTAAGAGGGCATGTCACTGTAAAATCCTGTTCTACAGGGCCCCTATCCAAAGACCCAGATTCATGCGCTGTCCAGGAGGATCCTGGATTTCGCCGCAGCAGGCGGTTCCTACAGGCTACAAATTATTAGAAAGAAGCCCGTGTGCGCCCGCATACAGGGCAGATCACTGTTTTGACCTGACACCAAAATTGGCAACAAACGCCGAGGTATCACTGAGGCAAAGAAGAACGGAAGGAACTCGGACACTGCGATGTCACTGTGGCCCTGAAGTTACTGGCGCCCGTGCAATTGGATAGCTGGCTGCATGCGATTGGTACTCGCTGGATCAGAGGATATGAAAGGTAGTGTGAAGTCACACCAAATTCGACGTGCAAATTCTATCCTCCTGCGATGCTGCCACTCAGCGTTACTTTTTGCATTGTCTATATCAAATCTCTATCCAATTGTAGGCCTAGGCTGAAGGTAGCATAGAGCGGAGGTTTATCTGTGTACTAGCACCCTGTAAAATCTCTTTCCATCTTAAGCCCTCTAAGTGTGGTTGACCGTGAAACCGTGAGGTGTTATGCGGTGTTCCACCTGAGCGAGGCGAAGTACTAAGCAAGATGTGCAAAAGATTTACAGTGGCTCCTCCTCTGCAGTATACACCCCTGGAGCAGGTATGCCTCTCCAGTTTTGTGCTAAAGCAGTAGGAGAAGTAAATAAAGTTAACAAAGCCTGTAAGAAGGCAACTTTGTAAGAGATCAAGAGCAACATGACAAACCAAAAAGGCCTGAAATTGGGCAACAGGGTGGGTGCTGTGTCCCCCAATTAGAGGCTAAGAGAAAAGGGTTTTACGGTGAGTACACAAAAATCTCCTTTTCTCCTTCACCTTATTGGGACACAGGACCGTGGGACGTCCCAAAGCAGTCCCTGGGTGGGAAAGAATAATGGAACGAAGCAATAGAAAAATCTACAGAAAAAACAGGCCCCTACAGGTGGACTACTGCCACCCGGAGGATGAGTCTACCCAGGCTCGCATCTGCCGAGGACTGGGCATTAACACTGTAGTGTTTAGTAAACGTGTGTAGGCTGGACCAGATGGCCTCCTTACACACTTGCTGTGCTGATGCCAAATGGCCCAGGAGGCCCCAACCACACGAGTAGATTGCGCCCTGATACCGGGCGGAAGTGGTGAATATTTTATCCGGTAGGCATCCTGAATAGTGGATCTGATCCATCTAGCCAGAGTACCCTTTGAAGCTGGCGTGCCCCTGCAACTGCCTTCCGGAAGAAGGAAGAGTCAGACTTCCGAAAAGGCGCAGTCCTGGACACACATATGTGAAGCACCCTGACAAGGTCCAGCGTATGCAGAGCCTTCTCGACCCGATGAACCAGTGCCGGGCAAAGGGATGGCAAGGAAATCTCCTCATTGAGGTGGAATGATGACACCACCTTCGGAAGAAAGGATGGAACCGAACGGAGTACAACCTTATCCTGGTGAAACACTAGGAAAGGCGGTCTGCAGGAGAGTGCTGTAACTTCTCTCCGCCGAGTGTCAGAACTAATTGCCACCAGAAAAACCACCTTCTGAATCAGAAGGTGGAGGGAGATCTCCCTAAGGGGCTCAAAGGGCAGTTCTTGCAACGCAGTCAGTACCAGGTTAAGGTCCCATGCGTCCAACAGTCTCTTATAAGGGAGAACCAGTCGGCAGACTCCCTAAAGAAAGGTCTTCACCTGCGGCTTAGTCACAAGACGTCGTTGATAAAGAACTGAAAGAGCTGAGACTTGGCCCTTAAGGGAACCCAGGGACTGTCCAGTCTCCAGCCCCGACTGAAGAAACCAAAGGACCTTAGGCAGGAAATAGGGCAATAGGGAGTGAGCTCGTGAGGTGCACTAGGTGAAAAAGGCCTTCCAGGTGTGATGATAAATCCAAGCAGAAGTCAGCTTCCGTGCTCTGATCATGGCTCCTATTACGCCCAGGGAGAAACCCGCTTGGGTCAAAACCAAGGTCTGAAAGGCCACACAATCAAATTCAGTGCTCCTGAATTCTGATGGTAAAACAGGCCCTGAGAGAGAAGGTCTGGACGATTTGGGAGGTGCCAAGGAACGTCTGCCGCGAGCTGGACGTGGTCAGCATACCATGCGCGTCTCGGCCAGTCTGGGGCTGTAAGCATGACTGGAATGCCCTCCTGTTTGATCTTCCATACTACTCTGGGGATTAATGGTAAAGGAGGGAATATGTAAGGAAGCTGGAATAGTGTCCAATCCTGAAATAAGGCATCTGCTCCCAGAGATTGCGGGTTGTGTGACCTGGCCATGAAGTTGGGGACCTTGGAATTGAAGCGTGATGCCATCAGGTCCACATCGGGTTCCCCAGCGATGGCATATTTGTTGAAAGACTTCAGGATGCAGGGACCACTCTCTGAGTCTATGCCTTGACGACTGAGGACGTCTGCTTCCTAATTGCCCACTCCCGGGATGTGTACGGCTGATCGCACCAATCCTGTTGATTCCGCCCAGTGGAGAATGTGCTGCACTTCTCGCATCGCCTGGACACTGCGGGTTTCTCCTTGGCAATTGACATATGCCACAGCCGTGGCATTGTCCGAGTATCATGATCTGGTATGCTGCCAGGAAAGGATTTAAGGCATTCAGTGCCAGGAAGATGGCCCGAATCTCTAGGACGTTGATTGGCATGGTCGATTCCGATGGGGACGATTTGCCCTGGGCCCTGTGGTGTTGGTACACCGCGCCCCATCCCGTCAAGCTTCCGCCGGTGGTTAGGACTTTCCCATGAACCAGAAGAAAGGATTTCCCTCGCGTGAGAGAGACCGGTCTGAGACACCAGTGGAGGGAGCGTTTGGTTGCAGTTGACAGCCGGAACTTTCTGTCTAGGGAAAAAGGACTCTTGTCCCAGGACGTAAGAATGGCTAGCCGGAGAGGCCTGAGGTGAAGCTGGGCAAAAGGGACTGCTTCCATTGCTGTGACCATCCTGCCTAGGACTCTCATGGCAAACCGGAAAGAACAAGGTGACGGATGAAGGAGAGTGCGGACTCCTTGACGGAGAGGCCATGCTCTTTCTTGAGGAAGAAGCATCAGACCTCTGCAGGTATTGAATTGCATTCCCAGGAAAATCAGAAACTGTCTTGGGACTGGCAAAGACTTTTGGAGGTTGACCAACCAGCCTAGGCGATGTAGCGTGTCCACTGTGATGAGGACGCTTTGTTCGCAATCCTTGATTCGTGGGCGCCTTAATGATCAAGTCGTTCAAGTATGGAAGGATGACTACTCCTCTTGAGTGGAGAATGGTCATGACAGCCACCATGACCTTGTTGAACACTCCGGGGGCTGTGACAAGTCCAAATGGGAGAGCCACAAAATGGGCACAAAATGGGTTAAAAGAACTGTCGGGTTTATAATTTCACTGAGAAAGCCGGCGCTCTGTTACTGCCTATGGGGAGCTGAACCCTCTGTATAGTGCTGAACAGTGCAGGTGCTGAAGGTGAGACAGGACTTCAGCACCATGCAGAGGGGACAGCTCCCCATAGGCAGTAACAGAGCACCAGCTTTCTCAGCGAAATTATAAACCCGACAGTTCTTTTAACCCATTTTACTGAACAATTAACCCCTGCACACACATGGTGTAATGACACCATGTTTGCAGAGAGTGAGGACACGCTCAACATAAATGGTGCCACTACACCAGCTTCATATTAACCCCATCATCACCGGGATTTGAGCCACATCAGCAACCTCTGCGCACACGAGGCGCAGAGGATGCTGATGGGGTTAATAGCTAAAATAACCCGGAATACAATGATGATGGGTGTAAAATAATGTATTAGCTAAACATCTTGTACCGCTGTTGTCACAGCAGTACAAGATGATAACTGTTAGGTATAGCGGGAAATACAAACTAAGAGCTTCTATTCCCCGACAAATGCTGTCCGCGGTCCTTCAGGACCATGGACAACATCTCTATCAAACGCAGCACACACGCACTCACACCTCACACTCGCAGCATACTCACATCAATACATGCAGGCACACTCACCACACACACCCACAAACACGCATTACGCTAGCATCACTGTCGTGCATCAAACACGATCCGTGTTTGATGCACGACAGTGTGCCTTCAGCCTTAGGCTTAGACTGGCGCGAGTGGGATTGCCAGTTTGTGCTCGATTAATGGGTCGTCTGTGACAGTTCCCTGCATGGCGAGCGGCTGCCAGTCTGTGCTAGGCCTTGAGGCCGACCAGCCAAACAAGTTCCGAAAGGATTGTAACAGTGTTTGTTGGCGGCAATTGAAGGGCCGTTTTGGTTTGCACTGGGGGAGAGAAGTGCTTTTGCCCCCTGTAGCATCTGAAATTAGTTTATCTAATTTTCCTCCAAAGAGACGGCCACTAGGGTAGGGAAGGATAGTGAGAGGACTTCTTAGAGGCTGCATCTGCCTTCCACTCACGTAACGAAAAAACACGTCTCATTGCAATGGCGTTTGACTCTGCTACTGCTGCGCAATTTGCGGAGTCCAGGGCGGCGTGCAGTAAATATTCTGCAGTCACAGATATTTGTGCTGCCTGATCTGACAGTACTGGGTCAGCGTCTGAAGAACGTAAGGTGGTATGAAGGTTACCAGCCCAAGTCATAATGGCCTTGGCTGCCTAGACTGTGAGGCAAAGGCTGGAGCCAAAGAGGACTATGAGGCTTCGAAAACTGATCACACCATCTGTTCCTCCTGGCGGTCCGTTGCATCTTTAATTGAGGAGCTATCTGGTAAGGAAAGGAGCGTCCGTGCGGCCAGCCAAGAAATCGGGGGATCCACTTGGGGTGGATCCGTCCAGTCCTGGGTTACCGCTGGCAAAAAAAAGGGTAATGTGCTTTAAGCGTTTTACGGTTGCCAAATCTCTTCTCAGGGTGTGACCGATGCTTTTGGAGGATCTCCCGAAATTCATGGTGATCCGCAAAATATTTACGTATGTATGTGGTTTCTTGGCTCTTTTAAAAGCAACCTTGTGCTCCGGAGTATCGCAAGGTGGGTCTGATACGTCCAGTACCTGATTAATGGAGGTAATTAAGTCCTCAACTAGAGCCACAGTATCTGGTGGGTCTAGGTCTAGGGATGCGTCTAGATTCAAGTCTGAGCTAGGATCGTAAGGTCCCTCAGAATCCTGGGAGTCATAGTGGCTTTCCTGGTTTGGGGATGCTCTAGAACTATGAGAGGACGCTGGAGAGGGCGCTCTTTGGACCCTTTTGCGTCCGGATATGGAAGTAGATGGCATTGGGTCAGTAAACCGTCCGTGGTCCAAGGTTTCAGCCTGAAAAGGCTGTGAAAGCTGGGCAGTGGTACAGGGAGAGGAACGACTCTGCAGAGCCTGGAGTAAAATCGAGGAGAGTTTCTCTATGGATTGTGACATATTGGGACATAATAACAGCCCATTCTGGCGCAGTATTAGGTGCACTGGTCATTGCCAGATCTATGAGGGGGGGGGGGATCTGGCACATTGTCCTGGGTGCAAGCCTGACAGTGTGGAGACGTACAACCCACTAGGCATAGGAGCCCTGGAAGCTGTGCAGGAGGCATAGTATGAGCTAAATGCCCTGGTATCCCTATTGCTTTTTGAGCTAGACATTGTGATGAAATCTCCTGTGCCTGAACAGTGCCTGTGTAGAGGAAGGCAGGGAGAAATGAAGCCACAGCAGTGACAGAGTCCCTGTTGTAATCTTACCACTCTGCAGTGCGCCCCACCTGCAGCCCAGCGGTCCTGTGCCCCCGGAGACCGATAGCCAGATGCAGAAGCGTAGTTGGCGGTGCTGCGTAATGGCGCCGCTGAGAGAGAGGAAGGAGGGGGCGGAGCGGTAGAAAAAAGGCGCGATGCAAGTCTCACGATGAGCGGGAAGCGCCAGTACAAGCCAGGGCCGCCCCCTGCTATGATGCTGGCTGGGTCATGGGTGTCATCCGGAGGGCGGGCCAGGGGTGGTGGAGAGGCGGTGGCTTAAGCGCTATGCCCAAAGCTGGGGGTCTCGCTTAGTTGCGGGACCCGGGAACGGTGGAGGGC
The DNA here is from genome assembly GCA_033576535.1 of Allobates femoralis. NCBI lineage: Eukaryota > Metazoa > Chordata > Amphibia > Anura > Aromobatidae > Allobates > Allobates femoralis. The sequence goes on from JARQOC010000003.1 coordinate 648,640,187, forward strand.
CAGCGCGGAAGTCCGATCTTTACCCGGAACAGACCAGGATCCCGGGGTGCTCCGAGGGCTGGGTCCAGAAATATCTGCCACAAACATACAGGTCCCAGCAGGAGAGCACCATAAATCCCAGCAGGAGAACAGTGCCTAAGCTGAGCCTCCTGGCTCCCTACAGCTGTGTGTAGCTGCCTTGTGATTGCCGATGCGGATTGTACCTGTGATGCCTCAACGTAACTCCCCAGTGGGGTGATTAAGTGGGGATGACAATGTTCCAAGTAAAAAATTTTTCTTTATTCTTCAAACCGACGCGTTTCGGGGCCCAATCCTGGCGCCGTCTTCAGGGTATCCTGTTTCCTTGGATGACCGGGCAGCGCGGACTCTAGCACACCTGTTGACCCCAGAATTCCTGAAGTACCCACTATTGTGAGGAGGTGGAAGTCCAGCAGCAGCCTACAATACTAAACCAACGCCTTTATTCCAGTTGTGGGAATCACAACTGGACCAGGTTAGTGTAAACCTGATTATACCTATAAGACCCTGCTCTATACTCAGTGATAGGGCACTATTGCGCCTCTGTTGTCTCCCCTTATTATTTTTATATAAGTGGGGATGACACTCTTGAAGCGCTGCTTGTTCTTTGTATGGGAGATGGTGTAGAGCTTCAACTTCCACCCGAGTCACCATCAGTGGGGAGTCGAGGAAGAAGGAGGTATGCTGGGGATTTCTCAACCTCAACCCAGCACCCCAACAGTGGGGAGCCGAGGAAGGAGAATTCCGGGGGTCTCACCGGGGACCCACTTTTGAATCCTCTTCTGAAGGAAAATTAAAAAAAATAAAAGTAAAAATTAAAATGAAAAATAAAAAAAATTGAGTGTGCCTCCTAACGACACTAAGCAAAAGCTGGTGAGACAGTGACTGTTCCAGGGGTGTATACTGCAGAGGAGAAGCCACTGTAAATCTTTTGCAGATCTTGCTTAGTGTCACCTCCTAGTGGACAGCAGCATAACACCCACAGTCCTGTGTCCCCCAATTAGGTGAAGGAGAAATAACATCTATGATTAAATTTTAACATTTTGACAGATCTTAATGGCTCTAGTCTCTAGTGGGAGATTTCTTTAGTAAACAGAATCTGCCACCAGGATTTTGCTACCCAACCGGAGTAGCATAATTTAGGGCCCGAGATCCTGATTTCGGCAATGTGTTACTCACTGGGCTGCTCAGTGTCATTTTGGCAAAAATCACTGTTTAATCATCTTGAGATTATCATTAGAGGACTACTTGGCCTGCTGCTAAATTCATGAAGTCTGCAGCAGAAAAAAACACTAATTTGATCAAAATGAGAGCAAACAGTCCAGTAAGTGACACATCGCTGAAATCATGGTCACTATCTCTGCATTATACTGCTGTCAAATGGGATGGTGAAAACCTGATGACAGATTCCCTTTAACTATTATATATAGGCTTAATAAAAACTTTAGATTCAAGAAAATAATTAAGTTGTATTGTAATTGGATTGAAAAGTAAAACTAAATTCTAAGGCACTGGACCACTGCACAAAAAATAACTCGGCAGAATTAAATGTTTCATGCTTGACATACATTGGAAGCACATGCTCTGCCTAGTTCCCCTGTTACTTTTTAATAATCCATCGAGCTGTAAAATGTGATGTTGCTAGATTCACTTGCCTTGAGAAAGTTCTTGACACGTTCTGGGTTGTAACAATTGCTTTCCCTACATATGCGCTCAACCTCTTTTATCTGTCCAGTTTTACAAGCCGCCTGGATGTATTTGAAGTGCACATCAGGGTCTTGGCTGAAATTGACAATAGATCCCAAAAAGTAGAAAAGCCCTAATGAAAGAAAAAAAAAAAAAAAGTCATTGACATAGGTTCCCAGAAGTCAATTAAGTGAAGTCACAAGATACTGTCAATTGAATCCTGAACATTCATTATTGAGTAAAACAGATAAATCACAAAAACTATCATTTTGTAACCGCAATACAGAGGTCTACATTGAGAAATAATGAGGAGGCTTCATTTTTTTTTACTGAAAACAAAGGTTTTAAGACTGCTGTGTTGGATTTGTAAAAGTTATGGCACGCAAATTATTATACTATTGTTTTGGCACTGTGCAAGTTAGGTTCTCATCTATGATGGAGGATTGGTGCAATACATCCAAAAAATAGTGGACGTAATTGCACAGTACGCTATGCTGTTTGTTTGAGAAAATGTTGGACAATGGGATGGAAAACGAACAGATCCAATTTTAGTAAAAAGGTGTGACAAAATTCTCAAACACTGTTTGCCCTTAATAAAAAAACCAATACTTATTACTCACCTCCAGTGCCGTTTTGGCAGTGTCAGTACTCGCTCTCCTGTGGCTCACCTGGGCATTGTTACATCATGCGAAACCAACACAATCTGTGCTGCCTTTGCTCTTACCATCTTCAGACGAATCAAACATCAAGAGGAAGGTAGATCTGCGGCTGGTCACTTCCTCTTGATGTTTGCTTGAAGCCAGTGCTGATTGGGTGCAGTACTTGCGTGAATTAACATCAGGTGAGCCCTGGGAAAGCGAGTACCAACACCAGAGGTGAGTATAAGTGTTACTTTAATGGGGGCAAACATACTGATTGAGAAGCGGTTGTCCAAGTAGTGGACAACAACTTCAATGGAGTCCATGGTGAGCTTATGATTTCCATGATGTGCACAGGTGTTAATTTCATCGTTTATATGATGGAGCAGAATTGAGGAAATTGAGTGTACACTGAACTTTTCTATTTCATGCAAAATCTCAAGTAAAAACTATTTAAAAAACAAGCTGAGACATTAAATTTTTTTTTAATATATCCATCTTTTGACAGTTTAGGTTAATTGAGGTTTGTCACTGTGATGTCTCCAGCGATTAGCTGCCACTATAATGCAAAATGTTTCGTTGCTATGGATGACAAATACTAAAAACAAAAAGTGGAAGGAGACCAAGACAGTAGTGAAAGAAGAATGATAGACAATCAGAAGGGAAAATAGGTATGATATTTATTATGCCCATAAATCGCTTCAAAAAAATACAACCATACCTTCATAACTCTTGAAAGACTCAAAAAGTTCAACTAATGACTGAGTGCCCAACTGTTCATGGTACTTGGATGCCACCTGGACACAGAGTTGCAGGTTCTGTCGGATGTTGGCAGACAGCATGGCTCGTAAACACTCCACCGAATCATCCACAGATAATGAACCAAAGAAATTCACCAGCCACTAAATATAAAGATGATGTATATATAAGAACATATATTTTAGGCTGGGGAACACTAATTAATGCAACCAGTTTATAATATCTGATTAAAGCAACAACCTTTCTACAATAAAATGAAGAAAAAGAAACAAAACAGAATTAAAATTCACCTCTGGGTTTAGAAGGTGTGTGTGTACTACAGCCCGCTTGATATCGTACAGGTCCGTATAATGCTCCAGAGCTCTCTGTAGCAGGCCTGCTTTCTCACACAGCTGGGCAATGTGGGCCCGGTCATAATGAGTAAACATTTGGTTACCAAGTATTGCATCTGCAACCTATTAGAGTAGGGAAACAAGGTTGGAGAAATTGAAGGATAACAACCAACGATTGTAATGTTAGGCGTTCACAACAGCCCTAGTGCTATTTATCTCAAAACAACAAAGGAACGCAAAGAATTAATTACCTGCGGAGCATGAATCAGATTCATCTCCAGGAGGCGAGTCTGCAGATGGCCCTCTGCAGGCCTATTGTTTTTCAAAGCATCGAGCAGGAATGAAGTACATTGCTGTATAAGGCTGTTTTCCATAAAGACATCCACAATCTGAGTAAGAGAGAACAAGTGAAATGTTAATGGATGCTGCTCCAGAACATGTTCTGATAAGCATCAATGCCAGCATGTAACGCAACATTCAACATAGTAATAGCACTATACTGTCGTGCCCACTCACTAAGCATTAGTACAAGCCTTCTTTATTACAGTACAGTAGCTGTAGCTCTCTACATGCCAAACAGTAGATGAAATATAGAAAATAAACTGTAAAACTCCATTTCCGCAGCAGTCTCATGACATCTAATTAAATGTACAGGTCAAATGCAAATTGTGTATTTTATACATATATCTTTACTTTATGAACTAACTCCAGATCCGTTACGAATGCGGATACCAAACAATGACTCATAATTGCATTGTGTGGGTTTCATGACCTATGTAATTAGTTTATACAGGTCTCTGCAACAATAACGTAATTACAGTTTAATTATTGATAAGTAGGAGTATAATTGGTCAATTAAATGTAAAAATAGCAAAAATAGCAACATTAGCAAAGGATGCAGCTGGATCACCAGGCTATCCATTCACAGCCATATTTACTTTTATAAGCGGTACAGCACAGTTATGTATCATAGGAATTCCTTACACAGTTAATAAATATGACTAGAATGCACACATTGTCCACTTTTACCTGGTTAATATTGGCCAAGGGCTCCTCATCTTGAACCAGCATCTGGGAGAACTGTAGACCCTGATCTGGGCTGATCCTCATAACACTACGAAGCAAAAAGATCCAATCTGGCGTATACCCAACCTACAGAAAACAGACATAATAACGTAACTATCTACAGATCTTAATTAAAATTCAGCATTAATAATAAAAGAAAAAAGTAAAACCTTACTTTTTTGGCATAAAGGACGATCTTCTGAAACTGGCCAGTTTCTGCAAAGCATTGAATAACTTTGTTTGGCACACTGGCACGCAGGTAAACACTGAGCGCAAGTGTTGGGTCCACTGCCTTCACCAAATCTCCCAGCTCTTCAGAACACTCCAGCTGAACAGAGAAACATAGAAAATCATATATTTAAAGATTTTCTTAAATATGCAGAATACTAATGAATGCTGTATAATCTGGTTCTTTTTCTTGTACCTGATTAATTTTTTTTATACTTTTGTCTGCATATTATGGAGCAATACATTTTGTATAAGCTTTCAGTGATTTACTTTACTGCAGCGACCTGAACTTTTTAATTGACTCTGAAATTTTAATTGACTTCTATGGGACAGTTTTTCCGTAATGCTGTTTGATCTATGCAGTAGATATTGTGTGGGAAGAGGGAGAAAGTGAGCTGTGACACCCACCTATAGTGAAAACACTGGCGTGCTGCCAGTGATAATTATTGAAAATAGATCTCCAAAGAACAAGCAGTTTCAGCATATTGCTATGCTCAGTAACCAAAGTTTAGACTGCAAGACCTTTTTTTTTTTTTTTTTTTTTAATTGGGACATTGAAAATGAAAAAAGAAAAAAAAAAGTCTTAAAATATGTTTAATTTAAAAATTTGATTAGTCATTTTTTGATCACTCTATTACCTCAAGAATCCTGAAAGTCAAATATTTTGTAACCCTACCTTATCTTCCTTCAACCACTTTTCCAAGAGCTGCTTGCGCCCTTGCTGCAGGACCGGCCTGCAGAGTTCTAGAGACTCCATCTTGTTCAGCTGACCCTGATCTAGCAGAATCCCAAAATACTGAAGCAAAGGAGAAGCTTGTCCAGGTTGAGCTGGAACACTCTGGAACTTTCTGACAGTGTCTGCAGTACGAAGGATTCCCTGGAGGGACATTCAAGATGTTATGTTAAAAAAGAAAGGCATGTTTTAGAATTTTGTTAATATTCTGTTGGAATTTGAGCTTTGGTGGTACCTTTGGAGCAGATGCAGCCACCTTAGCAGATTCAGAATAATTTCCTTGAGCAAACAGAGTGTTAAACTTTCGTGCAAAAAGTTCCTCAGCACCAGCTAGGTTGCTTCTGACAGCCATACGAAGCCCCAGATCTGGGTTCTGCAGAACATTTGTAGCATAGTTCACAATGTTGTCTTCTTCCACACAAACGGATAGAACCTGAACAAGAAAAAAAAAAGGGAAACACAAATTACATGGCATCATAGGTTGACAGGGTCTTCAAATTGCTTCCTAATTGCTAAAATTAAGTCTGTAATCCAGGCACAAGACATATACACTACCGTTGAAAAGTTTGTGGTCATTTAGAAATGTCCTTATTTGTGAAAGAAAAGCACATTTTTTTTCAATGAAGCTAACATTAAACGAATCAGACGCTATACACTGTTAATGTGGTAAATGACTATTCTAGCTGCAAGCGTCTAGTTTTTAATGCAATATCTACAGTACATAGGTGTATAGAGGCCAATTTCCAACAACCACCACTGCAGTGTTTTAATGGTACATTTTGTTTGCTAACTGTGTAAGAAGGCTAATGGATGTTTAGAAAACCCTAGAAAATCCTTGTACAAGTATGTTAGCACAGCTGAAAACGGTTTGGCTGATTAGAGAAGCTATAAAATTGACCTTCCTTTGAGCTAGTTGAGAATCTGGAGCATTACTGTACATTTGTTTGTTCTATGAAACTCTCAAAATGGCCAGAAAAAGAGAACTTTCATATGAAACGCGACAGTCTATTCTTGTTCTTAGGGTGCGTGCACACGGTCCGGAGGAGCTGCGTGTTGGACGCAGCTCCTCCAGACCTGAGTGAAGCCGCGGGTGGCCGCAGGGAGACCGCAGCCGCCCTGTAATCACCATGTGCGGCGGGTGGAGGGCAGCTTCTCCCTGCAGTTACCCGATGGGAGCAGCTTCCGACTCCGCAGGATGAAATGAACATGCTGCGGAGGAGCGGACTCCTGGCAACCCGCTCCACAGCTCCAAACACGCTGCGGGCGGGTTAAGCATAGTGTGGATGGGATTTCTTGAAATCCCATCCACTATGCTATTACTGTACTACGCAGCGTTTTGGACGCAGCGGCAAGACTGATCGTGTGCATGCACCCTCAGAAATGAAGGCTATTCTATGCGAGAGATTGCCAAGAAACTGAAGATTTCCTACAATGGTGTGTACTACTCCCCTTCAGAGGAGAGCACAAACAGGCTCTAACCAGAGTAGAAACAGAAGTGGGAGGCCCACTGCATAACTGAGCAACATGACAAGTACATTTGAGTCTCTAGTTTGAGAAATCGATGCCTTGCAGCTCCTCTACTGGCAGCTTCATTAAATCATTTGCGATAGATGAAAGACGGCACTCACCGATTGTTGCTCTGTTTCTCCGTTTATTGGTAACCTAGGGGGGTTACATCTAGCGGGGAAGGGGTGGAGGCGGCTTGAGACAACGGCACAGTTTTTCAGATGCTCCGCTTCTACGGGTCTGTGCAGCACAGACCTGTAGAAGCAGAGCTCCTGCGAAACAATGCCATCGTCTCAAGCCTCCTCCACCCCCTGCCCGCTAGATGTAACCCCCCTAGGTTACCAATAAACAGAGAAACCACCGGTGAGTGCTGTCTTTTTCATCTATCGCAAATGTTGTAAAGATTTCTCAGTGACGAGCAACACCAGCCATTGGTGTTTCCACAAAGTGTTAAGGCAGGACTGAGCTGTCCTAAAAAAGGTTTGGATCCTCTGTGGTGCCCGACTCACCATGTTTTTAATGAGCTTCATTAAATAGTCTACAATGCTGTAATTGCTGCAAAGGGAGCATTCTTTGATGAAAGTAACGTTTGAAGGAGAAAATTATTTCAAATTAAAAATTATGTCTAACCTTGTCAATGTCTGGACTGTATTTTCTATTTATTTTGCAACTCACTTGATAAATAAAAGTATGAGATTTCATAGAAAAACACAAAACTGTCTGGGTGACCCCAAACGTTTGAACGGTAGTGTATGCCCTCTGTCAACACCTAACAAGTGGCTATACATGTCCAAAGTTTAGTTACCAGTAAGAGTTCCATTTTTTTTACTTTTCGGTGGGCATACCCTTCCACTTCAAACTGCTGTTGAACATTTGAAAACATTTTTTTTCTATAGACCTGATTGATTTAAAAAACACACGGAAGCAGAATTCCCATTCAGTATCCATATGAATCCAGCAGTCTGATTGGAGTAGACACTGCTTCCGAAGCGAAACAGGTAATCAGGTCAGCTGCAGCCTGTGATTGGTTGAAACATTCATGTGACTAGGAGAGTGCGTCATTGGATGTTTCTCTGATGACGCACTCTTCTAGTCAGCGGACCACAGCAGCCAATCACAGGCTCCTGGTAGTTTTCCAATGGAGCAAAAAGATTCAAGAGCCACCTACACTGGATTTAAGAAGGTGTTTAAGAGAAAGTATTCAATTAAGCATTATTCATCCGCTTTAAACCTGACTTACAGTCTTAATGGAGTAATACTAATGCTTTTTAGTATGCAATATCAGGCTATCCATATGACACCATCACTGAAAATTCTATCATCCCTACCTGTCCTTTCTTATTCACGCCAATGATGCCAGAGGTAGGTTCATGAGGAGCAGTGACAAAGATGGTATCAGCACTGATACGATTCATGTATATGCAGGCACCAGACTCAAGATCATACAAGTGGATGTAGCCATACTTTGTAATTAGATAGATCACACCATGTTTAGCACCAATCTGTAGATAAAGAAAAGCCAAGTACAAACAGATTAGTACAACCATTTTATGAATTTTGGATACTGAAACAGCTCGATTGTAAAGTATTGTGGAATAGGTTGGCGCTATATAAATAAAAATTATTATTAATTTAAAATGGACCAAAAAGGATAAACTATCAGTACAGAAAAATGGTATAAAGGGTTATCAAATCTAGGAAATTATTGCTATTTTCTGGTTTTATGCTAATAATGTCCCTTTAGGAACACCCCTATCATTATTAAAAAATGTACAATATTTTAAAGATTACAATTTATGTAATAACTATAAATGGTATTTTGGTTTATTTATTACTTGTGGTGAATACAACTTGTAATATTATATACCTGCATAGCCACAGGGAAGTCTGTCTGAGCTTCAGGAGGAAAGAAGACATCTACAGCTTTCTTTGTAAAAGGCTGGTTTCCATTGGCAGGCTGTCCAACTTCTATAATGTGAAGCTACATGGAAGTAGAAAAAGATATGTTATTTGCACTATTAAAACATTTAGTAATGTAGATTTAAAGTGTAACCGCCATTTAAATTTGTATTTAATAATGTAGCGCAAGAGATTTTTTAGAACTTTCAAATATACTTTATAAGAGAATTCTGGTTGAAAACCATTCATAAACCTTCCACAAGGTGTCCCCACTAGACTGGTGTCTGAAGCAGACATATGTTCATTATCAGTCAGATCAGTCTTCACACTGAATACGGGCATGTAACCATATAAGGGAGGGGGTATGGCCTACACTGTGTGCGATCTCCTGACGGCAGCTGATGAGTTGACAATTAGTGATGAGCGAGTAGTAAGATCAGAGGTCCCCAACTCCAGACCTCAAGGGCCACCAACAGTGCAGGTTTTCATAATTTCCTTAGTATTGCACAGGTGTTAATGTGATCATCTGCACAGGTAATGATTCCAACTCCTGTGCAATACCAAGGAAATCCTGAAAACCTGCACTGTTGGCGGCCCTGGAGGCCTGGAGTTGGGGACCCCCGAGTAAGATATTCAGATAGCTCTAACTGAATACTTCAAAATGTTTAAGTATTTGGATCTGAGTGAGTTCCCCATTAACTTGCATTGGGAGTAACGAATACTGAAAGAGTTCAAAGTATTCTGTTAGAGCTATCCGAATATTTCACTACTCGCTTATCGCTAGTGACAATGTATCAGTTTACTTCAGGCTACGACACAGTTGCTAAGCAATGTCAGAATGTTAGGATCACTCTAAACTCCTCTCCCTTTTCCTTGGCAAGTGCTTCTCTGATTGGTCATCTGGCTCCTTATCTGCTGGCTCCCCACACAGCTCACAATCTCTGATTTGGTCCTTTCTCTGCTAACCACACCCTCCCAGTCCTAAAATGCAGCTTTTAAAAGCACACAAAAAAGTTGAGAAAATAAGTCACATGGCACAAAAAGCATCATCTTAGCTGCTATGTGACCCATCATTAACAACCAGTGCAGTATTGTTTTTATTTTTTTTCTCAATGAAATGACATTTACAATTTAAACTGTCTGAGAATATTTAATGATGGAAATAACCCTCTAACTTCTCACTCTAAATTAGTGAATAAATTTGAGGCAAAATAAATGATCCTAGAATTTTGCAACAAAACCGCCCAGAATTCGCCAGTATCAGATTTATTTTTTGATATGCTGCAAGTGAATACAGTGAAATAGGAAGCCATTTTGCTGGACTGTAGAATGGCGAGAAGGGGATAAAAATATAAATGAATTACTGAAACTTGCCTCTCCTCAGCCCTCCTCATTTTTATCAGGTCACCACCGGTCCTTGATTGGCTCTCCTATATTCTTGTTTTCATTTTTGTTCTTGACATCTGGCTACTTTCAGATGGTTCTTCTGTTCAATAGGCCCCCTTCTGTCACATCAGTCATTGGTCTGTACTGCCCCAATGTGACGTGGCGGGGGGGGGCTTAGTACATAAAAGACCAGGCTGAAAGTGGCTGAAGAATGTAGATAGAAGGGACAATTGGAGAACTGGTGGTGACATGACAAGCATGGGTCAGATTGATTCAATTCTTGTTGAATATATTTGATTCAAACTGAATTTTCCTCTCAAAAAAAATCTGCAAAAATCAATTTTGAGAAATTTATTCAACTTTACTATTACCTGTCCATAACATAGGTGATAACTTGTGAATTGGTGAGAATCTGATCACTGTTATTGATCCCAAAAATAGAGCTCTGAAATGCCTCTTCTGAATAGACTGGTGGCTGTGATCCATGCTACTGCTCATTTATCCTCTAGGAGACTGTGGGAGACAGAGTTCAGTCTTGCAAAGAATGAATGGAGCAATGGCGTTCACCACAATGTTGGTCTCAGCTGCTGGACCCCCAATAATTAGCAACTTGTTTAGATATGCTGTAACTTTGAATGATGGGAATAACCCTTTAAGGAAACCAACATGACTTTCCAGCAGATCTGTCAAATTTCCCAATACAAACTTCATACATTGCTGAGAAGAGTGTTGCATTTACTTTGAAAATGCATGGCAGAATAGTTTTATAATTCAGATATTAAAATGAGCATTATTATACATCTATTCTGATGTGAATTTTCAAATTAATTACATCAGGCTTATCATGGCTAAGATTAATTTATCATAGAATCGTAGAATTGGAAGGGACCTCTGATCAAAGCAGGATTAAATCATCCATGACAGATGTCTGTCCAGCCTCTGTTAGAAGACTTCCATTGAAGGGGAACTTGGCACCTCGTGGCAGCCTGTTCCACTCTTTCATCACCCTGTTAAAAAGATTTTTCTAATATCTAATCTGTATCTCCTCCCATTCAGTTTCATTACATTGCTTCTAGTCTTTCCTTGTGTAAATAAGAAATAAAGCTGATTCCTCTACAATATGACAGCCATTGAGATATTTGTAAACAGCTATTTAAGTCTCCTCTCAGTCTTCTTTTTGGCAAGCTAAGAGTAAGTGCCCACATAGTGGTTTAACGTCTGTTTAGCAGCGAAAACCGCCGGCGGTTTAGCATAGGTTTTATTTAAATTTATGTAAATCCTAAGCAGCGTTAGGACTTACAAGTAACCTTATGTAATTTAGAAACCGCTGTGCACACATAGTGGGTTTATGTGAGCGGATCTGCCAGAGGTTAAGCGGTTTCCTAGCGGTTTAGGAGCATACAACATGTCAATTCTTCTCAGCGGTTTGTGATCGTTTCTGAGGCAGAAAATCCTACATAGAAAACCGCTTAGAAACCGCTGGAAAAAACGACTGAAAAACGCTGTGCAAACGCTGAAAAAAACGCTGGGAAACAGCTGGAGACTTCAGAGCTCAGAACTCTAGGCTCCTGCAAATTTCCACCGGTTTACTGACGGTTTAAACGTCACTAAACCACTATGTGGGCACTTACCCTAAACATTCCCAAATTCTATAACTGTTCCTCATAGGTCATTGTTTGCAGACCGGTCACCATTTTCTGTTGCTCTTCTCTGAACTTGCCCCAGTTTGTTGATGTCCTTTAGAAATGTGATGCCTGAACTGACACAGTATTCCAGATGAGGTCTGACCAAAGGTGAGTAGAGGGTGATAATGACTTCACGTGATCTAAACCGTATGCTTTTGTTAATACATCCCAAAATTGTGATTGCCTGTTTAATTATGGAGGTTTAATAATATACCTTTTTATTGTAAAATCGTAACAAGGAGAGAGAGGAGAGGAAGGGGTGGGGGATGTAAAAAAACAAAAAAAAACGAACAACAGTCTTACATCACAAATAATATATTTGGCATAATTCTCCAGGTTCGATACACTCAAGTTTCCCTTATTTTGCTCCATGTCACGTTCACCACTAATTTGCACAGAACGTATTTTGTATTCAAATGAATGTACATGCCATTAAATGCCTGTCGTGAGATAACCCCTTCAAAAGATTACTTTTATTTCAGTCTTTCATACACTTACCTTGCCACCTGCCTGACCACGGACAGCAAAGCAGAAAAGGGTTGAGGGCTTTGAATTTCTTTCAATTTTAAATTCAGCAAAAGCGGCAGCGTGGCCCTCTATTGGCTGTGAGACCTTCCTGTCCACAGAATACAGCTGCATGGCACCCACCACACGATTTTGCTATGATAAAGTACAATGATATAATTAAGAATTCAGCATACATAAGGAGGCGGTGTAAATTTCTCAAGAGAAAAAAAAAAAAAAAAGTCTTCTACAATTAAATGAACATACGTCGTCAGATATTGTACACATGTAGAAAACGCAATGCAGACCACCACAATAAATGGACGGAAGCTACACAGACATTTTACTTCATTTCATGTCTGGCCATGAACACCAAAAACAAGGCAAAATTATTTACCAAGGATCCTTTCCACAGTCCTAGACATGTGCTGAATGCTAATACAGCAAGTGATCAGCACTGACCTAGCTCCTTTGTGCGGAATAACCATCCATATGTAGGATCATAATGATCAGGAGATTGTTGATAAGCATGCTGCTTTATTATTGTTGGCAGCCCATCCCTGTTTACAAGGGAATTGAAGTACCAAAAAACAATGCTTTTAAAAGGATTGTCCACAACACAGACTATCATGATTTGATAGTGTGCAGACATATACATGAACTGCAGACTATTCTTCTACAACTTGACAACCTCTTTAAAAGGGAACCTGCCATGTACATTTTTGTTCTTAAACTGCCCTTAAGGGGCCGTCACACGCGTCAATATCGCTGTCAATATCGCTGCTTCACGTGACGTTGCAGCGACATTGACGCGTGTGACGGGGCGCATCAACCAGCGATTTATCAATGGCTGATGGTCGCCAGGTTTTCAGACTGGACTGAAAACCTGCGATGGTTGCCCGGTGGACACGCAGTATCGCTGCGTGTGACACCGGGACGTGCGATCAGCCAGCTCCCAGCACCTCTCAGCAAGTGCTGGGAGCTGGTATCCATGGTAAACTGCGGGTAACTACTAGCTAGGCAGCGCGCACTAACTAGATACCCGATGTATACCTTAGTTACCAGCCTTCTCCGCTCACCGGCTGGTATCCAAGGTACACAGCGGGTAACTAGGGACCCCCAGTTACCCGCTGTGTACCTTGGATACCAGCCGGTGAGCGGAGAAGGCTGGTAACCAAGGTAGTTACCCGCAGTTTACCATGGATATCAGCCTGCAGACATTGTGGAAACGATATTTAAATCATTTCCACAATGTCGCTGGTCCAATGATCGCTGGCGAGTCTGCCTGTATGACAGCTCACCAGCGATCAGCCGTCAATGTCGCCAGTGATCAGATCGCTGACGACATTGATGTGTGTGACGCCAGCTTTAATGTTATTTAGATCAAGCACTGTGCATCACTAACCTAATTTAAAAGAAAATCCTTGTATTTATCATAAAATAGCACTTTAGATGCGTTGATATTTGCATTATATACCTGCACAGTCATGGAATACTTCAGCTGGCAATTTGTATCAATCCACGACAGTCATTGGGGTGGCAATCAGATAGATCAATCCAATCAATCCACATTCAGGCATGCAGTTTTTTTAAATGTAGTCACGCACCCTGCATTATAATCTATTAAAATCATTAAAGCACCTTTCCGAAATTCCCTAATGTTGTAAAGGAGCTGTGGTGTTGTCACACAACTATGTGATCGCACTGGGCGGAGTTAAGCAGGCTTGACATGTAGGAAATGTAGGCTTAGCTCCGCCTGTTAGTCACATGGTCATGACATTACCATAGTTCCTGCAGAAATCCAATCATGTGTATTGCTGCTGCGTCCAAAAACGCTGCATTGTACAGTACCAGCACAGTGGATGGAATTTCAAGAAATCCCATGTTCACTGTGCTTCTTCTTTCCACATCTCTGTAGCATGTTAATTTCATGCTGTGGAGTCGGAAGCGAGATCCTGCGGGTAAATGCAGGGAAAAGCCGACCTGTACCGAACTCAGATCGTGACAACAAGGCGGCTGCAGTCTCCCTGTGTTCACCCGCGGGTTCTCGCAGGTCCAGAGGCGCTGCTTCCAACACAATCATGTGTGCACACAGACCCTTATCCAACACAATCATGTGTGTGCACATAGACCTCATCCAACACAATCGTGTGTGCGCACATACCCTTATCCAACACAATCGTGTGTGCGCACATACCCTTATCCAACACAATCGTGTGTGTGCACATACCCTTATCCAACACAATCGTGTGTGTGCACATACCCTTATCCAACACAATCGTGTGTGTGCACATACCCTTATCCAACACAATCGTGTGTGTGCACATACCCTTATCCAACACAATCGTGTGTGTGCACATACCCTTATCCAACACAATCGTGTGTGTGCACATACCCTTATCCAACACAATCGTGTGTGTGCACATACCCTTATCCAACACAATCGTGTGTGTGCACATACCCTAATCCAACACAATCGTGTGTGTGCACATACCCTAATCCAACACAATCGTGTGTGTGCACATACCCTAATCCAACACAATCGTGTGTGTGCACATACCCTTATCCAACACAATCGTGTGTGTGCACATACCCTTATCCAACACAATCGTGTGTGTGCACATACCCTTATCCAACACAATCGTGTGTGTGCACATACCCTTATCCAACACAATCGTGTGTGTGCACATACCCTTATCCAACACAATCGTGTGTGTGCACATACTCTTATCCAACACAATCGTGTGTGTGCACATACCCTTATCCAACACAATCTGTGTGTGCACATACCCTTATCCAACACAATCGTGTGTGCACATACCCTTATCCAACACAATCGTGTGTGTGCACATACCCTTATCCAACACAATCGTGTGTGTGCACATACCCTTATCCAACACAATCGTGTGTGTGCACATACCCTTATCCAACACAATCGTGTGTGTGCACATACCCTTATCCAACACAATCGTGTGTGTGCACATACCCTTATCCAACACAATCGTGTGTGTGCACATACCCTTATCCAACACAATCGTGTGTGTGCACATACCCTTATCCAACACAATCGTGTGCACATACCCTTATCCAACACAATCGTGTGCACATACCCTTATCCAACACAATAGTGTGCACATACCCTTAACACAATAGTGTGCACATACCCTTATCCAACACAATAGTGTGCACATACCCTTATCCAACACAATAGTGTGCACATACCCTTATCCAACACAATCGTGTGCGCACAAACCCTTATCCAACACAATCGTGTGCACATACCCTTATCCAACACAATCGTGTGTGTGCACATACCCTTATCCACCACAATCATGTGTGTGCACATACCCTTATCCAACACAATCGTGTGTGTGCACATACCCTTATCCAACACAATCGTGTGTGTGCACATACCCTTATCCAACACAATCGGTGTGTTGCACATACCCTATATCCAACACAATCGTGTGTGTGCACATACACTTATCCAACACAATCGTGTGTGTGCACATACCCTTATTTAACACAATCATGCGCAAATACCCTTAGAAAGGATTTAGACAGAATCAAACGCTGCAAGTAACTAGTGACGAAAGACACTAAGCAATCTGACAGCTAGGTTAACACTATGAATTTACTTTATGATGAATATTTAGTTTGCAGGAGTTGTTTGTTATATAAAAGTATAGTTCAAAAGGCAAGAACCTGGACACACAGATTTACTCAGAATATTAACCACAATTAAAGTGGAGAATATGGATGATCAATTGTAATCGGCCTCAGATTTTCTTTGAAGGGAACCAACCACCTCAGATGACGACTATAAGCTGTTAATACATGTCCCTGCACCCTACCTACACCATTCCACCTATGTTTTTCTTAAGAATATTGATAAATGTAAACCGAAATATACACTTTATAAAATTACATGCCTGTGTACTTCTGGGCGTCTCCTTCTGTGTCAGTTACTAGAGGGCTGTGTCTCCAGCAGCATGACTGGCTTCTCTAGCCCTCCCTCTTACTTTGCAGGACATCACATGAAGGGCGTGATGTTATCTATCAGTGGGCGGGCACGCAAGGCAGCTCCCGTCCCTTCATGTGACGTCCTGCAAAGTAAGAGGGAGGGCTAGAGAAGCCAGTCATGCTGCTGGAGACACAGCCCTCTAGTAACTGACCAGAAGGAGACGCCCAGAAGTACACAGGCATGTAATTTTATAAAGTGTATATTTCGGTTTACATTTATCAATATTCTTAAGAAAAACATAGGTGGAATGGTGTAGGTAGGGTGCAGGGACATGTATTAACAGCTTATAGTCGTCATCTGAGGTGGTTGGTTCCCTTTAAGATTAATTTGCTCCTAGCCTTAAAATTACATGAAATATACCCATATCGATCTCCTTCAGTTGAGTATGCATGTTTATAATGATGTTGGAAACATTCAGACAATCAAGTATTTTCCAAGCAGTGAACTCATGTGTAGCTTAAAACTATTTTCATATGAAACACAGCACGTAGATATGCCAATGCTAAACAAGTATAGCTCTTTGTGACAATCAGTATACACATTTTGACCACCCTGGGTTGTTGTCAATAATGTTTCTGTAAAAACAGATAACATTAAGGAACCCTATAAGCATGATAGCATAGAGGACATAAATACAGATACACACAGAATATATACAATAAACATATTCAAATGCTGTCTGCATAGGCTAGAGAGTATTAAGACAAATTCCTAACTATAGGGTAAGTATTTACTATATAGATTCGTTGCCAGCGGTTTAGACATTAATGGCTGTGTGTTGGGTTATTTGGAGGACACCAAATTTACACTCTTATGCAAACTGTACACTAACTGCTTTACATTGTGTCAAAGTGTCTTATCTTCATTGTTATGCTATGAAAAGATATAATGAAATATTTACAAAAATGTGATGGGTGTACCCACTTTTGTGATATACTGTACATAGTATAATACGGAAGGTTTAAAGAGCCTGTTACATCCTCAAATGCTATTAACCAGCAGATAGAGGGTTAATCTACAGGTTACAAAGCTGCCCTTACTGAGGGATCACAGCTCATGGGAGAAATAACTTTACACCTTTCATTGACAACTCTCTCCACAGAGATGTGCTGCACTGCAAGCTGTCAAAGTGCTGGGGTGTGCTAACACCCGCCAGTCACAATGATGTGAGTAGTAACTTGATGCTTCGAGCAAACCTCTGTAATAAGTCATAAACTAAATATAAAACCCAAGTATATAACAAAAAAATATGGAATAACTTAAAGTGCACAGGAGAGGTAGTCATCTAAATCAGAGGAATATAGTAGGAGATGGCGCTGAGGTTGAAGTAGAAAGTGGCCTTCCCACACAGATAAGTAATATCCTGGTGGCGCCAAGTACTGTGACAGAAAACTTTTCTTTCCCGGGTTGATGACTTCTATGTACAAATATGCAGCATCATTTGTATATATTTATGTCTTCTATGCTATCACACTTACAGGATACTTTTCATTATAGTGACACTAGATGGGTGCCCGATGCACAATGCATCGGGATTCTAGTAGAGCGAGTCTGCGACTCGCAATGGCCGCTTCGCGGCCAATGCTTCGCGGTGCTAAGGCGACTCGCCATGCCCGCTGCGCGGGCATAGCGAGTCGCCTTAGAACTGCTCGCAATGGCCGCTTCGCGGCCAATGCTTCGCGTGCTAAGGCGACTCGCCATGCCCGCTACGCGGGCATAGCGAGTCGCCTTACAACTGCTCGCATTGGCCGCTGCGCGGCCAATGCATTTTTCGTATCCACATGACGACATTGACTCGCAGTCTCAAAAGGGGCACTCGCAGCATTCGTGATTATATAATAGATTATTGACAGGTAGTCAAAACATTTACAAAACTTTACTTAGGCCAATGTTGAACATCCACGTGCTGTGTTTCACATTAAAATACTTTGTCACTTTGCAATTAAGAAAGACCGTGCAGCGATTCTCTTCCATGACAAATGTGAGGTGGCACATCAACACACCCCACTATGCTGATGTTTCCGGATCTATTGAATGGAGGGCAATCCAATTATAAATATAGCTGAAAATTAGCTACAATCTATAACCATTACCCAGCAGCAACACATATGTGCCTACCTGGCAGGTTAAGAAACAGAAATTAGATAAGTGACCAATGTTGGCTATTTAATGGAAAGCATTTTGGATTAAAAAACTGAAAGCTAACCTACCCGATTCAAGCTTTCCTCCTAACCATCGATTAGCCACTTTATGCATGAGATTATTGGAAAATCTTGTATAAAGTATTGACCACGTAATGTGTATAGTCAACTAATGTCTCACTGTTAGAATTTTCCAGGGCAAAAAAGTAAGTGAAACAATTTATATGACAACTATACCTGGGCAGAGATGCCAATCAGAAGCAGCCACTTCTGTTGCTCGTCAGTCCTGTAGTTAATGATCTGACAACCAGCAAGACTTGCATGGCGATCAAACATTTTCTGTGGCTGAGAGTCTCCTTCCATGCTCCAATGGTAGACCGCCGTCTCAGTCACCAGAGCCACTGTGTTGACAGAGATCCACTTCCAGAAGATAACCTCTTCAGACATGGTGTGAGCTTTCATCTTACTCTTCATCTCAATATTAAAGATCTGAAGGGTTTTGCCAGCTAGAGTATGGAAAATCAACAGAAACAATATATTATGTAGATTTATATCGCTTTTTCCCCTTTAAAGAAAAGAAAACTCTGAACCATGTAATAATCTAATATAAGCAGCAGTTTATCCACACAGCAAATGAGAATGTCAGTGATAAATGACAATGAGTTATCTTAGAAGGCCAGCACAAGTCCATTGAAAGCACAGAAATGCATTTCAATTCTAGACAGTCAGAAGGTCAACACCATCTTTAAAATATTTCTATGGAAGAACACTGCAATTAAACTGTATTATAGCTAAAAGTCAATGACTTGTCACATCACAAGTTGTATAATAGAGGGCGGTGGGGTTGGAAAGTTTACAATGAAATTTCACCAAAAGACCCATCTACACTTAAATATTTACGGTAGTCACAGACTAGTTCTCCTCACTACTATTAACATTTAACAAGAAGTACAGCAAAAAATACTGAACCTTTGGTGCTTCTGGTTGGGGATGTACAGATAGAATAATGTGGATCCTGCAGTCTGAATGATGCTGCTGCAGCTGGTTCTGCATTGTCTCAAACTTAGACCATACGCTGTCCCCCAATGTTTTGCCTACTTGCTGCACAACCTCCCAAGGCAAGCGTCTTGGATGGTACTAGTCTGGAGATATAAACCCATCTTGATGTTAATATGCTAGAAGGCGCCATGTTTCTCTCATTTTCGTCACCTTTATATTCATATTCGGGCACTGTTTGAAGAAGGTCATCCTTCATCGATCTCCAGACCTTTCTTTCTACTGTAACTTTGGATGGTATACTTCTGTACAGAGGTTATAGGCTTTCTACTCAATGCACCTTCTAAAAGCAGTTTTAGACGCCCTTCATATCATGCTTTTTGGGGACCCGTGGCTATCTGTTGTAAAACTGATAGCCAGGGTTCCCAATTTAGCTCCCCATGCATCCCTATGGGTATGGAATGGCCGTCCGTGTGTCCGTAAGTTTCATCAGGGATCCGATCGTGTCCTGACTTCAAAAAAGCGGACACAATTGGACAGAATCGGAATCGACGCTATCGGATTCAAATAACATGGGGGTCTTTGGAGTTCGAATCCGGGGGAAAAAAAAATCTTAAGGTACCGTCACACGCGGCAATATTGCTAGGCTATTTTACTGGCAATTTGCTGGTTGCAGTGAAATCATGGACACATTGTTACATTTGTGCACAGCAACAAAATAGAACAATGTGTCCATGATTTCACTGCAACCAGCAAATTGTCAGTGAAATTGTCTAGCAATATTGCCGCATGTGAAGGTACCTTTAATTACTTACCGGTAGTGTTTTTTTCCGGAGCCACGATAGCACCACCTGAGAGAGACCTCCCATCCAAGACAGGAAATCTCAGATAAAAAAAGGCAGTACCTCTCCTACACCTCAGTTGGATTACAGAGATTGGAGAAGAGTACCAAAAAACCATTAGTACATAACCACCACCAAAGAAATCAACATATCATAACGCCCAAAACGTGAACTATAACCAAAAAGGAAGCATGGAGGGATGCGTGGTGCTGTTGTTGCTCCGGAAAAATCCATTATCGGTAATTTAGATTTTGACATCATCGCCATGACAGCACCACCTGAGAGATTTCAGAGAAAATCTCTGGGAGGGAACACGGCTTGAAGAACCAGTCTACCAAAGGTCAACCCTTCAGTGGAGGAAAGATCAACTCTGTAGTGCTTGAAAAAGGTAGAAGGAGAAGACCATGTAGCTGCCCTACAGATTAATTCTAAGGGAACGTTAGCCTTCTCTGCCCATGATGTTCTTACTGCCCTGGTAGAATGTGCAGTAATCCCTTCAGGAATGGAAACCTGACTAGCGGAGTAGGCTAAGGCAATAGCTTCCTGTAGCCATCTAGGTAAGGTACCTTTGGATACTGCCTTACCCTTAGATGCACCTTGAAAACCCACAAATAGGCTCAGAACCTTTCTCCTTTTGTTTCATACTTCTAAGTAGGTAATCAATGCTCGCCTGACACCTAATGTGTGCAAGATCTCCTCCTTCTGATTTGCAGGATGGTCACAAAAGGAAGAGAGCACTATCTCCTGAACCCTGTGGCCACCTTTGGGAGATATCACAGGTCCAGTCTGAGAATGACCCTATCATCCAATATTTGAGTATAAGGCCCCACTACTGACAGGGCCTGCAGGTCGCCAAGCCGTTTGGCTGAGGTCAAAAGCCACCAACAGGACCATCTTCAGAGTAAGAACCTTAGGGGAGACATCGGAGAGAGGTTCAAAGGGAGGTTTAGTCAAAGCCTCCAAAGCTAAACTGAGATCCCACAGAGGCACTTTCAGACAGGGAACTGGAATGACTCGCTTGCAGAACTGGATAAAACGTGATACCCAGGAAAAACTGGCTAGGTTACAATTGTATAAGGCGCTAAGCGCCGATACCTGCACTTTCAGGGTATTAACTGAGATACCCATCTTCCACGCCCTCTAAAGAAACTCCAAGATAAATGTCACCAGGACCTCCCCTCTGGGCTTTCACCTGAAGAGGACAAAAATGTATTCCACACTTTACTGTATATTTTAGTGGTGACAGGTTTTCTACTTGACATCAAAGTGCGAATCAGGCCAGTGGAGAACCATCTTCACCTCAGGAGCCACCGCTCAAGTTCCATGTTGTCAGTCTGAGACCTGCGGATGACGGATCAGCCCCTGGGAGAGAAGAGACTGGGAGAGTGGTAGAGTCCAGGGATCAGTCAGGACATCTGACTCAGCCAGAAGAACCAAGCCCTCCTGGGCCAGAAGGGGGCTATCATGATGACCCTGGCTCTGTCTTCTCTGATCTTCTGGAGGACGGCTGGAATCAGTATTAAGGGGAAAAGGCATACAGAAGGCCCGAGGACCAGGGAATTTGCAGAGCATCTACCGCAAAGGGTCTGTCCCTGGGATCCAGAGAACAAAACCTCTGCACCTGCCTGTTCGCCTGAGTTGAAAAGAGATCCACCTTCGGTAGACCCCATCTGTCTACAACCTGAGCGAATATCCTTGGATCCAGAGCCTATTCCCCCTGCCTCAGCTGCACCCTGCTCAGGAAATCTGCTCTAGAATTTGCCTCCCCCAGTACGTGAAGTGCAGATAGGGAAATCTGGTGTTCTTGTAAATAACTGAAACATGTCCTGTGTGAGGCACATCAGAGCTTGAGATCTCGTACCTCCCTGATGGTTCAAATATGCCACCGACGCACTTGTCGGAATGAATTTGTAGATGCTGACCCCGAAGACAAGGAAAGACGGCAGAAATGGCCTCCTTCACTGTTTTGAGCTCCCGCATATTTGAGGACATCCTAGAGAAGTGTGAATGCCAGACCGCCTTGATTGAGAGATACCTAAGATGGGCTCCCCACCCCCAGGAACTGGCATCCGTGATAACGTCGGATATAGGAAGGACTCAAGAACCCCCTTTGAGATTGTCCGGAACCAGCCATCATCCCAGAGAGTCTAAGGCAGGGGTCTCAAACTCCAGGCCTCGAGGGCCGAACACAGTCCAGGTTTTCAGGATTTCCATAGCATTTGACAGTTGGCAATCAAATGACCAACTGTCAAATTCCAAGGAAATCCTGAAAACCTGCACTGTGTGCGGCCCTCGAGGCCTGGAGTTTGAGACCCCTGGTCTAAGGTGTTGGCCAAGAGAACTATGTTGGTCTCCAAGATGAACCTAGATAAGTCTGGCGTCTTAAAACCTCCTACTGAAGGACCCGTGTACGTAACTGAGCCCAGGGTACTGTGGGGATTCGTGATGTCAGAGAGCCTAGTAGAGACACTGCTTTCCAAAGTGTAAGATGTGGATTCTCTATTATGGCTGAAATTGTAGACTAAAGCCTTTGTTGCTTTTCTGCAGGGAACAGGTAAAGCTGAGACTGAGTCCAGAATAAGCCCCAGAAATGAATGTCGGGTGGTGGGAACTAATCTGGACTTCTCTAGGTTTGATGATCCACCAGGGATTCTCTAAAGGCCCAGTTACACACACAAATAATTGTGCAGAAATTGTTCACAGATCTCTGGTTGCATTGAAATCATAGACACATTGTTCCATTTTGTGGCCGTGTACAAATGGAACAATGTGTCCATGATTTCCCTGCAACCAGAGATCTGCGAACAATCTCTGCACAATTATCTGTGTGTGTAACTGGGCCTTAAGGTGGATTGAACAACCTGCAGGTGGACCATGCACTGCTCCCTGGAGTTCCCCACAATTAGGACGACGTCCAGTTATGGAATAATTACCGTAATATCTGTTTGCGATGTAGGTGACCCATTACGTCCGCCATCAGTTTTGTGAAAATCCTCGGAGCCATTGCCAGGCCAACTGGAAGGGCACGATATTGATAATGATGGAGGATACCACCTACGTATAGACCGAACCTCAGGAACGGTTGATGATTTTGATGGATCGGAACATGGTAGATCTGGCATTACCATGAAACAGTCCGCAAACAGCAACCTTATTTTGCAGACTTCAAAGTCTCTATTTTGAAGGTTCTCTGAACATGAAAGGTGTCTCTTTAGGTTGATGATCATCCTGAAAGAGCCGTTTGGCTTTGGGACTAGGAACAGAGTGGAATATTATCCCCTGCCACTTTCATTCAGAGGTACTGGTGTTAGGACAGCCTTTCGTTCTAAAGAGAGTACTTCGTCCATCAGAATCTTGCACTTTTCCAGATCGCTGACAGATGTTATTATCAGGGACCCCATAGGGGCCGAAGCAAATTCCAGCCGTAACCAGTCTCTGACAATATTCTGAACCCAATCGCAGGTGTCTATCCAGGACCAGGCTGGGAGAAACCAGGAGAGTCTTCCTCCCACCTGGCCCGAGCCATCACTTAGAAGATGTTTTGTTGTCAAGGGAAGATCCCTTGAACAAGAAACCGGACTTCTTGTTCTTTCTTAAATCCTAAGGACCAGGGTGCACAACGATCCAGGCTGCTGAGCATAAGGAAGGACCACAATTTTGGTATACAAGAATGGTGCTTTATTTCTTTTACATGTTTTGGGGCTGTCCCATCCCCTTCCTAAGGAATACCACCATAAACAATCAATTATTGTTTATGGTGGCATTCCGGAGCATGGGGCTGGGACAGCCCCAAAACGCGTAGAAGAAATAAAGCACCATTCTTATATACCAAGATTGTGGTCCTTCCTTATACTCAGCAGTGCGGATTGTTGTACACTCTGGTCCTTTGGATTTATGCATATGTTGTTCCTGTTGGAACGGTAGATCCTGCAGCAGCTGTTTTGAGCGTTTAAACCGGTTGTGGGGCACACAACCGCATAAGGTGAGCAGCACCTCGTTTTTGAACTGTTATTTAAGAGATCAGACCCTATCGGGCCCTTGTCTACCCTTTAATAGGGTTTTTTTTCTTCTTCTCTTGTTCTTTCTGTTGTACCAAGAGTCTCTAGATCTCTTAGGAGATGATTGTGGCTAGGGTCACATTTCCGTTTTGACCCTAGCCTGCCGGATTCCAGTTTTAACTTAGAACTTTTTCCAGCACCGCATAGCGTTACCGCTATGTGGTGCTGGAAAACGCTGCCCTTAGTTACCCTATGTTTACCTTAACTACCTGTCACACAGGCTGCTGCTCGGAGTGCGCTTTACAGCGCCGCACAGGAAACGTTGCAGACAGCGTTTCCTGTGCGGCGCTGTAAAGCGCACTCCGAGCAGCTGCCTGTGTGACAGGTAGTTAAGGTAAGCATAGGGTAACTAAGGGCAGCGTTTTCCAGCACCGCATAGCGGTAACGCTATGCAGTGCTGGAAAGAGTTCTAAGTTAAAACCGGAATCCGGCAGTCTAGGGTCAAAACGGAAATGTGACCCTAGCCTGTGTGTGTTCTTATGCTCTCCTTCTTGCTTTTGTTTCCTTAGTAAGGCAAGAAAAAATTGAGCAAGCAAAAAACAGAGAATGTGCTATCTGCAAGGTTCCCTTTGCAAAGGATTATGTAAAGGATCTATGTTCCCCCTACATAGATAAGACCATGAGGGGAGAAACTCCCAGCTTGGCCTCAAGTCTTAAGCTCCTGTCACACATATCAAGATCGCTGTTGCGTCACAGGTTTTGTGACGCAACAGCGATCTCGCTATGTTTGACATGTAGCAGTGACCGGGCCCCCGCTGTGACTTCGCCGATCATGTCGGAATGGCCTGGACCACTTTTGATCGGGTTTCCACTGGGCAGCATGCATCAGTGTGTTTGACGCCTTAACAACGACCTCGTTGGCAACTCAGAACTCAGCCACACAGGTCTGAGTCGTTAGACTAGCTGCTGTGTGACAGGGTCCCAATGATCGCTGAGGTTGTTATACGTGTCGCCGTATCGTTGCGGTGTCGTTGAGTAGATCTCACTGACATCTTACCAGCGACCACGTAGTGACGTTCCAGCGATCCTTACCAGGTTGTATTGTTGTCGGGATCGCTGGAACGTCGCCAAGTGTGATGGGACCCTTAAGGTGCCGTCACACGCATCAATTTGATGAACGATTTTGTTAGCGATCACATGCACGCGCGATCGCTAACAAAATCATTCAGATCGCTGGGGAGCTGTCACACAGGCAGACTCACCAGCAATCAGTGGACCAGAGACATCGTGGAAATGATTTAAATATCGTTTCCACAATGTCTTGCTCCCGCTGCCAGGCTGCGGTAAGCAGGAGCAGGCTGGTCTCCAAGGTAAACCGGGTATCTAGGCAGCGCGCGCTGCCTAGATACCCGCTATGTATACCTTGGTCACCAGATTTCTCTGCTCACCGGCTGGTATCCAAGGTACACAGCGGGTAACTCCCTAGGTACCCGCTGTGTACCTTGGATACCAGCCGGTGAGCGGAGAAGGCTGGTAACCAAGGTATATATCGGGTATCTAGGCAGCGCGCACTGCCTAGATAACCGCAGTTTACCTTGGAGACCAGCTCCCAGCGCTTGCAGAGAGGCGCTGGGAGCTGGCTTCGGTCGTCTCCCGGTGTCGCACACAGCGATGCTGCATGTCCACTAGGCAACCAACAATTGCTTTGAGGACAGGACCTCAAAATAACGATGAACGATCAGCCGACTGATCGTTCATCGTTTGTAGTGTCATACGCAACAATGTAGTTTCGACATAGTTCAAGCGTCACAGAACACGTGAGCTTTGAACAATATCGGCAACGATATCTTTATGTGTGACGGTACCTATAGGGAATAGTAAAGGAAGAGTTCAGATCTCTTCAGAAAATTGAGAGAAGTAGGGGACGGAAAAGGAAGAAGTCTTGTGATTCTTCCTCTGATTCAGAGCACAAACCAGCAAAGGTACACAAGGGTGGGCATACATCTAGCTCGTCCTCTTCCTCGGGATCTTCATCTTCAGATGATAGAGCTTTCCTTCCACGCTGTTTTCCACAAAAGGACACCAATTATTTAATCATAGCAGTCAGTACCATGGGATTGGTCGACACACGGGGCCCCGCATCGTTGGAAGATTTAATGTTTGGAGGGTTAGCTTACAAAAAGAAGCGTACTTTCCCTATAAACAAGAAGGTTCAGAATCTCATCACGGAACATTTGAAGAGGCCTGATAAAAAGGGTTCTCTTTCATCTATGGCAAAGAAGAGGTACCCCTTTGAGGAAGAGGCAACCACTTCTTGGGTAAGAAAACCCAAGATTGATTTTGCAGTAGCCCGGGTCTCCAAGTGCTCTACTATGCCCTTTGAAGATTTAGGCAATTTGAAGGATCAACTGGACAGGAAGGCGGATAGCTACCTGCGAGGCTCATGGGAGACCCACAGCTAGTATCTTTAGGCCTTGAATCTCAGGCACGTTTGTCACACACTTTCTAATGATCTGGCTGCGACAGTTGGAGTCCCAGGTGAGGGACGATGTCACATAGGATGAAGTCCTTTCATCCTTTCCATTGTTCACTCTGATGCAGCTTTTTTGGCAGGTGCTTCCGCTCACTCAAATTGGCAGTGAAAGCTACTTCCTTTTCAAATGCGGTAAAACAGGCCTAATGGTTGAAGTCATGGCCATGGCACTCACTCAAGGAATGATGGTGATCCAATCTGACCGACTTCTGGGAGGACCTGTGGCTTCCACCCAAGGTGTGAGCTTCCACCACTTGCTCTGCCATCTAGAATGACAGAGATCCCTGCTCCATACTTACAGCAGCATCTATCGTGGAACTGCTCCTTCAAATAGCCTCTGGCCGTGCAGGGGACTGCCCTGCATAATCCGGAATCCAAACGCCAGGAGCCGCCATGCTGGATTGGTCTGCGCATGCGCCGCCCGCATCACTTCCGGTTTCACTACTGGAAAGTAGTGCTTCTGCGGCTGGAAATTCTATCTCCTGCTGTTTCCTCAGCGTCTTCACCCAAGGGCACAGCGTGACAGGGCAGAGCAATGCACACACGCAGCCTGGGCGATGCTGGGGCCTGTGACCCTCTACCAGACTGCACCCTCCACCACAAAACGGGATACCCAGTGGAGGTGTTTCTGCCATCTGAGTCAGGAGCCAAGGCCCAGGTAAGCTGCCTCTTCCAGTTACTGGGTCAGGCCAGGGAACCTACTTGAAATTCAGAGGTCTCCCACCTCCAAGACAGGAAACCTAAACTGAGGTGTAGGAGAGGTACCGCCTCCCATTCTGTCTTGGATGGGCAGTCCTCTCTCAGGTGGTGCTGTCATGGCGATAACGGAAAAACAGTATAGTTTCTCAGATCCAGTTTTAGCGTACTGAGCATGCTCAGTACACTAAAACTGCTCTGTTCCTGTAATTTCACTTTAGCAGTGTATCTGCATACACTGCTAATGTGAAATTAAAGAAAGCAATGCGTAAAATAAATTTTAAAAAAAATGCTCACCTCTCTGCTTAGTGTCCCGCGATGCCAGGCATCCACGTTCGATAGTACAAGGACCTTAATCAGCTGATGTGTCACATGACAGCATTAGCTGAGCGGTTTAAATTGCTGGTCAAACGGTTTTGGCGGGCAATTTAAACCGCTCAGCTGATGCGGTCATGTGACACATCAGCTGATTGGGTTGCCACCCCCACCCGGTCAGCTGATTCAGGTCCTGCAGCTACATTGCGAAAGTGAAAGTACAGCCCCGCTTGCCTGTGCTTTGCAGGCTCGGCTCCTCCCAGCTCTTTTTGTGTCTGGATCCATCAAAATCTCACATTTCGGTCCGTGTGGTCCTGCAAAAAACAGGATCCCCACGGACAGGATAAAAAGGTGATGTGAATGGGGCCTTACTTGACTGTGCTATCTTGTCTTGTATTTATTACAATAAGATGTACTATGTAACTTTTGAGACATACAAAGGATTTCCATTCCACCAATGTTAATTCAGTCTTCTTTACATACAGAAATGTATTAATAATGCAAGCTTTGCAGCAGCAACTAGTGATATCATATGCAGTCATTGCTTGCAACCCAGATGCTGTAAAACTGCCTTCTCAAACAACTGAAAAGCTGACATTTTTAGGCCTTATTCAGTGATTTTTCTGCTACAAAATGGTCAGTCTCATTAATGTTTTTGATTACATATTAAATGTTATTAGGTCAATGGTTTCCTAACTCAGGGGTCCCCCAACCACCGGTCCGCGGACCGGGCCGTCGGGGTCTTCGCGCCGGTCCGCGGCAAGCTGACGGCTTCCCCGCATCCCGTGTGTCCCCGCCCACCGCACCCTCACCTCCTGAACGTATGCCGCTCTGAGCCGCAGCCAAGGCCTCTGCCTCAGCTGCTGCTGTATGAGGGGAGCTGTCGGCCAATCAGCAGCGGCCATACCCCGCCGCACTGTTATTGGCCGACGGCTTCTCTCATACAGCAGCAGCTGAGGCAGAAACGTGGCTGAAGTTTTTTTCATATCTCGCGCTATTTCCAAGCTCATCAGTGACGTGTGCATCACGTGCTGCGCTTGGAAATAGCGCGAGATATGAAAATACTTCAGCCACGTCTCTGCCTCAGCTGCTGCTGTATGAGCAAAGCCGGCAGGAGCGGTGAGCAGAAGAGCATCTATGTGTGTGTTTCAGGGGCAATGCCTGTGTGGGGGGTGGATAGTACTGGGGGCAGCATGTCTGTGTGGGGCATTCAGGGGTCAGTGTGTGTGAGGGGTATATACAAGGGGCAGTGTGTGTGAGGGGTATATACAAGGGGCAATGTGTGTGTGTGTGTGTGTGTGTGTGGGGGGGGTATATACAAGGGGCAATGTGTGTGTGTGAGGGGTATATACAAGGGGCAATGTGTGTGTGTGTGTGTGTGTGTGTGTGAGAGAGGGGTATATACAAGGGGCAATGTGTGTGTCTGTGAGGGGTATATACAAGGGGCAATGTGTGTGTGTGTGAGGGGTATATACAAGGGGCAATGTGTGTGTGTGTGTGTGTGAGGGGTATATACAAGGGGCAGTGTGTGTGTGTGTGTGTGTGGGTATATACAAGGGGCAATGTGTGTGTGTGTGTGTGGAGGGGTATATACAAGGGGCAATGTGTGTGTGTGTGTGAGGGGTATATACAAGGGGCAATGTGTGTGTGTGTGTGTGTGTGCATGGTGGGGGGTTATACGTGGGCAATGTGTGTGTGTGTGTGTGTGTGTGTGTACAGGGGTTATAAGGGGGCAGTGTGTGTGTGTGGGGGGGTTATACAAGGGGCAATGTGTGTGTGTGTTTGGGGGGTTATACAAGGAGCAATGTCTGTGTGCGGGGGTTATACGGGGACAATATGTGTGTGGGGGGAGAATTTATGCTATATGGAGGGATGCGACGCTGCATTAGATCATATGGAAGGATATGAGGTTGCATTATACTTTATGGAGGGATGTGACGCTGCATTGTACTACCGTATATGAAAATAAGATGTAGCGCATCTTTTGAGGAAACAGGGCAGTAAACTCCACCCCTTCTCCATAGCCCCAACACCATAAGTTCAAAGCCCCGCCGGGCACCGGTAGGACTGTCTTGCATGAAGCCGGTCCCTGGTGCAAAAAAGGTTGGGGACCCATGTCCTAACTGATTTTCACATATTAAAACAAGTAAAATTGAAAGGCTTCCCCTACACCAAAGGCCCCCAACCTTTCTGACCTTCAGAGCCACATTATTCATCTCAGAGAGAGTCATATTCAAGTCATAATCGAGCCATATTAGACCCATATTCAGCTCAGAGGGAGAGTCACGAGCCATATTCACCTCCAGTTCCCACAGTAGTGACACCCAGAGGCCCTATTATCTAAATAATGACAACCAAAAGGTTTTTCCACAGAAATCCCACAGGCAGTATACCAAGATCCAGGGGATCCTACCTTGGCCTCATTCGGATCTGCTCTTCTATGTGGGGCTACTCGAAAGTCACCATCTGGAGACCTTCTCTTCATAGCTGTTTACTAATCCTGGTGCTTATGCACCAAGCTGGAAGACAGCCACAAGACACACATCACAGGCCCGTGAGTCACTTGTGGCTCCTGAGCCACTGGTTGGGGACCCCTGCCCTATACTATTATTATGTTACAATGTTACCAGGGACAGCTCATTGTACACAGATCCTATCTTTGTGCTCTCTGTAATTTTCACAGACCCATAGACTTAGTAATTTTGATCCGTGACTCAAAACTGGAAAAAAGTCTCAGTAATTTTTTTTGCAGACACAAGGACAGGTGTGCAGCTCCATTGACTATAATTAGTACGTTTTTTATTCATAAAAAAATTGATAGAAAATGTACATGAAAAACCAACTGCTGAATGAGGCCTTAAAGCACTCCAATTAACTTTATTATTGATTAAATGTGTGCGTACATATGCATGCAATGTAGCGTGAGTATATTAATTTACTCACATACCACTGCTACCTCCTGTGTTCAGCATCGGCCTTCTGTCGTTCTCAGTGATGTCACCACAATTCGACTTTCTGGCTCACTATCCTCTATGCAGGAGCTGGATTACATTGTATACAGGGCTGTGGAGTCAAAGTCTGTGTTGGAGTGGGATTCAGGGAAGTTGAGGAGTCGGAGTCAGAGTTGGAGTTGGAGGTTTGGCTTACTGACTCCACAGCCCTGATTGTAAAAGTCACTTCCGGGTCATATGCAGATCTTTTGGTGGTCTTTATAATCATCCTTCTTGATAGCATTTTGCCATATGTAAACAGGACCTGTGCTACTAAGATGAATGGTATTCTATGCACACAGAATGGTCCATCACTGTTTCAACATGGGAAGTGCGACTGGCCTGTCTAAGGCCCCTTTCAAATCAGCGGTAATCACTGAACGCGGCAGTTGCAGTGAAAAACCCGCAACTGCCGCGATTACCGCATAATGGCCGCACTTGCGGTTCACTTGCGGCAAGCCCCATGCTATTTCTATGGGGCTTGCAGTAAGTGTGCGGCAAGTGTGGTTTCGGCACTTGCCGCAATCAGCGTTTACCGCTGATGTGAAAGGGGCCTAAACAGGACATTCAACGTCTGTCAATCAGCAAACAAGTAACTAATTGGTGGTCTTTTAACCATCAGCTAGTGTAAAACTCAACCTTAAGGCTTGGTCACACGCTGTGTTTTTGCCGCTTGAAAAACAAAAATGCACCATTTTACAGTACCAACAAAGGGAATGAGATTTCTGAAATCTAAAGCACCTGCTGCTTATTTTTTCCTTGCAGATATGCACAAGAGCATTTGTTTTAAATCTGCAGCATATCAGTTCTTTCATATTTTTTGCAGCATTTGTCATCCATTCAAATGAACGTGAATAAATGCAAAAACAAAATCCCATAAAAAAGTGGGTATTTTAGGCTAAGCTGCATATTTACAGTGTTTTCCTGCATTTACGGGGCGCATTTTTACACGCGCTTAAATAGTGAAACGCAATTATGGAAACGCAGTCCAGCAAAACCTATGGGTTTTCACTGCAAAAGCACGTGCGTAAAAAGAATAGACATGCCAATTCTTTTTGTGCTTTTCTGCGTGCTTTTCCCATTGCCCACATGTTAAAGGGATCCTGTCACCTCCAAAACGCCTCCTAAGCTAGCAAAACATGTCCCTGCAGCATCCCATCACTAATCTCACACTTCTTTTGTCTCCTAAAAGCATCCTGTGAAAGTGCATAAAAACGTTTTAATACTCACTCATTAGGGATAATAATTAGCAGTGGACTTTATTCTTTAGTCACCAAGGCGGGCTGTTTTGCAGCTCCAGGGATCCACCCTGTCTCTGTGTGTTCTGCTGTGATGTGCAGGCATTGCCCTCCCCTCTCTCTAATCACTCACAGAATGCAAATCATTAGTCCTGCCTTCAGTTTCACAGCAGCACAGACAGAGAGAGGGTGGATCCTCGAGGCTGCAAAACAACACCCCCTGGTGACTAAAGAATATGGCCCCTGCTAATTATTATCACTAATGAGTATTAAAACGTTTTTATGCACTTTCACAGGATGCTTTTAGGAGACAAAAGAAGTATGAGATTAGTGATAGGATGGTGCAGGGACATGTTTTGATACCTTAGGAGGCGTTTTGGAGGTGACAGGATCCCTTTAAAATGAGCTCAGGAAAAGCGCGCAGAAAAAAGCGCACTATGTGAATGCAGTTGCGCTTTTTGCCGCATAAAAAAGCACAACTGCAGAAAAAAGCGCAATGTGTGAACGTAGCCTAACAGCGTTTTTCTTTCGAACACTTGTCTTTGCTGCAGAAAATGTTTCTAGAAAGCCTCAATGTTATGAACACTATATAAAAAAAAAAGTTGCTGGATCTAGTGACCACTATCAATAACCAAATCCATTTGAAAGGTGTTTGGATTTGCATTGTCTTGTGGTTTATTGCTGATATGTAAGGTTGCTTCCTTAGGGTATGTGTGTCCTGGCACCAACAAAATTTGCTTCAGCAATGTAAATCAACACGACACATGAAAAAATGTACGAAGTTAACTCTTAAATGGTAGAAGTTCTGCATAATTTAAATATTATAACCCCTGATAATGCTGCGCCCATAAAAACAATGTGGATGTATCACCAGGACACTTAGGCAAACTAAAGTCACTCAATCTTAATAAAAAATTTAGCTAAAAATAAATGTCAATTAAGAAAATGAGTGGAAACTACATGTGAAGCTTTCCACTTAGCAACCATATGACCATTCATATGTCCATAAAAATTAGAAAAGTAGGAATCCGAATTACAACTATGAGCTAATT
The DNA here is from genome assembly GCA_033576535.1 of Allobates femoralis. NCBI lineage: Eukaryota > Metazoa > Chordata > Amphibia > Anura > Aromobatidae > Allobates > Allobates femoralis. The sequence continues at coordinate 648,673,451 of JARQOC010000003.1, forward strand.
TGTGAGATTCTTAGTTCATTTTAATCAATTTAATCCAATTGTGGAGCTTATTATATTCCAAGATCTACTGATTAAAATGTTCTTTGCTCATGGGAAAACCCTTAAAACATCAGATTTCTAGCAACTGTGATAGAAGAAATGTCTTAGCCCATGTTAAAGCAGGTCTGGCCAAAGCATTTTATGTATTAAGACATGCAATGCAAAGGATATTTAGGATTTAGTAGACCTTTAGGTTGATTAAGTTTAAACATGCCACAGGTATTAATGCTTAGTACATATTTCTACTTCACTGTATATTCAATGTATTTAGGTATTAAGCTACAGCATGAGAAGCTCTAGGAGGTCTCATAAGAGAAAAAAATGTGATAATTCCACCGGCACCTCCTTGCAAGTCTTCAAAAATGATTTTACTAAGAATGTTCAATGGAATTTAGCAACAACATGACCCAGGTCAACCCTCACCTGCCTAGTAACTCCACAGAAGAAAATAAAACGCATCCTTTACAAATCGGGACAAAATAATTGACTATAAACATTTAACAAGGCCAAAATTCATGATATACCGTATATACTTGAGTATAAGTTGACCAGAGTATAAACTGAGGCGCCTAATTTTAGCCTCCAAAACTAGGGAAATGTATTGACTCGAGTATAAGCCTAAGGTGAGAAATGCAGATGACTCATCACTGGGGTATAGCGCCCTCTTCACTGGGGTATAGCACCATCTTCACTGGGGTATAGCACCCTCTTCACTGGGGTATAGCACCCTCTTCACTGGGGTATAGCACCCTCTTCACTGGGGTATAGCACCCTCTTCACTGGGGTATAGCACCCTCTTCACTGGGGTATAGCACCCTCTTCACTGGGGTATAGCACCCTCTTCACTGGGGTATAGCACCCTCTTCACTGGTATATGGCCCCCCCCCCCCCCATCGTTGGTATATAGGACCTCCATCGCTGGTATATAGAACCTCCATCGCTGGTATACAGCCCCCCCATCGCTGGTATATCAGTGGTATACAGCACTCCATCACTGTATACAAACCCATCACCAGTGGTATACAGGCCCCCCATCAGTGGTATACAGACCACCCCCATCAGTGGTATATAGACCCCCCCTCCCCCCCATCACTGTATACAGGTCCCCATGCTGCTGCACATAAGATAATAAACCATGAACTCACCCTCTGATGTCCTGCAGGCACCGTGCGTCCTCCCTCCGGTCTTCCTGCTTGTACCCGGCTTCTATTGCTGTGACCGGCGCAGCAGTGATGACGTCACTGCTGCTCAGGTCACATAATTAGAAGCAGGAAGACTGGAGGGAGGACGCACGGTGCCTGCAGGACATCAGAGGGTGAGTTCATGGTGTATTATTTTATGTGCAGCAGCACAGGGGGGCCTGTATGCAGTGCCATATTGGTCCTATTTGGCCATCTGATTTTGTATATTCTGTACCGGATTAGTTTTTGTCAGGTTTTTCCCCGTGCCCAAAATCGGAGCCTGCAGCATTTTTGGGCTCTGGTAAACAAAACAAAAAAAAATCAGACAAAATCAGACAGTAACGGACATAACATAGGAGTCTATGGGCGCTAGATCAGTGGGGGAAAAAAAAAAAAAAAAATCGGATCGTTTCCTGGATCAGATTTTTTGCACGGACTAAGCTCAGAAATCCTGCCGTTCTAACTTCAGCACCATGGACAGCAGTATTTCAAGCACAAGCTGTGAATTCAGCCCCAAGGACAGCAGCAGAGCAGACTCAGGCAAACGTCAGCACCATGGACAGCAGCAGAAAATCAATCCAGCAAAAAACAGGATCCTGGACCATATTTGGCAACACTTTTCTACACATACTGTCCTTTCCGTTTCTGTCCCGGGGATCATGCAATAAACAGTATTCACCCCGAGAGACAAAAACCATGTTAAGTCAGCCTAATAAATTAAGCATCAGCAATATACATGTAAAACTCAGATTCAGGCAACATTTACACATCCAATTTACTTCATCCTTGAGCATTCCAGTTTATACACTGACCTATGCAGTTTAAAGGACCAATTAAAGGTGTAATCTGGTCTAAAAAGACAAGTCTGAAATCCCTAGGTGTCACTCCATGTGACTATAGACTAGTTGGGCGCTGCCTCATTTAATGCAAGTGTATTGAGGAAGGTTGCACCTATCTAGTCGGATTCTGACGGAAGCATATATATCGCATACTTGCGGCAATGTGATGGTCGTTCCTGGCTCTGACACCACAGAATCCTCACAACGCACAATGTGTGCGATGTAAGGATTCACAAGTCTGCTGTCACAAAGAGTGACCACAAATTTGTCATTTAGACTGGAGAACCCCTTTTAAACACTTTTTTTAATGGGTCAGTACTACGCTTCCGTTAGACTCAGCACAGGTTCTATTTATCAATTTTGCAAGTCAGACTTAGCAAATTAAGTCTATGGGAAATGAAACCTGGATGAAAAAATAAGACACCCATTTAGGATCAGTTTTCTATTCAGTTTTTTGCCATTTATAACACACTAGCTGGGTGCCCGATGCAGATGCATCGGGATTCTAGCAGAGCGAGTCTCTGACTCGCAATGGCCGCTTCGCGGCCAATGCTTCGCGCTGCTAAGGCGACTCGCCATGCCCGCTGCGCGGGCATAGCGAGTCGCCTTAGAACTGCTCGCAATGGCCGCTGCGCAGCCAATGCTTCGGACGTATCCACATGACGACATTGACTCGCAGCGTGAGCGGACTCAAAAGGGGCAAAAATCCCATTCGTGATTATATAATAGATGGATTATTGAGCGTAAATGGAAACAAAAAAGTACTGGCAACTTACCTCCTTCAATTTTTAAAAATATATGAGGATAAAAAAAAAAGATGCAAAATGGATGACGCAAGACAGAAAGATGTTAAATATGAAACCGATATGTGAATGTACCCAAAGTCCGGTTTCACACTTTCAACGTTCAACCTGAAAGATTCATTATTAGGGTGTGTTTACACGCTGCGTATTTGCTGCATTTTATTGCACGCGAGCTCTTAAACCAAGAGTCGGTGATTAACTCCAGAAGTGGAGCACTTGTTTCTATTATACTTTTCCTCTGATTGTTCCGCTCCTAGTTTGTGATGAGCTCGCACGTAAAAAATTGCAGCAAATACGCAGTGTGGGGACGCACCCCAAGACAACTGTATTCTTACAAAAACAAACAGTCCAATTCTTTGCTCCTGAAAAACAGAACGCATAGAACCAGTTTGAACAAAGTTTAAAGGTCAGATGAGCAGAGATTAAATCATAAGCAGAAAAATGATGCTAATACCTTAATATCTTTGGCCTGTTATCACCCAGGCCAGAGATATGGGAGAAAACGAGAAACTGATAACTTGCAACCTGCTACTCTTGGCCTCCCCTCTAGCATCACTCCAATCTATCCTAAACTCTGCTGCCCAACTAATCCACCCTCTCTCCCCCCCCCCCCTTCTCCTCTCCACCAAGCCCTTCACTGGCTTTCCATTTCTCAGAGGGCCACGATTCAAAACCCTAACTATGACATGCAAAGCCAACCACAACCTGTCTCCTCCATACATCTGTGACATGGTCTCTCGGTACTCACCTACACGCAACCTGCAATCTCCGTCTCTACTCCCCACTTATCTCCTCTTTCCACATCCTCATGCATGATTTCTCCCATGCTTCCCCCCATACTCTGGAATTCTCTGCCCCAACACATCAGACTCTCACCTATCGTGGAAACCTTCAAAAGGAACCTGAAGACCCACCTCTTCCGACAAGCCTAAAACCTGCAGTGAGCCTCAGTCCACTAAACCGCCACATTCCCAGATTTACGCTCTCCTACTGTATCTTCACCCATCCTTTGTAGACTGTAAATTAAAGAAGCTTTAGTGGTTTTGATTGGGCGCTTGGAGATAAACCACAGAGACAGCTTTTTAGTACCTTCTCTTTAGGGCGGCTTCACACCACGGTTTAATCCGATCCGGGGCTGTCAGGGATGAACCCGACAGCCTCGGACCACATTTACAAACAGAACCGGAGGGCAAATATGCCCTCCGGTCCGATGTGCAGCCGGATGCCGCTAATAGCAGCCGCAGCTGCTGATTATTCAAGATCGCAGCTAGCAGGGAGCTAGCCACGGTCCTGAAATTACAGCAGCGAGCAGCCGCCGGATCTTCCCGGATCGGGGCAGGATCCGATTTGGGTAGATTTTTCTCCCGGACACAAAATCGGACCTTAGGGTACCTTTACACGCAGCAACTTTTCTAGGAATTTCACTGGCAACTTACTGGTTGCAGTGAAATCCTGGACACATTGTTCTATTTGTACACAGCAACAAAATGGAACAATGTGTCCATGATTTCACTATAACCAGTAAGTTGCCAGTGTAATTCCTAGAAAAGTTGCCGCGTGTAAAGGTACTCCAACGTCCGATTTTGTGTCCGGGAGAAAAATCCGATTCTTCCCGGATTCTCCCAGACACATGGAAACCGGATGGCAGATACTATGGGGCCAAAATCCGGTCCAGGGCTGTCCGGTGTAAATCGGATCGGATTAAACCGTGGTGTGAAGCCGGCCTTACTTGCTCAAATGTCGACTGGTCACCTGATGAAGGCAGTATCAGCTGCCAAAACATGTTGTGAGGAGTGACCAGACCACATTTGAGCAAGTAAAGAGAAGGTACTAAAAAGCTGTCTCTGTGGTTTATCTCCAAGCGCCTGCTCAAAACCACTAAAGCTTCTTTAATTTACACTTCTCTACACCCTGGTGGGTGTGCGGTGTGGTGCTGCTGGAGGAAAGCTTCTACGAGACCTGTGAGGAGAATAACAGGAGGATCGAGGACCTGCGGTGACGTCAGAAACCTCGTGATTCAACACGTGACCGGCTGTCTGACCTGACAGCTGCGGCGGGTGCACGAGACGCACCGTAGGCTCTGTACCGCGGTTATGCCGGAGCATAACCGACCAAGGTTAGTGCATCTCCCCCTTTGCCTCCACTAGACCACTGGGTAATACACCAGGAGTGCCCCTCCTTGTCTCTTTTATTTTAGATCCTTTTTTAGACTGTCAGCCCTCGCGGGCAGGGTCCTCTCTCCTCCTGTACCTGTGTCTTGTATTGTTTATGAATATTGTTCTAGACTATGGATGCCTTTTTCACACATAAAGCGCCATAGAATAAATGGCGCTAGAATAGTAAATAATACCGTAATAATGAGATCCTTTTTAAATGTTAGAGCTGATGACATGTCTTACTACAGTATAGTGAATATAATAATCATTAAGGCGTAACCACCAATTAAAATTTAATAGTGTAGAGCAAGTGACTTATAAACTTTCAAATATACTTCATAAAAGAAATCTGGAATAAACCCATTCATAAAACTTCTAGAAGATGATCCCTCTAGGGTGTTTATAAACCTCACATACAAAAGTGAGAGGGTGAGGACTACACAGAGTGACTGGGTACAGATCAATGCATTACATTACCTTAGACCAGGGGTCTCAAACACGCGGCCCGAGGGCCGCATGCGGCCCCTGGGGCTTCACTATGCGGCCCGCGGCACCTTGGACAACTTAATGATGAATTGCCCCAGTGCAGGGGGCCGCTGCAGTCCCCACTGCGTGATGACTTCCATCCGCGGCACTAACAAGCTCTGCCACTCAGCAAGATCAATGCAAGCTGCCAGCCAATAAGAGGTCCGCAGCTGATGGCAGAATATGACATCACGTGGGCCTCCGGCTGGCAGATTGCATTGACCTTGCTGAGCAACAGAGCTTGTCTGAGCAGCGGCTGGAGGAAGTCATAGCACAGCAGAGGCCACAAGTCAGCACAGCGGGGACCGCAGCGGCCCCCTGCACTGGAGCGATGCATCATTAAAGTGAGAAAAGTGTGAATGTGTGTGAGTGTGAGGGTGTGAGTATGTGAGTGAGGATATGTGTATAAGAAAGTGTGTGTGAGTTTCAGTGTGTGTATGAGAGTGTGTGAGTGTGTATATGAGGGTGTGTGTGTGAGTGAGTGTGTGTGAGTGTGAGAGAGTATGTGTGTGTGTGTGTGTGGGGGGGGGGGGTTGTGTGAGTGTGAATGAGTAGGTATGTGAGTGTGTAAAAAGAAGGTAAAACAGGATGGGGGCATCACTATAAAAGTAGATTAGGATGTAGGACATTAGTACAAAAGGGGACCAGGATGCGGGACCTCACTACAAAAGGGGTCCAGGATGGGGGGCATCACAACTAAAGGGGATCGGGATGGGGACATCACTACTAAAGGGATCTGGATTGGGAACATCACTAGAAAAGGTGAATAGAATGGGGGACATCACTAGAAAAGGAGATCAGTATGGGGACATCACTACAAAAGGGGATCAGGATGGGGGACAACACTAGAAAAGGGGATCAGGATGGGGACATCACTACAAAAGGGGATCAGGATTGGGACATCACTACAAAAGGGGATCAGGATGGGGGACATCACTACAAAAGGGGATCAGGATGGGGGACATCACAAAAAAATGGAATCAGGATGGGGACAACACTAGAAAAGGGGATAAGGATGGGGAACATTACTAGAAAAAGGGATCAGGATGGGGGACATTACTAGAAAAGGGGATCAGGATGGGGACATTACTACAAAAGGGGATCAGGATGGGGACATTACTACAAAAGGGCATCAGGATGGGGACATCAATACAAAAGGGGATCAGGATGGGGACATCACTACAAAAGAGGATCAGGATGGGGGACATCACTACAAAAGGGGATCATGATGGGGGACATCACTACAAAAGGGGATCAGGATGGGGGACATCACAAAAATGGAATCAGGATGGGGACATCACAAAATGGAATCAGGATGGGGGACTTCACTAGAAAAAGGGATAAGGATGGGGGACATTACTAGAAAAGGGGATCAGGATGGGGACATCACTACAAAAGGGGATCAGGATGGGGGACATCACAAAATAAATGGAATCAGGATGGGGGACATCACTAGAAAAGGGGATCAGGATGCGGGGACATCACTAGAAAAAGAGATCAGGATGGGGGTCATCACTAGAAAAAGGGATCAGGATGGGGGTCATCACTAGAAAAAGGGATCAGGATGGGAGTCATCACTAGAAAAAGAGATAAAAATGGGGGACATCACTAGAAAAAGGGATCACTATTGGGAACATCAGTAGAAAAGGGGATCAGGATGGGGAACATCAGTAGAAAATGACATTACTACAGGATGGGGACATTACTGCAAGAAGGGGATCAGGATTTGTAATTTACTACATTGAGCAAAAAATTCCCTACAAGGGATGCGGCCCTCCGCTATAAATGTTTTCTATGTGCGGCCCACCAACCCAGCCGAGTTTGAGACCCCTGCCTTAGACAAAGGACCCCAGGCTGTCAGCACAAAGATAGGAAATCTTATCTCCTGCATTCACATGGGGCTGCTACCTGCTAACAGCTGATGGCCCCCACACAGCTCTGTCCTCACTGATACCATGGAGCAGCCCGATGTGAATGCAAGAGGTAAGAGCTCCCTGTCTTTGTGCTTTCAGCCCGGAGCTCCCTGTCCCTGATGTAATGATACATTGAACAGCTGTGGAGGCTGTGTAAACCCCACCCCCTCAGCTCTTATATGATTATATGTCTGTATTCAGTGTGAAGACGGATCTCACTGAGAATGAGCATATGTCTGCTTCAGACACAGTCTAGTGGGGACATTTTGTGAAAGGTTTATGAACGGTTTTCTACCAAAATTCTCTTATGAAGTAGATTTGAAAGTTTATTAAAATCACTTGCTCTATATTATTAAATACAAATTTAAACGGCGGTTATGCTTTAACCTTTTAATGAGGCGGCAATATTTTGTTTTTGCACCTTTATTTTTTAACCTTCTTCCAAGATCCATAGCTTTTTAATATTTTTTCGACAGATGTTTGAGGCCTTTTTATTTTTTTGCACAACAAGCTGTAGTTTTGAAAGACACCATTTATTTTTGCAATGTATGGAAAAAATGGGAAAGAATTTCTAAGTGGGGAGAAAAAGTGAAAAAAAAAAAAAAAAATTATTATTCCACCATTGTTTATTCAATGTATGGGAAAAATAACCAGTGATGGAAACAAAAAAAATGCTGGAAGTTGTAAAAATGTTTGCAGCGTGAGATGATGTTTTGATACGCAAGATGCCTTAGTAGTTTACTAGAATTATTTTTTTTATTTTTTTTTAAGTCAGTTGACAGTCTTCCGAATCCAGCCCACTTCTAGAATTCTGGCAGTTTAACTTTTTCCCCTCTCTATGTTGTTTACTGTACAAGTTAGTTAATTCCATAATTTAATAGATAGGGTCTTTTACCATAGTAATGCAGTATATATCCTCCAAAGACATACTGTTAAGGCCATGTCACACCTGTCGACATCGGCGATTACATAGGCGATGTAGGGGTGTGGCCTATCAGCGTTAACATTGCCCCTGCGTCGCCTAATGTAAAGGGGCGATGTCGGCGCCTCTGAGTGGTCGCCTGGTTTCACATCAGTGATGTGAAACCAGGCAGCCGATCTGGGGCGACATGTCCACATCGCCCCATGTAAATGGCCGCCGCCGACCTGACAGGTGATGGTACCCATTGTACTGTATCGCCGCTGGGGTTTTGAGACACCCCAGCGGCGATGCCGCCTGTCAGATCACCAGCGCGTCGCTGAAGGTGTCGCCCCATGTAAATGGGGGACAGTGACGCTGGTGCAGCGCCAAAAACATGCACGCTCCCGCCATTCGCCGCCGACATCTCCAGCGCCGTCGACAGGTGTGACGGCACCCTTAGGCAATTTGGATGGAGAGTCTTGATGGGGACAATGATGATGTCTGTAAAGCACTGTGGAATAAGATGGTGCTATATAAGTGAATATAATAATAGTAATAATATAGTGAATATCCCTATCATCTAAGCAACTCAATCTATGACTGAGCATCACAAGAGTACCAAAATAACAGTGAAGGGTTCTTCAGCAGACCTCCGGATGAAATTGTAATCTATAGGTCCGCCGCAATCATGGGGGCCAGTGGAAGCTAAGGTAAACAAGCACTAAAACAACGTTCCATATGTCACTGTCAGATTGTCAGCGGTGTATAAAATGGTTTACAGCTGTGGCATAAAAACCCAGTGAATCCAGCTTACCATAGCAAAATTTACATGGAGAAAATGCAGCTATATTCTCCTTATAGCAGTACTCTTCCAGTCATCCCTCACTATACAGAGAGAATGCTATAAATCATTCCTCAGTACTTTAACAGCATTCTCTATAGCTTGTGCACAGTGTATGTGTGCAGAGCAGACTGTGATGGAGATTTATTACAGCTCTACTGTCTGTGTAGTGAGCAGTGACCAACAGCTACTGAACTGCACAGATGAATGGAAGACAGTGGCTGCAAGAAGAATATAACTATTTTCTCCCTGTAGCCTCTTACTGAATTAAGTTGGCTACAAAGGAGGAGCTCCTCCTTTTTTTACTGGCCATCACTTAGAAATAAACTAAATATACTTTTTGGTAGAGCAGAACTAAATGATGAAAAGGGCAATCAAAATTGATCAGAGGTTATTGCACTCAATGAGATTGTCCACTACCATGATACTGATATTGATAACCTATCCAAAGGATACATCATCAGATCGATGGGGGTCAGATATCCAGCACCCTTATCAGCTGTAATTAGGACTGGTAGTGGCTGGATGTAAACAGTGTACAAAGCGCAATATTACAACTTAGTCACTATTTAGTGGCCAAAAATTACACTGACTGTACAGATCACTAACAAAAATATATGAACACTTTGCAATTCATAGACTGTTCAAGAAAAGGACTGAATTGGAGAGTTATATATATTTTTTTTTTTACATTGTATGGCGCCACCTGGTGCTCAACATTTATGTTTGCCAAATGAGCTGAAGTTGAGCAGCTAGTTACACATGCTCGGCCACTCTTCACACTGGCCGGACTCTACGTTGTGATTCTCTGTTCACTGCAGAGCAGCCAATAGAAATTGCAGGCAGGACAGAAAGTGATTTCTATTGGCAGCTGTGAACAAAGGATCATAATGCAGAGTCCGGCCAGAGTGAATAATGGCCAAACATGTCTGACCTCCATATTTCAGAATTCTGGATCAAATGACTATTTTTTATTGAAAATCTAATCAATTTTGATCTTACTTTTTATGATTTATGCCATGAATGTGATACACAATGATGTGTGAACGACTTTAATCCACTGACGCAATACAGGAAAATGAGAAATATGATCACCTGTATTGTGTACTATGGAAGTTGCATTTCCCAGTACCTGTGATCTTCTATAAGGCAATGTGCCCACCTAGCGTTTTCTTCTGCATTTTTTTATGCCTTTTTCTTGCCGATTTTCTAAAATCTTAAAGGGAACCAACCACCTCAGATCACCCTAATACACAGTTAGTACATGTCCCTGCACCCTAAGGATACGTTTCCAGCACTGTTTTTGTGTAAAATCTTGCATTAGTATAACTGATATACAGAGTTTATAAAGTTACTAGCCTGAAGACTTCTGGGCGTATCCCTCCTTCTGTTATACTTCAGGGCTGTGCATTCATTGCATGGCTGTGCTCCTCCTCCCTCTGTGCAGAGGAGATAACAATCACGCCCATCAGGGCAGGGCAGCAGGCACGGAGGGAGGGGGAGCGCAGCCATGCAATGCACAGCCCTGAAGTATAACAGAAGGAGGGATACGCCCAGATGTCTCCAGGCTAGTAAGTTTATAAACTCTTTATATCAGTTATACCAATGCAAGATTTTACACAAAAACAGTGCTGGAAAGGTATCCTTAGAGTGCAGGGACATGTACTAACTGTGTATTAGGGTGATCTGAGGTGGTTGGTTCCCTTTAAAGGTAAAGTGCATGCCAGCAAAGTCAATGAAAATCCTCAAGTGCTGTGGCCACCTTTAGGATTTTTTCCTTGCAGATTTTGGTGCAGAAAAAAGAAGCAACACGTCAATTCTTTCTGCACTTTTCGCTGTGTTTTTCAGAATGACTGTTGAAGAAACGCATGGAAAAAAAAAATGCACTGAAAAGCATGTAAAAATGCAGTTTTTCCTGTCAGGAGATTCAGATTGGGTGCAGCAATAATCGGGTCAGTGGGATCATACCCTAAGGGCCCTTTCACATCAGCGTTTTTTTTTAAATCGCGGCAGATGCGGTGAAAAAACCGCATCTGCCGCGATTACCGCATACCGGCTGCACTTGCGGCGCGGTTGCGGTTTTTGCCATGCAAAGTATAGGCGGACTTGCGGCAGGTGCGGCAAGTGCGGTTTTGCACTTGCGGCAGGTGCGGCCGCGAAAAAAACCGCGGCTGACTGCGTTTTTTTTCGCGCCCGCACCTGCCGCAAGTGCAAAACCGCACTTGCCGCACCTGCCGCAAGTCCGCCTATACTTTGCATGGCAAAAACCGCAACCACGCCGCAAGTGCAGCCGGTATGCGGTAATCGCGGCAGATGCGGTTTTTTCACC